>CAIGQZ010001336.1:21224781-21242254 GCA_903798205.1 Danio tinwini | reverse complement strand
ATAGATAGATAGATAGATAGATAGATAGATAGATAGATAGATAGATAGATAGATAGATAGATAGATAGATACAATGCTCAGCATATATAAGTACACCCCTAACAAATCTGTCTTTTAAACTCATATTTTTAATAGGAAGCTATACAATATTATATTTGTGCATATACATTAGATTAGTTAGTACTAAAGCCAAATCTGGAGCTAATCTAACAAAATAACTTACAATAACGTTCTAAAAACTAGTACGGCCAGTTTATATGTTATAGAAAAATATTAAATACACATTTTAAAAAGAGGAAAAATCAAGAGAAGCAAAAAAACATTTGCAATTCAGTTGAAATTTTGTAGACTGTTTTTTTTTATTTATTTTTGCAATATTTTGCTTGAATTTAATTGTATTATTTTCAATTTTTAAATATGTTTGGTGACAAAAAATATTATTTTAATAAATATATATGTTTAATAAATCAGTTTTGTTTAAATGCACTAAAATACATTGTCTATATTCACTGAGAAATTGACACAAATATTTATTTTCAAAAAGGGGTGTACTCAGTTATGCTGAGCACTGTATATATTTAGTATATATAACTGATAAAACACTAAGACAACTGTTAGAAATGCTTGAAGTAAATTTAAAAATCATAGCACTATTTAACATTTAAAATGTAAAATGAAAGTGTGCATTTATTTATTCTGTTATTATTATTCTTATTATTCTTATTATTTATTATTATTTCTCTTAATCTAAATGTAACATATGGGAAATGTACAATTATGCTATACATACACATATATAACAACATTGACTCTAATATTGGTTTAAGTTGTTATTATTATATTATTATAACACACAGTTAAAGTCAGAATTATTAGCCCCCCTGAATTATTAGCTCCCCTTGTTTATTTTTTTCCCCAATTTCTGTTTAACAGAGAGAAGATTTTTTCAACACATTTCTAAACATACTACAGTACATAATATTTTACTAGATATTTTTCAAGACACTTCTATACAGCTTAAAGTGACATTTAAAGGCTTAACTAGGTTAAATAGGTTAACTAGGCAGGCTTTGGTAACTAGGCAAGTTATTGTATTATGATGGTTTGTTCTGTGTAGACAATAGAAAAAGAAAACATAGCTTAAAGGGGCTAATAATTTTGACCTTTAAATTAGTAAAAAAAAAATAAAAACTGCTTTAATTCTAGCCTAAATAAAACAAATAAGACTTTCTCCAGAAGAAACAATATTATCAGACATACTGTGAAAAA
Source organism: Danio tinwini (assembly GCA_903798205.1). Classification (NCBI taxonomy): domain Eukaryota; kingdom Metazoa; phylum Chordata; class Actinopteri; order Cypriniformes; family Danionidae; genus Danio; species Danio tinwini. The sequence continues at coordinate 21,240,985 of CAIGQZ010001336.1, read as the reverse complement.
TTTCCTTGCTCTGCTAAACATCTTTTGGGAAATATGTTAAAAAGGGGAGCTAATAATTAAACTGTATAAATTGTCTCTAATATTGGCTTAAGCAAACTATCTTAGGCCTATCAGGAAAAAAACACAATTGTCTAACTAATTGTCTTATAAGATGTCATATGACTGAAAATACTGTAAAGTACAACTTTTCCATTGAATAGTGAGTGGAAAAGCATATTTATACATTGCTGGGGTCATGAGGGGGCTCATAAATTTATCAGACGGCTCTGCCAACCAGTATTGGGTACCAGGCCATAACCGCACTTTGCACAAATGCATTCAAACAAATTGAACTACAGTCAAGTTTGTGGTCTACAGCAAACAGTTCATCAGGTCCACCAGGAAGGCCAAAATGCAGCTTCTTCTTCCCACGTTCTGTGGCTCACCTACTGTACATGGCAATCCGCCAGACCTCTCATTGCTTTCTGGCCAAATATGACCTGATACTTCTTAGAAGCTGCCTTTTCCCTGCCGCATTGCATTTGGCAACAATGAAAGCAAATATTGACTCAGACATCAAAGAACATAACAGAAAAATAAAACGTTAATTCAACAGAGACAATCCTATTGTAGTTATCTGGACATAAACAGTGAAATCTCTGAAAGATATTTCTAAAACATTCATTTAGTTAAATATTACTGACACTTGCGCTCAAACACAAGAACACTTTCTTCTTAGCCTGTTACTTTTGAGTCGACAACATCTGTGTTGCTCTGAACAATTCAGTGTAAAATCTGTCAAATCCCAGAACCCTGTGTCCCTCAGCGAAACGTAACAGAATGCGTCTTTGTGTGGGGTGCAGGTAGAGGAGGAGACATGCGCTACCTCCATTCTGCACAGTCCTCTGGGTAATTACTCTGCAAAGGAAGTGGAGGGAGTCACAGAGGATGCATATCTCCCTTGGAATGCGTCCAGATGCTCGCTGTAACCACAAATTAGGCATCACAACAAATAAACAATGTCAAGACAGGTCTCAAAGGCCACATAAAATGCCAACAGGCCTTGCATCTCTATGCACAATTTGCTCAAATCTATAAAGCTTGCTATGTTTTTGTACGCTTAAAGACTGATATTATATTCACATTTGTGCTGCACATTTCAAGTACATGGCGATGACAAGAGAGCATGCATTAACATTATTTTAAGCAGCATGAATGCAGCTTAAAATGCGACCTGTCAAATTTTCCAGGTAATTTATTGCGCAATATCATCAAGGTGGTTTGGGAGTAGTATGTACGGAGGACTGCTGGAATGGAATGCACCAGCTCTGCACATATGGAAGAGATTAGCGCAGCGCAGCAAACTACCCATATGTAATTTGAAATTAAGCTGCTCTGTAGTGAAATAATCAGAACCCTGGGCAGAATAGTACACTGTGCTTGTTCTTTCATACAAAACGGCTTAAACCTGTGGCGATTCTAATGGCAGCTTTAATATGTCTTTTGTCTCAAGTTAGTGAAACAGAAATTCTTTATGGTTTTTAACTTCAACTGGGCCACTTGTAGATTCATATCAGTCTACTGGTCAAAACTAAACAACCATGCATTGACGTACCTAAGCAGAAGCAGTTTTTTTTACCATTGGCCAAAAATGTTATCAGAGCATTTTCTGAGTTCCTTTTGTCTTTTAAAGTATTTGTAGTTGTGTGTAAATAGATATTACCGTCAAAAATTAAAATGCTGTGATCATTCCAAACCTGTACACATTTTTTTTTGCATAACAAATATTAAACAGTTCTGGTGATCTTTTGCAGTAGTGATAAAAATCATTTAAGAAAGAATTATATTAATATATACACATTATATAAAAATTCATTCATATTCTTTTCAGCTTAGTCCCTTTATTAATCAGGGGTCGCCAGAGCAGCATGAACCGCCAACTTATCCAGCATATGTTATTACGCAGTGGATGCCCTTCCAGCTGCAACCCAATGCTGCGAAACCCTCATACACACTTTCACACAAATACACTTTAGCTTATTCAATTCACCTATAGCGCATGTCTTCGGACTGTGGGTGAAACCGGAGCACCCGAAGGAAACCCACGTGAACTCAGGGAGAACATGCAAACTCCTCGCAGAAATGCCAACTGATACAGCTGGGGCCCGAACCAGCAACCTTCTTGCTGTGAGACGATCGTGCTACCCACTGCGCCACTGTGATGCCCTTATATAAAAATATTTAATATATAATTTAATATTTAATATTATTATGTACACAGCTGAGAAATATCTCAATAACTTTATGCTCCAATAAAAAAATATGTCATAATTGTTTGAATGACACAAAGATGTTTACTGTATACTATGACAGTGTTTTTGCTTTTAGGTGAGCTATTGCTTTAAAATCTGAGCCAATTCAAGCACAATTATTTAAATATGCAAACAAAAAATGCAGCTCATGTTTATAATAAACAGAACAACATTGCGTGCTGATGTGGATGTTTACATAGTTAGCCTTTTGCTCTTGGTGTAAAATTGTTTTTATATGCTGCAGAAGGTATGACATGTTCATCTGTTATGTTTCATAATGTAGTTTGATTGGAAGGTGACTTTAACTTTGGTACACAGTCATCTTAGCTCCAAGTGGCACACCAGATTAAATCCTCCTCAGAGCAGGCACAGTAGAAAAAGAGGGGTTATATTGGTGCTGTGACCCTGTTAGGAGTAGGTATGGGACGATAACCGTTTTTAAGATATACCACGGTTTGGAAAAGTCAAGGTTTTTAAACCACCAAAATTTTGTGCTATACCATTCCTACGGTACATGTAAGATTTTTCATTTACGTTTTTTTTTAAGGACAACAGTATCTCCAACAGAAAAGGTATCCAAAGATGCTGTTTTAAATTGTAAAGAAATCTGTGTTTTAGAAACTAATGAAGACAGCAGAAGTCAATGATCCATTTGAATTATTTAGCCTGACATGTTTACTGTTCAAAATGTTTCTCAAAATAAAATATATTGTGTGCAAAGGGGGAAAAGATTTTGTATTTTACCCAGACATTTAAAAAGAGCATATATTTTAGAGCTGTAATCACAATATCATGAAACCGTGATATTTTTATTCAAAGTTATCATACTGTCAGAGTCATATATGGGTTATGCCTAGTTGAGAGTGAGGTCTAGAGGATAGTAGGAGTTGTGTGCAGGTAAGCCTCACTTTCCTGACATCAAAAGGTACATTAACTGGTGCATGATTCCCATGCTGGAAATACTAATTTGAATCCTGCTTGGGCAGGCGAGTAGAATTGGAGGTGTTCCAAACACAACCAAATTAAGCCCTCAAATGCACAGCTGATCACTGTGTGAAATTACTTTTCGGTGTGACAGGTGTGGGACACTGAACTTGAGAGGAGTGCTGAGCACTGGGCACACACTTGTCTGTGGGAACATGGGCCGTCTCACCTACTGACCCGGATCGGCCAGAACCTGGGAGCTCACTGGGGCAGGTGCTGTTATTAAAAATAGATTGAGGTCACATCTTGTAACAAAGGCATCTCATGCACTAGAGTAAATGTTTGCTTCGAATGTGATTTTCTTTAGAGACAGACCCCCAACTTTTCACGTCCAGGCCTGGTATGATGAGGTGAGAGATTTCAGCTACCCTTATCCTCAAGAGTGTAATCCTCACTGTCCCTACAGATGCTCTGGACCTGTCTGCACACATTACACACAGGTAAAACCACATTCATTCTAACAAATTAACAATGTTCCTCCAAAATCTCTTGACTGGAAAATGATGCACTGTAGTACATGATAGGGCAATACCGAACATGCATAACACAGCTGTTTTGATACTAGATACCACTTTTAATCTTGGGTAAGTATTTTTTTTTTTACACATTTTATTTGGCATTATGAAATCCTGCTGTTTTGTGCTGTCAAAGGGGCTGTATGTAGAATTCCAACACCCTTGATAATGTGAGAAAGTTTTTGTTTTGTTTTAGTTTTGCTTCAAGCTGTTTACACATTCAAAATATACAAGGATAGAAAAGATCTTACATTTACACCCTTAAATCTTACACTGAATTTACCACAGAAAATGAGACTGTGAGGAACAGACTTATAGTCTTTACAGTGGAACATACTGTATAAAAATGTACTAAATTATGTAATTATCACAAGGGTTGAGCTGTTTCTTGGAGTTTTTGAAGTTTTTTATGAAAAATGTTTGCCAGGTGAACAGTTAACACACCCCACACAAACTCTCTCATACCCCACACTGCACACCATCAAGATGTAGCATGCACTGCACTTTAACCATTCCATACTTAAACAATACTGCCTACAACTATGTGTACACCTATCCATCGTACGCATCACTGTCAACATTGCCAAATTTACACTGTTTATTTTATTTTATTTTTTTTGTGAGTATGTTGTTGTATTTTGCACTGTCTGTATTTTACACTGTCGCTGTATTTGCACTGTCTGTATTTTGCACTGTCTGTATTTTCCACTGTCTGGAGTCAGCACCTAAGCTTTTCACTCATCATAGCACACGTGCTGCTGATGATGTGACAATAAAAGTGATTTGATTTGATTTGATTTGATTTTGAGTAGGGATGATGTTAAGCAACTGTACAGTTTATTAAACTGTATTTTATCCCTCACAGCCTTGTTTTCATTCCAATCATTCATTCATTCATTTTCTTTTCAGCTTAGTCCCTTTATTAATCTGGGGTTGCTACAGTGGAATGAACCGGCAACTTATCCAGCATATGTTTTACCCAGCGAATGCCCTTCCAGTTGCAACCCATCACTGGGAAACTCATTTCAATCAATAAATTAAAATGAAAGATTTTTACAATGTGAATGCTGTAGAGCAGAAAACAAGCTTGCTCAAAGTTGTTGATTAAATGTGTCCAGCTAATTCATATTATGTGAAGACGTGGAATGAACAGTGAATTATTCATCACACTGCAGCCCTGCAATGAAGTGGAGAGCAGAGTGCATGTTTTATATGTTGAACTGCATTTTTAAAAAATGATGCAGCAGGGTGTGACATCATATTAACCATAAAGAATACAATTATTTATATAGTCAGATAAAACAAATTGGAGCAGTTTAAATGTGTTATCAATATGAAATCAAGCGGTTTAAGTATGCTTAATAGTAATAATGATGTATTGATTTGTTTACAGCTGGTTTGGGCCACAAGCAACAAAATAGGCTGTGCCATCAATGTGTGCTACAACATGAATGTATGGGGCATGATTTGGGCCAAAGCTGTGTATCTGGTCTGCAATTACTCTCCCCCGTAAGAACATTAAGCTTTTTGCTCAAGTGCAATATGATATCATTCTAATAAAGCACTATTAATAACTTGTTTTATTCTCAGAGGTAACTGGTGGGGACACGCACCATACAAGCATGGGACCCCTTGCTCCGCATGCCCACCCAGCTATGGGGGTGGCTGCAGAAACAACCTCTGCTATAAAGGTGGTAAACCGACTATTTTATTTAATTGATGCTTACGCTGTTACTAACATACATTTAATTTCTTCTTTTAGTATGATTATAAAACTATAAAAACATTTTTAAAAATCTAACAATCTGTGAATTATGTTCATTTGAAAGCTTTTTATTATTATTATTATTATTATTATTATTATTATAATCATTATGTGGTTTATGTGATTAAAATGCATTTCTTTTAATTTCATACAATTAATATCACTAAACTATTTATGGAAACAATATTTAGCTTAGATGAGTCATTTGAAATAAAAACGAAACTTAATTAAAGGATCCTTTTCAGATGATGGCAGTCATTATCCTTACACTCCTGAAACAGAGGAAAATAACTATATCGAACCAGAACCAGAGCCGGTCCGAAGCCACGACACTCACTACAGAGATGAAACTACGACACCTTCTCCCAATGAGAACATCGAGAGAAATGAAGTCTCCAGTACTTCCCAAATGTGTAAGATCAGTTATTTCATTTCACTGGTCAACTTATTGAGATAGGGCTGAGCAATTAATCGAAAAGTAATCGAAATCGACATTGAGAACCTATAATCGTTCTAATTTTTCGAAGTTGATTTGTTTTAATTGCTTTCCCTACTGTCTGGAGTCACGTGACCCCGCTGTGTTACTTTGCACTACATATTACGATGATTGGAAGCTGCGCCAGAGATTGAGCTTGAGATGGCAAATTTTCCATTACAATAAAATGATTATTTACATCAAAATATTTGTTTACAGAAGATGCAAGAAATGCACTGTTTGAAATGTTATTTACAGGATATGTGAGAGTTACTTTATTTAGAAGAGCTACAGCTTATTTTATACTCGAAAAACATTTAAAATTTCTTGTTTCCAAAATTGCAAGTTATTTATTTTCACTTTTATATAAGAAAAAGGTGAGTGTTGGTTTTAGGCAGCGTGTGTTGTTCAACGTTGATTAACTTGTTAGTGAACTATAAGGCCATTTTTCATTAACCATAATCGAGTTCAAATGTTCAATTAATCAAGATTTTGATTTTAGGCTAAATCGCCCAGCCCTATAGTTCACTCAAAACAGAAAATTCTGTCATCATTTACTCACTCTTCAATTGTTCCAAACCTGTTTGATTTCCTTTATTCTTTGGAAGACAAAATAATTTTAAAGAAACTGGAAACACATTGACTTCCATATTTGTTTTTCCCATGCAAGTCTATGTTTACCAGTTTTCAGCTTTCTTCTTGTGTTCAACAGAATAAAGAAATTCATAAGGGTTTGGAACCACTTTAAAGTAGTGAGTTAAAATAGTGAGTAAATAGAGAGTTAATTTTCTATGCCTTTAAGAGAATTTAAGTGTTCAGCGCTTTAATATTTTTGTCCAATAATATCTAGAAATATGCGTTTTTTCATAGATATCTCTTAAAGTACAATTACACACTGAAAAACATGTGTTGAAGACAAGTAATGTTTCTTCTTTTATATGCTGTAGCTTGTTATTAAAAGAAAATATTTGTTTTTTCTCTGTAGCTCAGCAAGTAGCGTGTGATACTAGATTACGTGATCAATGCAAAGGAACCACTTGTAACAGGTACAGTAGTTCGATACACATATAAGTTACAAACTAATATCACTGGATCATATATGAATTATTTTATAACTGCTAAATGTTCAAACAGGTACGAGTGTCCACCAGGCTGCTTTTACAACTACGGAAAAGTCATTGGATCTGGTCATTATGACATGGTGGGTAAATGCATTCGTTTGGCATTACTGCACTTCTGGCTAGTTGATGTTTTTTAAATGCTAGATCCAATTTTGCATGGATTGTGGTCAGCTCAGGGTCTCGCTCTTTATCCAGCAATCCAGTATCTGTGGCAGCGGTTTGCATGCTGGAATAATAGATGACGATGGAGGCTGGCTGGATATCACCAGAGTGGGCAGAAGGCAGCGATTCTCAAAGTCCTTCAAAAATGGAGTTCAGACTCTAGCGTAAGTCACAGAACCTGCACGTTCACAATCCTGGATGGAAGTTCAACATGATTGCGCTCACAGTTTACTTCCTTGTTATTCCTCAGGAAAAATCAGAGTGCCAATGCCTTCACTGTATCAAATGTTCCAGGTCAGTGCACAACAAGTGATTGTTGTCTTTGTGATCATTTAGCTAGATTTTCAGAAAAGAAATTTAACAACCAATATTTTGTGCTTTTTAGTGAAGGCAGTGAATTGTGAAACCACAGTGGCACAATTCTGTCCATTCAAAAAACCAGTACGCCACTGTCCTAGGTAAATGAAGTAATCTTGACAGATTACACAGAATTACATGTAGCACATATGGGTATATAATACATATTCATTTAAAGCAAAGCTAAATATTTTGTTGTTGTGTTTTTAGGTTGTACTGTCCTCGCAATTGCTTATACGACAGCTATGCCCGAGTAATCGGAACCCGCTATTATGCAGATGTAAGTCTTTAAGTATGCTTTAGGGTTTTTTTCCACACACTAAATGCTTATCTATGCTTTTTTTACCACTTTACTTTGAAAATATGTGCTAGTTGAACATCCTTAACCATCATTCTAATGTTTTAGTTTTTTCCGTGTTTTGTGCTTGACGTGATTCCCAAAACGTGATGCTTAATTTAAGAGAATTCAAAAAAACTGTGATTTTAGTAAGAACTAAAATTCTGTTCAGTGAAAAAGTCAGGTTCTGTGTTAACAGAAATGGTTTTATTTTACACCTCTATCACAAAATAGCCTTGTTGGATATTTCAACACATCACTGCTATCTTCTCATTTCAGCATAAACAGGATTATATTGTTAAAGCAAACATAAGATCTCTAATATGTCTTTAACTGTTTTGATGGGATGACATGTAAAGCAAATATAATCTTTTGCTGAAGGTTTCTGCTTCTCAGATCTCACCCGTATCTTTCCATCAGAGATATCAAACTGTTTGTCTAATACGTGGGTACAAAATTAAAAAGTAAAAAAAAATCTAATGTAAAATAATTCATTCATTCATTTTCTTTTCAGCTTAGTCCCTTTATTAATCAGGTGTCGCCACAGTGGAATGAACCACCAATTTATCCAGCATATGCTTTTGGCAGAGAATGCCCTTCCAGCTGTAACCCATCACTGGGAATCATCCATACACAGTCGTTCACACACATACACTACGGACAATTTAGTTTACCCAATTCACCTAGCGCATGTCTTTGGACTGAGGGGGAAACCGGAGCACCCGGAGAAAACCCATGCGAACACAGGTAGTACATGCAAACTCCACACAGAAATGCCAACTGACCCAGCCGAGGCTCAAACCAGCGACCTCCTTGCTGTGAGGCCATCGTGCTACCCACTGCGCCACCGTGCTGCCCCTTGTAAAATAATTGTATAAATTAAATATAAATTCATCCTTATTAACATTACAACACAAATGCAGTGAATGATTTTATATAGTTGATGCATAGTGATAACTTTAGGAGCTAATGCATTAAACCCAAAACTAAGAACCAAGAAAGGATTTTTAACATTATGTTGTCTGTATTTGTCCATTTTCCCAAAATGCAAATGTGAACTGGTAACACTTTAGAATAATGGTCCATTAGTTCATCATAATTCAGCATTTACTAACGTGTTCTTATTACCACTAATGTGTTACTACCATACAGGCCCGGATTAAGAATTCAGAGGCCCCTGGGCACAATGTCTAGGCCGCACCCCTATTGTTGAATAATAAAATAAGATTAATATAATATTTTTTAAATAAAGTTAATCTATAACATTTTTTAAATAAATGACATAGTACATATTAAGATTTACCTGATTTTAAAAGTATTTTAAGCACACTTTGATAAAAAAATAGTAATATAACTAGTGAAAATTAATGGTTTTTAATATACTTGTTCAAGTTCACTGAAGCAGTACTAAAAATTTATATTTAAGGGTATCTTTAATGTATAACTTCTACAAACTTATAATGCATATGATTTGGATATAACACCTCTCCAATCGAGTTCTATGAATCTGAGTCCTCCATAATACACACACTGATTAATGATTCCTACTGTCTCCCTCGTGATGAAGAAGAGTAGGCAAAAAGCACTTGATTATAAAGCTGAAAGTATCCGAAATCACACACACTATACCAGTTCTCTTCTGTCTCTCTTCTCTTCAGGGGCTTTTTCTGTCTCTCTCCATGCGGTCGGAGAATATGGGTGAAGCAGGGCGACTAACATTGTAAATACAGATTAATTATATTAAGATGTCGCTAACATTTAACACCAGGTGGAAAAAAACTGTTTATAGAATATGTATTATTATGATCCTTATTAAATACCTTGTGACTCATTTTATATATTTTATATACTTTATTAAAATTTTTAAACAAAAACATTTCCTTTCTATTGAAAATAAATGTATTTCCAATCTGATATGTAATGGGGGAAAGAAGAAGAACGTGTTCATTAGACGCTGGATTCGAACCGGATTCATGATCAGTCGCCTCAAAACATGTTACCATGCTCGTTACGAGCTTCGCCACACCCACCTGCTGTCTACTGCGCTCTTTAGTTATGTTGTCTCTGTTGATTAAATGGCGCTGGCGGGAAGCATTTAACTAGCTTATTCCAACGAGGTGCGCTATTTGCACTTAGCCTAAATAGACACTACAAAATCAGCATTTTTTCCCCTCCTTGCAGGGGCCCCAAGTGCGCAGGGTCCCCTGGGCCTGTGCCCATAATGCCCATTGGTTAATCCGGCCCTGCTACCATACCACTCACAGTGCATTATTGAACCAACAATGAACTTAAGTTATTTAACTTAAATAGCATTAACTAACTTTAACAAAGCTGAATAAAAAACATAATAAATGTATTACTAATTGTTTCTGCATGTTAGTACATACATTAGCTAACATTAACTAATGGACCATTATATTAAAGTGTTACCTGTGAACTCAGTTTTAAAGTGAATATTCTAAGATAGAGCTCTTTTTATGTGCAAGCATAAGACAGTGCTTAAATACTAAATTGAATGGTGGCACAGAGACCTCCAACACACTTCAAGTTAAGAAAACATATGCAAACAGAAAAAATAAACACTTAGAAACTAACAAAACATCTTCTTCAATTTGACAGCACACATGGACACACATTCTCACAATACATGCAGATAGAGAAACACGACTGTAGGGACCACCTATAACCGATGAGAGGCTAGTCAGAGGGGAACAAATCCATGATGCGTTCTTATCCATTGCATTGATACATTTATTAACATGACATGACATAAGAAAGCGCAACTTAAATGGTTTAGAATGGACTAAACTGAACGGTCAATAGAAAGTGAGCATTCCGTCTTCTCACCCCATCTCCACACATGCACTTACCAAAGAGGAAATGCACTCTTATTCACCTTCCCCCATGTTACTAAACATCCAGTAATGCACAATACAAAATAAAAGTCAAACATTTACAGCGACCACAACAGAGATGTGTCGAAGGACCCCAAAAATGACAAACCTGACTACCTATTTAGTCAGCTGTGTTGTCTGAGATGAACAATAAACTCACCTTTCATATCTACAGTATGACAACAGAATTTGCATGTGCATGTGAAGTCAAACTTATAAAGATGTTAGTATTTAGCAGTTAGCACTTTTTGTTAGCATTTTTTCCATGTGTTTTTCTAGCTTGCAGCATAAAAACTGAGATCTCTTTCATACCTTCTTCTACAAAGTTGTGACAATGTAAATGATGATAAAGAATTGGTATGGTAAATTATATAGAAAAATAATAATAATGGTAAATTTATCTTTAGATTACATATGCTTTGAAGCCATTGGGGCATGAGCCACACATGAGCCATCTGTGAACTGTTACACCCCTAAACTTTGACTCTGTATTATTGTTATATTTTTTCAAATTGCCTCCTTTTTGTCTATTTTTATTCCCCCTAAGCAATTTTAAAAGAATAACCAAAAATGACACTTGATACTTAAGCATAACTGAATACTTGGTTCTCCTGAGCTATAAAAGAGCAATATAATAAAATGTTCCTCAGGGTCGCTCTATAGCTATTAAGAAGCAATTGTTCTGTTACAACTGCAGTAGAAATGAGCCGTCTTTCTTCTTTCTGTCTCGTTGAGCAGAATTCCAGTATATGCAGGGCAGCAATCCATGCAGGGGTGATTCGAAGCGACTCAGGAGGTTATGTGGACGTAATGCCTGTAGACAAGAGGAAGCAGCACAAGGGCTCCTACCAGAATGGCATCAGCTCAGAGAGGTACTGAAACTAAACTATAACTGTTGAGACATGATTTGTGAGTCCTGTGATTCTCTTTCATTTTACAGAATGTCTGCATTGGTTTAAATGCCTATGATGCTGCATTGGTGTTAGGGGGATGTGCAAATATAACAAATTTTGGCTAATATATAATTGATAACTGCTATCTATTTATATTTGGAAACCAGTGTTGGATATACTGTGAAGGCTGATGAATACAATTCTTAATCTGAAATTTTCAGAGTCTGATTAAAGGAATGTAAGCAAATACAGTGTATTATACAGTATACTGTAAATTATATTATTATCATACATTATATAGTAATTTTTTTCCCAAATTGTAGTTCTGATGTCCCTTTTTTAAGATGAAAACCTCCACATTGCTGGCATCTTGTTTTTCCTCTGCACTACCAAAAACAGAATGCGATGTCATCTCATATTGGAGACACCAGTCAAAATCTGCATAGTCAGTTGCATTCTTCCAACATGGATCAGCTGGCAGAAATAAATCCATAATTTTATTGGCCAATAGTTAATTTAGTTAATTTAATTATTTAGGCCGATAATCAGAGGCTTAAAAATCTGCATTTTTTCGTCCATTGCCAATATGTTTGCTGATATACAGTCAAGCCCGAAATTATTCATGCTCATGGCAAATTCTGACTGAGTTACTTCCTAGTTACCCAGAAAGCATTTTTTCATTTTTAAATTATGTCTAATAGATGTCTAAACATGGTCTTCTTGGCCAAAACAAGGCTAAATTTGGGCGGTCAGTGAAAATCTAATAGTCGTCAATGAATAGGCCAAAAGACTAGACTAGTCGTCAAATAAGCAGAAATGAATGACTACACATATAAAGTCTGTCTAATCTGTCTATTTGATGACTAGTCTAGTTTTGGGTTATTCTTAGATGTCTATTAGATTTTCACTGATAGCTCAAGTTTAGCCTTGTTTTAGCCAAGCTGTCTATGTTTAGATGTCTATTAGACGTCTATTAAACACTAAATTGTTTGCTGGGTACTTAGTTCTGAGTTACTTTTATTCAATCAACAAGTTTTTTTTTTTTGTTTTTTTTTTACTGGAAACAACACAGGCTTCTACCAAAAGATAATAAGATAATGTAAAGGAGTAATATGCAGTTGAAGTCTTCCCCTTCAAATTTTTTTTCTTTTTTAAATATTTCCCAAATATTAACAGAGCAAGGACATTTTCACAGTATGTCTGATAATATTTTTTGTTTCTGAAAAAGTCTTATTTGTTTTATTTCGGCTAGAACAAAAGCAGTTTTAAATTTTTAAAGAACCATTTTAAGGTCAAAATTATTAGCCCCTTTAAGCTATATATTTTTTTGTGATAGTCTAATTACCCTAACCTGCCTGGTTAACCTAATTTACCTAGTTAAGCCGTTAAATGTCACTTTAAGCTGTGTAGAAGTGTCTTAAAAAAATCTAGTAAAATATTAATTACTGTCATCCTGGCAAAGATAAAATAAATCAGTTATTAGAGATGAGTTATTAAAACTATTATGCTTAGAAATGTGTTGAAAAATTCTTATTTTCGATAAACAGAAATTGGAGAAAAAATAAACAGGGGGGCTGATAATTCTGACTTCAACTGTACATTTAAACTAAAACTTTAAAGTCAGAATTTGCCAGGGCTAGGAAAAATGTTGGGCTTGATTGTATATTATAATATAATGCTAGTAGTAGGTATGCTTACGCTAATCATCACCTGACATGTTTACATGGTTTAAGTAGACATTATACAGTATATTTATTCTTCTCATGCAGTACAGATCCACAAATGTGAAAGCAATGGGATATAACGAAAAAACATAGGCATGTAAATATTGTGATTTTCAATTCTCATATGTGTAAATTAAACTGAATCATGGCAGATGAATCAACAGTTCAACAGTTGCTGACCATTACAAATGGTGCAGAAATCAAAAGAAAAGCTAATTTTACTTCCATTGTGGCTTTAGATTTTGGGGATCAGTAGAAGTACTTGCAGAAGAACTATAAATGCAGATATCACATATAGGTCACTTTTAAAAGAAGATATCTAGTTTTTAAAAAATTAATACAGTCAATGGGCATAGCCACTAAATAAGAGAAATATGTGTTTGTGTGTATATACAGTTGAAGTCAGAATTATTAGCCCCCCCCTGAATTAACAGCCCCCCTGTTTATTTTTTCTCCAATTTCTGTTTAACGGAGAGAAGATTTTATTTTTTATTTACATTTCTAAACATAATAGTTTTAATAACTCATTTCTAATAACTGATTTCTTTTATCTTTGCCATGATGACAGTAAATAATATTTGACTAGATATTTTTCAAGACACATCTATACAGCAGTGACATTTAAAGGCTTAACTAGGTTAATTAGGTTAACTAGGCAGGTTAGGGTAATTAGGCAAGTTATTGTATAGGGATGGTTTATTCTGTAGACTATCGCAAAAAAAAATACTTAAAGGGGCTAATAATTTTGATCTTAAAATAGATTTTAAAAAATGTATATCTTTTATTCTAGCCAAAATAAAACAAATAAAACTTTTAAAATTCAGAGGGGGGCTAATAATTCTGACTTTAACTGTATATGTTATGTATATATATTAATGTGTAGTTATGTGTAAGCTTAAATCAAATTTGTAAGAATTACGTTTTTTGCCATTTACAATGGGGTATATGCACACAGACTTTTAATTACAGTCAGCCAGCCCCCACTGTCATCCCATACATAATTGCCGCATTTAAGATCTGATTTCTTTAAAAAAAAAACAGCAATCTTCACTGCCTGGATGATATACAATATAAAGTGGGTATCAGACCAAACAAGAAGCACTGCTTTAAATTATATTTTCCCTCGCCATGTCTTTAAATCTGGAAATTACTTTTACCCCAGTATGTTCAGTGGAATTTCTGCGCTAGCCTGTTGCTAATGACAGCGCCTGTGTTAAAAAAGTCTCTTTTTACGCTTTAACAACCAAATAGATGTATAAGTCTATTTAACTAAGCGTATTTTAATTACATTACAACATTGATGTTGTAAAAGGAACCTTATGAAATTGAAAATAGTCACATAAAGCTTCCACTGGAAGTTCGTCATTGGCTGAAAAACACTAGCTGTGCATATAGCCTATTGATAATAAATATGATGAAATTCTCACAAGAATCTGATTTAGGCCAACAGTCTGAACAATGCTCAAGTCAGCTTTTCTGCTAGTTCTGCAGATCATTCCCTCATATTTACATCTGTTTTTCAGATGAATTATCTAATATGCCTCTATCTGAGCTTGGTTGAATAACGTAATCATTTTTTTTGGTTGGTGGCTGAACCATAATCTCACAAACTCTCTGTCTCTGCAAAATAAAACCAGACCACCTACACAGTTGGGTTTCATTTTGCATCATTACATGGCAGGTTGAGGGTATCATGAGTATCTGATGGGCGATTAATAAATCAAACTAGCATTTAAATCATACATCGTTGTGTCCTGCTGGGTCTGGATTAATATCGGCCATTATTCTTCCATTCAGCCTACAGAATCCCCCAGGAGGCAAAGCGTTCCGAGTGTTTGCGGTCATTTGAAACCATTCTCCAAGGACGGATGCAAAGAAATAGAGCTCTTGGTAATGTTACAGCTGGTAATTACCACGCATTGGGTTTGCTGGTCGTGCTGGGCTGGATGTAAGGCCAGCGCTGTCACGAAAAATCTCCACTACAGGAAAATAAGACATTGACTTTGACACCATCTGCTCCTGAGAAAACTCCAGTCTACTTTTTTATATCTGCATGTAAATGTCTTGTGTATATAAGTTGTAAATATAGTGAATTTGAATGCATTACATCTGATCTTGTATGTTTTTGCAAAAAGGTATCTTGTTATTTTAAGCACATAAAGATATAAAGCATTCCTTAAAGTTAAACAATAGGCAATGGTGCATGCAAACACAACTGTGTAACTGTCAGAACAAGTGGAATGTGTTATAAAAGCCCTTATTTTATAGTTTATATTTTTGTAATCATATTTTTGTATCAGTGTTCAGAGGCTGCTTATTGGTGTATCACGCTTTACAGTATATTATGCTGCATATGTTCAGAATTCGATACTGTAACAACCTGGCAGGCCAGGAAATCATTATTGCTTTCAAAGAATTTGAGAAATTGACCACAAAAAGAGCAATAAGAACAAAAAAGTGGATAGAGTGTGTGGAGAGTGTTATTTATTACCATGCAATATAAAATAAAGACATTTAGACTCAGACTATACTAAACAAATGGCATTTGTTCAAACTACTTTTTTAAAATGAGCTGAAATAACACAAATCTGGAGATTTTTGGGACAACTTAATTGTTTCAAGTTCAGTCCACTTAAAATAAAAAAAACATTACATGCTAACTTAATTGCTTTATGTTGATCAAACA
>CAIGQZ010001336.1:21202128-21224771 GCA_903798205.1 Danio tinwini | reverse complement strand
TCGAGAAATTGACCACAAAAAGAGCAATAAGAACAAAAAAGTGGATAAAGTGTGTGGAGAGTGTTATTTATTATCATGCAATATAAAATAAAGACATTTAGACTCATAATTGTTTTGTTACATATGCACGCCAAAAAAAAATACATTTGTTAACACTATTTCTTTAAAATGAGCTGAAACAACACAATTCTTCAGTTTTTTGGGACAACTTAATTGTTCTAAGTTCAATCCAATTAAATTTGTAAAAACTAAAAAGCTACCTTAATTGCTTCATGTTGTCCAAACACAAATCGAATGTGTGGAAGGCAGCTTTTTTTTTTACAGTGTATTACCCTTATGACTTATACAAACATCTTGAGTACATTTTATTCCAGAGAAAGTATATACTGAAGTATTTCACAATGCTCCCTTCGCAATGTCCGGTTTTGATGTATTATGTATTTGAATTTCTGTGATTGTTGGCTAAACACAGCTGTGAGGTGATTTCAAATTCGAGAGCTCAGACGGAGCCCCTGCACCTTGAAGAATGAAAACCCAACGTGCCTCATGTGAAAACACTCAACTTCTGCTGGCAGTGCAGCGGCGCCACAGACAAAGAAGGACATTGTGTGTATGTGTGTGAGGGTTTTAATCTGACTTCCTGGAGTGCATTTCCTCCATGTCAGGCACAGATGTGGTGGAGTGGTGGTAGCGGCTCTCTGTCACTTACCTTGACCTCTTTCATTTCCTGACTGCCCTCTCCGGCTCCTCAAGATCTCTGCCTGCAGACTTATAGCCCTGTGCAGTTTATTACTAAATATCAAATATGTATTTCTGTATGGTTTATATAGTCAAGCATTTCTGTAGTCTTTAAAGTTCTTGAAAAAACTGGTGTACTCACATTTTGCCAAAACAATTATGATGATTTAAAAAAAAATTACCTGCAAGCTAGCACTGTACTGATCAAAACTACCAGTAAAGGCATTTATAATGTAATAATAATGTAAACTGTAATTATTTGTAAAAGGAAATTCTAACTTTTCTTTGGAACTTTCTATTAATTAAAGAATCCTGAAATAAAAGATCACTGTTTACAAAAATAATAGTTTTAAACATTGAATGTTTGTTGAGCAGCAAATCAACCATTCATTTATTAATTAATTTTCCTTTGGCTTAGTCCCTTATTTATCATTGGTCACCACAGCGGAATGAACTGCCAACTATTCCAGCATATGTTTTTCGCAGTGGATGCCCTTCCAGCCACAACCCAGTACTGGGAAACACCCATACACTCTCACATTCACACATGCACTCATACACTATGGCTAATTTAGTTTATTCAACTCACCTATAGCACATGTCTTTGAACTGTGGGGAAAACCGGAGGAGATCCACGAGGAGAACATGCAAACTCCACACAGAAATGCCAACTGGGACTTGTACCAGCGATTTTCTTGCTGTGAAGCAACAGTGCTAATCGCTGAGCCACTGTGCCGTCAGCAGCAAATCAGCATATTCTTCTTTCTGAATAATTTAGTGACAACGAAGCTTTGTTATCACAGAAGTAAATTACATTTAATGGTATATTAATATTTAATTGTAACATTTCATAATATGACTTGTTTACTATTTGATCAAATAATATAGCAATAAAGGCTTCTTTCAAAAACTTCAGAAGCTTTTTAATGTCATTAAATTCTGTACAATCACATGTAAATAAGATCTAAGTCATAAAAGCGACTTTAAAAAGCAGTTTAACAAATAATGGATTGTCATATAGCAGGGGTTCCCAAATTTTTTAGCCGTTAACCCTACAATAACAATGACAGTGATTTGCAACCTCATTCATACTGACAACACAAAAAAGTGCAACAGTCTAACAATTATAGGCTATTATTTATATAGTAATTTATTCATTTGTTTAATATTAACCTCACTTTATAAGAATGGTGGGCACAATGTTTTCAGCACAAGTCTATTCTTGGTTTGATTTTGGACTCTCAAGACATTAACCTCAATGTTCAGTTGTGGCCTATATTTATTTTTGATGTATCTGATTGCCAGATAGTTTTAACCTTGTGCTATAAAATCAATCTGTAACAGCTGACGCTATTGTTGTGTTGTTAATCTAACGTAAACACATCAATCCTACGAAAATAAATGAAAAGGCTGATGGTTTTTTATTTGCATGTCGTTGCTTTTTTATGTAACTATTAACTACTATTTTTATCTTCTGTAGGTTATGGATAAACTATGGTAATTCTAATAGTTTAAGAAAATATATTTAACTTTTGGAAATCACTTTGCGACTCCATCATTGTCCCAACGACCCCCACTTTGGGAACCACCGTCATATCGGACGCCATTTTGTTGTAATCACAATGATGACCAACAAAACCTTATACTATAATAATTGTTTGCTCAGGGTTAAAAATACTTGCTGCCTTAATTTTTTTGTTGAATCAAATTAATTTTAAATAGTCATCTCAACTTACATCAATTAAATTAAAGTGTAGTTAAAACAGGATTAACTTATGAAAATAAGTTAAAGTAATGTAAAAACATTTGCTATCATGACTTTTTGTCAAATCATTTCTATAGTGCTGTATTAATCCAAATATGGACAAACGCAACTACCACGTTTTTTTTTACATCCAAGTATTTTTTGAGTCTACTTTGTATCTGAACATACAATCATTCTGCAGTTAATCATCTTTGTGAAGCCACAACATGCTAACAATAAAGATTTTTTATGAGTTAAAGAAACTAGGCTACTTGATATCTAGGCTATTTATCAAACTAGGTTATTTTATATAAGATACATTCTCCAGTTCAGTAGATCTCACAAGCAAACATAACTATTTTATGTTTTGTCAGTTTAATGGCTAATTTGTACAAATTCGTATAAATATGAAAATATACAATTTTAAAAAGGAGGCATGGCACCCAACCCCACCCCTAAACCCAACTGTCATAGAGTAGAGGAACTATGACGACAATTTGTATGCAAAAACCCGGAAGCGAGTTAACATTTTAGCAGTTTTGATTCCCTCGTCCCAAAGTCAATAAGCTTTTTGAATGGGATTTTGGTTAAATTGCTTAAATAAGGTTCTTATTTCTTTGCATTTAGGTTCTTGTGTTTGCATTTATGACCCAAAAGTGATAAAAGTTATATTATCATGTGAGAATCGTCTGGTTGGACAAAACCTGCACACAGGTTATGTGTTTGAACACAGAGCTTATTATTTGAAATTTTCGAAAAGTCTATGGGAAAATCCTATGGGGATTTTATCAAGGGAACTTGTTTTATGCTAGCAGCCAATTGGCCTACAAGGTGATGTCATACTATAGTTCCTCCACTCTATTGGGGGATAAGCAAATTGTGCTAAACTGTATGAATGAGATTGTACAAATTCATACGAATTAGCCACTGAATCAAAACGTTACGAATTTCCGCAAGGTCGTGTTGCCTGAAACCATTAAAAGCTGCTAATCTTTAAAATCAGAACATTCTAATGATTTCAAGTGTGTTTTAGAACATATTCAATTATGATTTAATGGTTTTAACATGACACCAGTAAAAGACAACAAGTGGAGTCCTACATGGACCATTACAGTTGTCAATAAAACTAAAACAATTCTGTTATTGAAACTGGTACAAATGATGTCTTCCGTTACATTTTTCAGCTGGGTTACCCAACAGTCTGTGAAGTGCATAGTTACCAGGATACAGTGGAAGCATTGCAGATCTGTATGATGGTCTCCAGAGAGAAGAGGCATGCATCAGAGCTCTGTCAAAATTCACAGGCCAGTGTGGCAGAAGCTGGAGCTGGATCAGGAAAAGGACATGTTTGTACTCAGGGCACAACTATCAAAGAACCGATTCTACAAATACAAATACAAAACACAATGGTGTTGTGCATGGTGTTCATTTATTTCAACATTTGTTTACATACTGACAGTCTTAGTCTCCCACGTGTCAGCCTAAGGAAATACATGGCTTTATCTTCAACCCATGCTGTGGAACTTTGAACCGAGTGTGAAGCTACACTGGTTTCGCATGCTCATGTGTTCTTGGTTTAGATCCAAGGTTTGAAAACAGTGACACTTTATATTTTATATTTGCACCCAACAGACTTTTGGCTGAATGCTTATATAATATAATGAAAAATGATTGTGGTTCAGATTGTGGTCAAAATGAATTATGATCAATGTATGTGACCCAGGACCACAAAACCAGTGTTAAGTTGCAATGGTCTGTATCTTATGGGTAAAAATGATCGATTGTAATTTTTTCTCAAAAATCATTTGAATAATAAGTAAAGATCATGTCCAATGAAGACATTTTATAATTTTCTAATGTAAAAATTATAATATTTTAATAATATTTAATAATATTTTAATACTATTTTAATAATGTAAATATTATTAAAATATTACAGTTATTTCTATAACTTTATTCAAGTTTCCCTACTGGGGTGCATTGACATACAGTGTGGAAATATGATTTTACAGAAGATTGAAATATTCTTTACTAATGTTACATAATTATTAACATAATTATGGTCCAGATCAGCAGTTATCAAAGGTTCAGGTTTATGATATATTCTCATTATAATTGATTTTTAAGGATGTCAGCACCATGCTAATGTAAAATGTTATGAAATGTGTGTATAATACTTGATACACTGTAAACACATGTGCATGTATACAGTATATGACACTATATGTATACATTATCTTAATTTAATATGTTAATCAGGTTTCAACTAATATTTTAAAGGTTATACAAAATTAATTAAATATATTGAGTCAGTTTGATTGATGTTAAGTTGAAATGACCAGACAAGTTAATTTGATTCAACAAAAAAGCAGCAAGTATTTTTTACAGTGTAGTCATAATAGTCTAATTTTGTAATTAATAACATATTTATACATCTAAATAAAATATTTAGCACATTCCTATCATGCTTAAGCATGTTTTAGCATGTTGCATACTTTGCTAACACATTTCTACTATGTATTATTATGTTGCTACATTTTTCACCCTGCTATTTAGCACAATGCAAGCACATATTAGCAAATTGCTAACATTTTTAACACATTGACAAAATTTTTTTACTCAGCACACTGTTAGCACAGCTTTTAGCATTCGGCTAATATTACCATTCATTCATTCATTCATTCATTTTCCTTCGGCTTAGTCTCTTTTTTCATCAGCAGTTACCACAGTAGAATAAACCACCAACTTATCCAGCATATGTTTTACACAGCGGATGCCCTTCCAGCTGCAACCCAGTACTGGGAAACATCCATAGACTCTTGCATTCACACACATACCTGCATACTACACTCTCAGAAATAAAGGTACGCGATCTGTCACTGGGGTGGTACCTTTCCAAAAGGTACAAATTTGTACATAAAAGGTCAAAATTAATATCTCATGGGTACATATTAGTACATTAAAAGTACAAAAGTGTTTCTCTTAAAATCTTTAGGTACTAATATATACTTTTAAGGTACCATTATGGACCCTTTAAGTACAAATGTGTACCTTTTGAAAAGGTACCACCCCAGTGACAGCTCTTGTGCCTTTATTTCTGAGAGTGTAAGAATAATTTAGTTTATTCAATTAACCTACACCTGCATGTCTATGGATTGTGTGGGAAACCAGAGCACCTGGAGGAAACCCACATGAACACGGGGAGATCATGCTAACTCCACACAGAAATGACAACTGACCCAGCCAGGACTCAAACCATTGACCTTCTTGCTTTGAGGCGACAGTGCTAACCACTGAGCCACTGTGTTGCCCATTACATTACCAATAGAAATAAAAAAAAAACTATATTCTTACTTTAATAAATTCCTTTGTGTTCACAAAACGAAATGATAAATTACTTTTGTAATACCATACAATATATATAGCATGTGTCTTTGGGGTGACTATATTTGCTATAACTGCACCAAATGCATTCTGGTGTCTTGCTCTTTCAAATAAGCGGAAAGCACATTGTGGTTTGCGCAAATCACATACATTCAAAGCCTGCCTCAAATTTACCTTACATAATTTAGTTCATGGTTTTTTTAAGGATAAGGACATGTCACAAAAATAACTGTATATTTATAGCTTCTTTCATTTCATTCTTTTAAATATAATGCCAAAGTTTCTTTAATATGCATTATTACTGAACATGTTGTGATCTAGTGTTCATATTTTACACTGGATTCTCCCTATACAGTCCACAGAACAGACTTGTGTGGGCCACTAGTCAAGAACCACTGAATAGTGAGCATGTCTATTTGTGACCAGTCCATTTTTGATATCCACAGCCTGGACATTGTAAACCAGTTTCTAGAAATGACTTGCACATTCATATGAATTCCTCAGAAGCCGCTCGCTTGAGTAGACGTATATGATGAGTATGCGGTCAACAATAAGTACCTTCGCATAAGGATTTGCAGAGCTCACCGCCACAGCAGATTTTAATGAGTATTATTCTAACATACTTACAGCAGGAACCTGGTGATGAGGGTGCTTTTCTTTGCATAGCTGGTTTGTATAATGATAATGGAATATTTTTAACTGTGCTTATATACATAAATATTCAGCTCGCGGCCCTCAGAAGTTGTCATATCTGCTTCCAGATGTTTTCATTCTATACATGTAAGTGTGTTTCTGGAAATAAGACATTGTGCATGGGGACAGAAATACAGGCAGTTGTTTATGTTAATTCTGATGGGTGGTAAGTGTGGGCCAGTATGAGTTTGTCGTTTGTCATACATCAATCTTTTAAACAGTTAGCCACACCATTTGCTGATATGCTGAGATTTGACCAAACTGTTCCCGTTGTTTGATGTTGATGATGCTCTCAAAAAATGATTAAAAGTTAGATTTTTAGTAGGGATGTCCCGATCAGATTGTTTTACCATTGAGTCAGAGTCATTTGATTTTGAGTATATATCGATACTGAAACATGATCCGATACTTCTATAATACATAAAAAAAGAATAAAGAAGAACAAAGAAACAGATCCAGAATGTTCCTTTTTTTCTTTAATTCACCTTATTTTAACCGTCAACAACTCTGTTAACAAACAGAGCACTTCTGTGAGGTAGCTTGAACAATCAAGTAATAAATAACATCAATTCTTCACTTTTGGACTTTAGTGCAACAGTAAATATAAAAACAAAAATCTAATATAAACACAAATAGCACCTCAACTTAAAATACCTGACAGGCAATCTCAAGTTTTCATATCTCACAGTTTGCTATGCCAATGTTGTCATCAACTTTATAATACCACCAGACTGCAGACATACTTGCGCTTTCCGCCTCAAGCTGCTTCCATGTTCTACTTTGCAACCATTTATCCAATAGCGTTTCTGCAACAAAATGATGTCATGCCGCACTTATAACTCTGTGCCATCGCATAGCTATAGATGTGTTCAAAAATAATGAGAATATATACATATATATTCGAGTCCTGTTCGGGAGGTAATGTCCAATTCTATTCGAGTTTGAAACCGAGTGATAAGGTCCGATTTCCGAACATGTGATCGGACCTTGACATCCCTAATTTCTAATAATGCAAAAATGACTGAAATGGCTAATCAATACAAGTAAGGTAGAGATTTACTGTTCACAGATTCCAAATAGGAGCAAGTTCAAATAAAACAATAAGTCAAGGCAGACTTTGATGTTGGCTTGAGAAAGATTGACAAGAATGTAGTTTTACAAAATTTAGGTCAGACATTCCTGCAGTTAATCAGGCAGACAGAAAGACCAAAACTAACTGTTAATTTTGCTAGCACAAGCATGTTTCTAGCATTTTTAACACATTGTTATCACGCATTAACACATTGCTAACATGGTTTAGCATACTGCTTGCATTTTAGTACATTACTAATATTTTAGCACATTATTTCAAGTGTGCAAGTTACTTTCTGTTTGTAATGCATTACAGTGTACTTGTTCCTGTCATTTAAAAATTCCTGTCATTTCAGAATCATAATGCATTTCATTACTCCTGTATTCCTTTTGAGTTGCTTTTACTAAAATAACACAGAAGCAGACATTAAAAGTCAAATATTTCATATTGTATTAATAAAAAAGATCAGAAAACAAAAATTAGAATTGTTAAATATTTTGCTGTCTTCTGTACAATATTCCATATTATTATTTAGCCATTACGTACAGTAATCATTAGCAGGAATCCTACAAGGTACAGTTGCAGTACATGCAGGACTCATGCAGAATTCCTAAGGTCAACATGCCGGAATCCTACTTGGAACATTGTTGGAATATTCAATCAATTGGCCATTTAATAAAAAAGGTCAGGAGAAGTTTTTCTTTAAGGATTAACATATTATTGTATTCGATTTACAGAATTCTTTTATTCTCTACGCAATGCATGAGTTACATTCAGGGGTGCACAAAGTTTTCATTTCCTGACTTCAACTTATATAGGCTGCTAATATTAACAGGTGGAGTTTAGTGAAATTCGTCACTTGTCAGTCATTCTCTAGTCCTTCATTGGCCGCACCCATACACACATCCTCTTTTTCTACAAATTCTCTGCACAAGACTTGCAAATTCTGTGCTCACAGGAAGTTTCGCTGCAAAGCTCAAGGTAATTTTAGACAAGCTTCATCTACTTCTGCAAAAATGCTCGAGAAGATGTTCAATTAATATCACCTTTAAGCAATACAAATTACATTGTTTAATGAAAAGAAAAAGAGACAAAATATGTTAAAAAAATTCCTTTGTAATTTCTTTTTCCTAACAGCATGTAAAAAAAGTTGGAAAACTATTCAAATCATTAAAACTTTCACATTTAGATCTGTCAAACACACCTAAAATATTAATATTAGGCAAATATTAGGTTTACTATTAGGTTTACATCATGCACAGATTTTCTTTAAGCTGATCGAAAAATTAAGCAGTTTCTACAGACAACTTAACCCACTTTCCTTAGACTTATTCCTTGCTTTATCAGGGGGTTACCACACTTTTTACAGACAGTCTTGAATAAATAAAAAACAAGTAGATTTTTTGTACAATAATAGTTGAATTACCATTATCATTCATTACAAATAGGGCAGCACAGTGGCGCAGTGGGTAGCACAATTGTCTCACAGCAAGAAGTTCGCTGGTTCAAGCCCCGGCAGGGTCAGATGGCGTTTCTGTGTGGAGTTTGCATGTTCTCTCAGTGTTCGTGCAGGTCTCCTCCAGTTTTCCCCACAGTCCAAAAACATGCAGTACAGGTGAATAGAATGAGCGAAATTGGCCGTTGTGTATGAGTGTGTGCAAGAGTGTGCGGGTGTTTCCCAGTGTTCACTTGTGGCTGGAAGGGAATCCACTGTGTGAAACATGTGCTGGATAAGTTGGCGGTTCATTCTGCTGTGGCAACCCCTGATTAATAAAAGGACTAAGCCGAAACTAAAATAAATTCATTACAAATCTTTTACAGATCTGCATATTTATTTCCTTAAATCCTGAACTCATTTTAAATAAAAAAATCATTACACCCCCTCATCCCCAAAATAAAATATAAATTAACAGATAAAAAAATAATAATAATTGGCCTCTTGTGCTAAAACATTATTCATCTTTTTTCTGTTCACCCACACACATCCTTTGCCAGATGTCCTGCTTCTCAAGACCCTAAATCTTGTGCGTTTCACCTTGCCAGTTGCGATATTGGCTGTGTTCTGAGATGTATTTGTCAAGATCCCACACACACTGAGGTTGTGCCAGTGTGGTGGTTGTGCAAGTTTTCCCTATGTTCACACAGCAGTCGTAAAGCAAAGAGTTTTCTGCCCACTGCCCTGTACCCCCGCTGTATGTCCTCGAAGAACCTAAGGAAAATTTTCCGCCACGGCTAAAATAGGCATGCTAACATTTGGCACAAGCCCCTGGTGCCCTCCTGTCGCTGACCTGAGCGGAGTGCACACAACCAACCTGACTATTTTCATCTTAATATTTATGAATTTCATTAGATTGTATATTTTGCCTCATTAGGAATACACACCATGTCTTGAAATCACGACAGAGGGTTCGTTTTTTTGTCAGCTTGTGTGAAACAAACAGAAAGTGTGGTTTGTTTAAGTTGGAACCTGGAAGCCTCAGGGTGTTATTTTGATCAGAATATTTATGATATATGAGTTTTGATTTGATACGGCTATTCAGCATTTTTCATAATTCAAGCATTGATAACATCTTGCTTGTAATTTTTAGCAACATTTCTATGCCCTGCAGCAATTCTTTTTTTTTTTTTTACTTTGACATTAATTACCACAACTTTGAGTGTATATCTCACAAAATAAGGTAAATATTTAACCAGTTATGGATTTATAATTCACAACTGCAAGATTCTATTTTTCAAAAGTCACATTATATCTCATTTATGAAATTATGATTTTATGTCTTATGAATATAAATTTATATACCACAATTCAGAATTTATCTCACCAGCTCACAATTAAGAATATCAATTGTCACCTTATATCTCATACTTTGTGAAACAGAAAATTGATTTTAAAGTTTTATTCATTCATTAATTTTCTTTTCAGCTTAGTCCCTTTATTAATCAGGGGTCACCACAGCGGAATGAACCACCAACTTATCCAGCATATGTTTTACGCAGCGGATGTCCTTCCAGCTGCAACCCATCAGTAGGAAACATCCATACAAACATATTCACACATATACACTAAGGACAATTTTAGCTTACTCAATTCACCTATACCCCAAGTTTTTGGACTTGTGGGTGAAACCGGAGCACTCTGAGGAAACCCATGCGAACACAGGGAGAACATGCAAACGCCACACAGAAAAGCTTGAATAAACTCCACCACAAATACATCAAATAAAATTACTAGGTATTTTTAGTTAGTGACCTTATTTCAGCTTCATTCATGTCTGTCTCTATCAC
The DNA here is from genome assembly GCA_903798205.1 of Danio tinwini. Taxonomy (NCBI): domain Eukaryota; kingdom Metazoa; phylum Chordata; class Actinopteri; order Cypriniformes; family Danionidae; genus Danio; species Danio tinwini. The sequence goes on along the minus strand of CAIGQZ010001336.1, from coordinate 21,213,855 downwards.
TGACTGCTGTTTATCTAATGTATTGCATGAGAAGCAGCTCATTTGGATTTAAAGCCACAGGCTACAAAAACAGCTACCCTTTACTTTTATTATCTGGGTATTTTGAGCTGAAACTTTACAGACACATTCTGAAGACACCAAAGTCTTATCTTACATCTTGTAAACGAGGTAAAATAGGTGCCCTTTAAGTGATTAAATGTGGCTGAGGCTAAAATCATTTGGCAAATACATGAATGTAATAAAAAGGAAGACACAAGCAGTACGCTGTAATTTAAAAGTCCAGATCAGAACAAAATAATTATTTAGCATGAAACCGATTAAACTTTATTCTTGTTGACTGCATGCCATTCTTCGATGCCTTTCCAACTTTACACCAGAGCTTCACCTCCATCATATCAAAACAAAGCTACGATTTTACACTCACCCACTATCCACAATGGTTTATGTGTGAACTTGAGAAAAAAAGAGGTGAAATCAAATACCTCCTCCAAACAGAAAAAAGGTCAGAGATGACGTAGACCATGAGGACTAGCCCCTCTCCTGACTGTATCATTAAGGAGCCCAGTTCTATAAGCAGCACCTCTCGCTGTTTACCCTTGGCAAAAGAAACCCCAGCACCCACATAAACACCACAACCTGGATGAAATCATGTCATCGCAGTGGACACACGGCACAGTGCACTTATGTATGTACTGCGCAGTCAGCATTCAAAGTCACAGAGCATATGACAGAGCAACACATGCACAGCAACTCATTTACACTTTCTGAAACAGTTAGAAAGACTTCTCATGCAAAATAGTTTAAGGTGTGATTTGAAATGCTTCCTTGCTTTGCATACAAAATCTATAATAATTTTGCCAGTGGTTTGAGTCAAGTCCTCACTAATTCAAAAGCTGAATGTGACAAAACTAGTGATTTTATAATTGTTTGACTTTGTTCTTCAGAGTACGAATAAAAGGTCCTTATGATGAAATTGAGCCACATTCGATATATATCTATTTATACATCAGTCCTGTCTGGTTCTTGAATCTGATTGGATGATATCTGGGAGATATTCTGCAAATAACAGTACTACAGCCTCTTCATCCTTCACCCCTGTATATTACTCCACCCACATACAGCGACAAGCAGAGGGCACTCTACAGTTTTACAAATATTGCTGCTGTTGGACAACATAATTTACTTTTAAGGCTTTTTGGAAGTTGTTTAGATTGGAACTATGTAGTTTATTTATAAGGATAGTGACTATTTTTAAATATTTATAATTTTGGAGCATCGGATTCAGTGCATTGGCCGCCATCAGCCTGTCTGAGCAAACCAAAGAAAGTGGCGGTTGACGTTCTGCCACAAGGTGGCAACAGAGACAGCATAATAAGTGCTTAAGGGAGAAAAACAGCATTTTCTCAGCATAAGATTCAAACTACAGCTGAACAAATCATTAAAAATCAGGTAAGGGACATTCTAAGTCTCTCTCTCTTTTGTTTTTTGTAGTGCTGTATTTATACCACAGAAACTGGTAGTGTTTGCTTTGCTTTGGCTTTTTTGGGGTTAATTATTGTGAAATCCCAATTGCAACAGAGAAATACTGAGAAATCTTTGTAGATTGATGGCATTTCATGCCGTTCAGCCTTAACATCTTAAAATGTGAGCAAAAATGGCCTATTTTGCCATCGCTTTAGACATTACCCTAGAGAATCATTTCAACACTAGCACTAAAGTAACTTTGGTGAAGTAACAACAGTTTCTGCTGTTCTTTTTTCTTTTTTTTCGTCAGCTGCAGATTGAATGAGTGGTGGAAGAAAGTAGTTCCTCATACAAGAGGGTTTTTAAGAGTCTCCGTGTTTGATTGTCTTTTTTATACACATTTTTATGCCGTCGAGTTGTTGTATAAACGCAATATCACACGAGTAGCAGTGCGATATGGCTGTATATCGCACTGCTTCTCATGTGATATTGCTCTTTTATAGCTCTGATAAAGTCACATTATGATAAATAAATGTATAATTGCATATAAAGTCGTATCTGTAAGACATACATTTTGAATTGTGCAATAAATTAAAAAATAAAGGTTATTTATTGAAGACAATTTTACATCCATTGAACTTTTACATTACAGAAAAGACCCTTTACAATGGAAAAATGTCAAATTAGAATATTAAAATGTTCTTCCTGGCACCTTTATCTTTTAGGGTGTTCTGAGATGTCACAATTGTAAGACAAGATCACAACAGTGATAAGCAATATTTATTTAAAACTTTATTAAGTTTTTAGTTTCAATATATTGTCATGGATTTGTTCAAACAAAGTGCAAAAAAATATTTGTCAAAATAATTATATTATAATAATAATATAATATTACAACATAACATAACATAGCATAATATAATATAATGTAATATAATATAATATAATATAATATAATATAATATAACATAATATAATATAATATTGTTCAAATGTTATGTGACATACATATGACCCCCACCCTCCCCCAATTAAAAGACAAACAAATGTGCTAATGGTCTTGATCTTGCATTACAGTTCAGCTCACCAGTTGGTTAAAAGCAACATTGCCCTCTACTGGACACTTTCGCCCTGTTTCCCTCTGCTGTCTTTGCAAATTTCCTCCTGTTGTTCTTCTTCAATCAAATGTGACCATTTGTAAGTGGGTGATTTGGAAATATTCCAACTGAACAGAAATATTTTGACTTTGCTAAAAAACAAAACAACAAAAAAAAAACAGATAAAAGACGAAAAAGACACAATAGGAATTATGTGAATGTGTATTTGTTCTGATTATAATGCCAACGAAGGATGGTCATAACCTTCGCTCAAGCCTGTTTCACGAAGGAATGTAATGAAAATGCTCAATTTCTCAGTTCTGTACGTATGCTTGATGAAACATCATGTTCCCTTTTGCCCCTGTTTTCAACCTTTAAAATTTAGTCTCATCAAGTCTTGGATAACAAGGGAGCCCTTTATAAGGGGACACTAGAGGCATAGTCAAAGCAGGTCTGTGTGAAAGAAGCCAAATTTTGTCTCGCTTCAGGGAAGTTTGGCACAATATATACAGCTTTCTTCCTGATAATCAAAGAAAGAGCAAATGCAGCAGAACTGTGTGTGTAGACCACAGGGAACCAGTGGGGTTAAGCTAAGCAGAAAGAAAATAAACCCCATTTCAACAGACTGGACGCCTATGGCCTCATAGACCCGCTGTGGCACCTCAGATGTGCAGCTGAGGTACTTGTTTGGCTCCAAAATATATTCATTGTGGGTGCTGAGGATATTTTTTGTGTACCTTCTGATGCATTTGCATCCACAAGTGCATTTCCATAATTTTCCAACAGGAAAGCATATTAAAGTCTCATTTGCTTCTTCGTCACTCAAGCATAGAGATCCATGTGTCTTCGTTTTTATTTATGCAAGTTCTCTCAGTTCACTATATAACATTAAGTAAGTCAATTCTAGGCCAGCCACTGAAGATATTAAAAATCTCGAGGTTTGCATACACAAATAGCCTGTTAAATACAGCCAAAATAATCACATATGACTATTATTTACTCTCACCTGATTTTTGCATTTGTGGTAGGCAATGCTTCAGTGTGCCTATTAAACCCCAGGGGGAAATGTGTCTGGCAATAGGCCCTCACTGCTGATTGACATGTTTTCCTGACTGTAACTACCTGAACTAATGCCAGTTTCAGGAGTTGTGACCTAAGCACAGTTCATGTGCACATCTTATTTAAACATAGCATAACCTGTAAAAGGTCTCAAATATTATTATTTACTGTCACTCATTTTGTCATTTTTGATGGAATATCATGAAATTGTATGTGCAATTAATGTTTTAATCTGCTTCCAAGACTGTTGTGTAGTATTGTTATTGCAATAGCAAACTGTTTAGTGACACTAAATTGATAATTTGTCTGGATGCATCACGGTGGCGCAGTGGGTAGCACGATCGCCTCACAGCAAGAAGGTCACTGGTTCAAGTCTCGGCTGGGTCAGCTGGCATTTCTGTGTGGAGTTTGCATGTTCTTCTCATGTTCGCATGGATTTCCCTCAGTCCAAAGACATGTGCTATAGGTGAATTGGTATAGCTAAATTGGCAGTGGCGTATGTGTGTCAATGAGAGTGTATGGGTATGATAATTGTCATAAAAAAAGCTTAGTTCTATAACTGAAAACCTCAAATAAATAATGAATAAACTAAAATGGTATTGTTTATGAATGCTTCATTGAGTAATTGGTTGAACAATTTCAAAACACAGGTTCACTCAGAAATAAAAAACCTAACAGAAATATATGACATTTTATGTTAACATTTAGTTTTATTTTATGACGCAGCTTTAGACATTTGAGAGACTAATTTGGTTTGTTATTTTAAAAAAACATTTTACTGATCATCTGCTAACCTCTGATTCTGCAATAATCAATACACAGTATTAAATGTTTTTCATGTACAGTGCTCAGCATATATAAGTACACCCCTCACAAATCTTTCTTTAAAATTCATATTTATAATAGAAAGCTATACAATATTATATTTGTGCATATACATTAGATTAGAATATATAATACATCTGATTTGTTTAAATGCACCAAAATACATTGCCTATATTTACTGAGAAATGGATAAAAATATTCATTTTCAAAATAGGGTGTACTCAATTATGCTAAGCACTGTAACAATATTTAACATAAAAATAAAACTGCCTAAAATGATTAGTTCTAAACATTCCTCGTAAATTAATGGTTTAAAAAAGAATCAAAATAAATTCATTGAATTTTACTAAACAAACTGAAATTATATCTGGAAGATCTGACAAAATCTCCCAGTTTGTACCTTTTATTTAGTTTACATTAGCACAAACATAGCACATTATTTGCATAGAAATGTGCAGTTTGCAAAAGCTTTTTCGGTCTCGCAGCAGCTCATAACACCACATTCTTGTGCAGCTTAAATATTTAATTCCTCCACAGAGATACTATCGCACCTCTTGATGGCAGCATCCCCCTTTCCCTAGATATTTTAATATCATGAGCAGACGGGCCCCGGGGTAGCAGTGCCAGTCAGGAGGAAACGGATACACAGGGGGGGCAAAACAACAAACAAACCCTGGAACCGGTACAGGAAGCTATGAAAATGAAGCTTGTCCATTCCTGCTGATGTTAGTTACTTTCAACTGGAGCCTAAAGCGTTTTGTTGGTATGAATAAAATAAGCAGTGGCACAGCTGTAGGAGGCCATTCAGAGACCGTTGGTGTCTATCGCAGATAATGAGAGGTACCGGTGAAATCTTAATTTCAGCATTATTTCCACTTGCAGACACAGTGGAAATCAAACTATACTGGTAATGCAGAGGAATATCAAACATACAGTATATGTAATGCTTTACCATATAACTGGGTGAGAGATTCAAAAGATAGCCTACTGTTAAAATAAACCAACTAAGAGCACTTTTCATTTACTTACCACTCTCAGAGCGCTTCGTTTGGTTGTGAATTGTCTTTTATTTTTTATTTATTTTTAGTAGATGATGTTGAATTAGATGACAGTAGTTGAGGCACAAGAGCAGCACACAGCATCAACAACATCATATTATATGAATTGTACTTCAGCTCCTCGAATATTACAGGAACAATGACAAGACACTTGAACAGAGCCAATAGCTCAAATAGGCTGTTTAGGGACCAAAATAGCATTTGAAGTATACTCTAATGTAGCCAGTTTATTATGCAAAATAATTAAACCCATTTTGTCCGGATTATTCTGTGGACTTTTTCAGGTAAATCAGATATTTATGGTGAATTTCATCTCTAAACTATGTAATAGTAGCTACATTTATTATATGGTGCAATTTCATAAAGATGAAAGTATCACAGAATTCTAATGTAATGTAATGTAATGTAGCAAAGACAACAGTATGAGTATTCACCTAAGTTTTCTTAGTTAATTTTTATAAAATGTTAATGTTTTAATTCTGAATTTTCAGAAAAAGTAACATTGTTATCATACACTCTTTAGGTAACGCTGCTGGTACCGAGTTAGACCCACTTTTGCCTTCAGAACTGCTTTAATCCTTCGTGGCATAGATTCAACAAGATACTGGAAATATTCCTCAGAGATTTTGGTCCATATTGACATGATAGCATCGCGCAGTTGCTGCAGATCTGTCGGCTGCACATCCATGATTCTAATCTCCCATTTCACCACATCCCAAAGGTGCTCTATTGGATTGAGTTCTGGTGACTGTGAAGGCCATTTGAGTACAGTGAACTCATTATTATGTTTAAGAAACTAGTCTGAGATGATTTGTGCTTTATGACATTGAGCGTTATCCTTCTGGAAGTAGCCATCAAAAGATGGGTACACTGTGGTCATAAAGGGATGGACATGGTCAGCAACAATACTCAGTTAGGCTGTGGCATTGACACAATGATCAATTGGTATGGTTATGAGATGTTAATTTATAATTGCAAGTTTATAATAAATATAAATAATAAATAGTCCTCATTTTATACAGGCTTTTCTATAATGTTACAAATGTATTAAGTCCAAAGCAAACTCAACCCAACTTTAAACAGCTCAAAAAAGTCAAACATGTCATTATTCAGCTTAACATTTTTTTATGTTGATTCAAGTCAGTTCAATAACAGTATCACTGTTGCAAACTCCATTAATTATGAAGCCGATTCTACAAAAGATAACCCTTTCATTATTCCTTTCAGCTCAGAGAAAAGAAATAAAACACTCTACCACCTCTCAAACTAAAACCACGTCTCTTTTCCTCCAATGTTAATGTGCAATGCTAACAGATCTGTGCGGCGTGAGCAGTAAAGGAGACTCAGGTCAGCTCTCTCGTCTGAAAAACGAAATAAAGCCTCATGTCGACAATCAGCCCTGATTTGTGATCCATCATTCACATCACTCCATCACACGGGGAAGACTTGAGCGGTGAATGAGAACAGCCTGTTGGTGGAGTCATCACACGTATACCCTCACCCTGGGCTCCATCGCCCCCAATCAAACTCATTGTCCCGCTGCTCATAGGCCCTCTGTGCGCACCTGTTAAACGTCTCAGCTGAAGGATGGCCCGTCCTGACTGCTTAACATGACCTCCGACCTGCGTGAGCATGTCAATCATTCTCTCTCGTGTTTTCCATCTGGCCTCGCCGCCAATCCAGGCATGAAAACATGTCAGATGGCATCGAGTCTGAGGCAGTTTAATGCTATCAGGGGAAAGTAATGTATGCTGTCGTGGTGGCTTTTTTGGCACGTCACTGTTCCAAGGCAGTAGAGAAATTTATGCAACTGACAAACGGTAAAATGTATGTCATCTTTATGCTTGAACAGAGTATTTCACTTATTTAGTAATGAACTTTGTTGAGAAGGTGTTCAAAATACAGTGCTTTATCATTGTGTCATTTGGACAGATACAAGAAATAGTAGATAACTGATAAAACAAATTATTTGGATAGTAACATACAGTTGAAGTCAGAATTATTAGCCCCCCTTTGAATGTTTTTTCTTTTTTAGATATTTAAATATTAAATATATAATATTTAAATTAAACATTAAATATTTTTAAACATCCCAAATGATGTTTAACAGATTAAGGAAATTTTCACAGTATGTCTGGTAATATTTTTTCTTCCAAAGAAAGTCTTATTTGTTTTTTTTCCGCTAGAATAAAAGCATTTAAATTTTTCTAAATACCATTTTAAGGACAAAATTATTAGCCCCATTTAAGATTTTTTTTTTTCTGATAGTTTCTGATACAGAACAAACCATCGTTATATAATAACTTGCCTAATTACCCTAACCTGCCTAGTTAACCTTAATAACCTAATTAAGCCTTTAAATGTCACTTTAAGCAGTAGGAGTGTTTTGAAAAATATCTAGTAAAATATTATTTACTGTCTTCATGGCCAAGATAAAATTAATCCGTTATTAGAGATTTTTAGTTATTAAAACTATTATGTTTAGAAATGTGTTGAAAAAAATCTCTGTTAAACAGAAACTGGGGAAAAAATAAACAGGGGGGCTAATAATTCTGACTTTAACTGTATAGATGGCATTAAGCATGCCCCCTGTTTTGTTTTGTGGGCCTTTACAGGTTAATCTGACGTTTGATTTGTGTATTCACTTCACAGGTTCACAGGTAATTCTGTCTCCAAATGATAGCCTACAAGTAAAAGCATATGGTAACACTTAATAACAGGACATGAATAATGATGTGTTAATATGCAAACTAAACATTCTTTATTATGAATTAACGATGAGTTAATGTATGCGCTAATCATGAACTAACTTTATGTTCATGTGTGAATAACTGCTAACTTAATTACTTCTTAGTTCATGCTTGTTTGTTAATTAATGATTTAATTACCACATTAGTTTAATCTTAATTTACCCATCATGAACTCATGATATGTTGATATAGAATTATATCATGACTTTACTTGAAGGGGCACATCATCATTAACCCATTCTTAACTACTCATGAACTCCTGCACGTCCACCTAGTGCGTTTACACTGAAAAACAATAGAAAAGAGTTCTGTCAACATCAACATGAACAGTTTAAACACAGGAGTTCATAAGGAGCTAAGGATGATGTGCCCCTATTAATGGTGATGTGCCCCTATTAATGGTGATGTGCCCCTCCAAGTAAAGTCATGACATAATTATACATTAACAGTTCCTGATTTCATGATTGTTACATTTAGCTTAAAACTTAAATTTTAATTAATACATTAATTAACAACATGTACTAAGAAGTAAATAAGGTAGCCGGTATATAGATGAACTCATGTTGTGAATCATGTTGTAGTTAAAGTTAGTTCATGATTTGCGCGCCCCTTAACTCATCTTTAATTCATAAAAATGTTTAGTTTACATATTAATACATCATCATTCATGTACTCTTATTGTAAAGTGACAAACACTGTTCTAAGTAAATAATTGAAATGTATTTTGTACACTTTGTGTATTTACTATTGTAAACATTTTGAGGATTGTATTTCACAGCATTTCAAATAATTTGTTAAGAGATACGCGAGAGATAAAAAAAAATTATCATAAAAAGTGCAAACGTGGCACTGAAAAGACCAGAATTAAAAAAGCAGAGTACATTTTGCATTAAAACCAGCGGCAGCGAGAGTACAACACATGAAGCAAATGAAACGGCCGGTAATTTAATGTTAAGCTAGTTAGGAGCAATGGAAAACAATGTCTGCAAACCACTGTTTATGTACCAAACATTTTCTCATACTGTAGTTCTTCAGCAGCAGCATCTTGTCCAGTTTGCTGCTAACAGTCAAGAGCCAGTAGTTATAAAGTAGGTTGGTACGGTTGCTCAGTGGTTAGCACTGTTGCCTTGCCACACAGCAAGAAGGTTGCTGTTTCAAGTCCCATCTGGGCAAGGTGGCATTTCTGTGTGGAGTTTCCATAATCACCCTGTATATGCTTAGTGTACTCAATAAATGTATGTTGCTGGGTTGTGGCAGAAAGGGTGTCCGCCGCAATTGGTAATTTATTCTGCTGTGGCGACCCCTTATTTATTAGAGACTAAGCTGAAGGAAAAAGAGTGAATGAGTTATAAAGTGAGCTCAGTTCAACTATAAACTTTAGCAATAAAGCAGTTTTACAGATAATAATAATAATGGGTGACACGTTGGCTCAGTGGTTAGCACTGTTGCCTCACAGCAAGAAGGTCACTGGTTCGAGTCCCAGCTGGGCCAGTTGGTGTTTCTGTGTGGAGTTTGCATGTTCTCCCCGTGTTGGCGTGGGCTTCTCCTGGGTGCTCCGGTTTCCCCCACAGTCCAAAGACATGCGCTATAGGTGAATTGAATAAGCTAAATTGGGTATAGTGTATGTGTTTGTGTATGGGTGATTTCCAGTACTGGGTTGCAGCTGGAAGGGCATCCACTGTGTAAAACATATGCAGTTCATTCCGCTGTGGCAACCCCTGATAAATTTACAGTAGGGATTAAGCCGAAGGAAAATGAATGAATGAATGAATAATAATAATTATTATTATTATTATCATAGTAATAAATAAGATATTTTAAAATTAAGCTCAAAGTTGTAAAGTAAAAGTAATTTGCTCTGAAATGCATAACTGTAAGTGCAGAACACACTGTAATGTCTGTGAGGAAAGTGTTTTGTTAACCCTTATTGCTGGAGGTAATTATCCCTGTGCAGAGTATCTGTCTCCTCTGTGTAGCTTTCAAACACCTGACCACAACCGCCTACAGCTCTGTCAGTTAAACAGAGCAGAAAAACAACACACAGAAAGAGTATGACATCAATTAGCCTGGCCTTGGCATGCATAAATGCCCTCTTTAAAATATTACTGACACTAATTAGACCACACTTTAATCATCTAAAAGTCTGATGTGCAAAGGAACAACAAAAGTGCAGAAGGCTTTGCATTTTTCCAGTGAGCAGCAGTTAAAATATTTTTTTGCTTTTTCAGGATCTCTTCACATAAGCAGCAATAACTTTATATATTAAAAATCTTTAGAATATCATTATAATATGTCAATCTGAGAATACATTTGCATGGTTTAAAACTCTTCAATCAATCAGTATTCTGAATAAATCAATAGAAGCTAAAGTAAAAACTGCTTTAGCAATGCGTAAACATTCTTTTTTGTGCGATGTAAATTTTTAATTCATGTTAAAGGTTTTTCATAGAATCATCAGTGCCAATAATATTAATATTAATAATAATATTAATAAAACATTTTTTAAAAGAAGTTTTAAGAGTTCATATTACAAAATATTAACAAATAACAGAAAGCCACTCACAGAAAAAGGTATACTAATAGCTTGATACAAAATATTTAAATATGGTGGCATAGTTATAATGCAAAAAAAGAAAGTAGAAATCTATAGAAATCATTCTCTAAATTTAGAACAAATATTAATACAGAACATTGTCCAGGTCAATGTAAATTTACAGACTTCATCTGTACCACAGAAGAATGAACTGCCAACTTTTCCAGCATATGTTTTACACAGCGGATGCCCTTCCAACTGCAATACAGTACTGGGAAACACCCATACACACTCATTCACACACATGAGGAAACCCACATGAACACAGGGAGAACATGTAAACTCCACACAAAATGCCAACTGGCCCAGCCAGGACTCGAACCAGCGACCTTCTTGCTGTGAGGGCACAATGCTAACCACTGAGCCACAGTGTTACCCTCATTATTAAGATTTGTTGCAAAAAAAGTATATATATAAATAAAATAATGATAAAAATCATATACAGTTGAAGTCAGAATTATTAGCCCCCCTTTGAATTTTTTTTTTTGTAAATATTTCCCAAATGATGTTTAACAGAGCAAAGACTTTTCACAGTATGTCGGATAATATTTTTTCTTCTGGAGAAAGTCTTATTTGTTTTATTTCGGCTAGAATAAAAGCAGTTTTACATTTTTTAAACACAATTTTAAGGTCAAAATTATTAGCCCCTTTAAGCTAGTTTTGTCTACAGAATAAAACATCATTATAACTTGCCTAATTACCCTAACCTCTCTAGGTAACCTAATTAACCTAGTTAAGTCTTTAAATGTCACTTTAAGCTGTATAGAAGTGGCTTGAAAAATATCTAGTCAAATATTATTTACTGTCCTCATGGCAAAAATAAAATAAATCAGTTATTAGAAATGAGTTATTAAAAACATTATGTTTAGAAATGTGTTGAA
>CAIGQZ010001336.1:21179551-21197128 GCA_903798205.1 Danio tinwini | reverse complement strand
AAAAAAAGTTTCAAACGCTGAATATAGGCACAATTCAAAACACTCACAGCGTAAGGTGTTGCTTTATCGCAAAACGCGGCCCTAAAGTGCCCATTATTCCTTGTGTCAGTGGAAAGTGAGTTCGTTTCTGCGCTGTTTTTGCAAGTGCAGGTATCAGCTAGCCGTGAAATCATAATGAACCCTAATGTGATTTCATAGCTCTTCGGACACTAATATGACAGCTCCTGTTAGTTGACAGTGTATTCAAGGCTCGGCAGGTAATGTATAGTCAATATTTATATGTAAATATGGATGACTAGTGTAGCATTGGACTGAAGTCATGTTTAATACACAGGGCCTGTACAGGTTAGCCTGAGTGCTAACTGCTCTTAAAGCGTTAGCACGTTTATAATTATAAATTCAAGTGATATATTTAGATTTTTTAATTATAGATCTTGTTTATAGTGTGAGAAATTCGTAATGTAGATTTGCTATTAGCTGGTGGATCATTTGCTGTAGGTATGCTTGGTTGTATACTGCCATACTGATAACATTCAGACAATTATTTAACCTACTGTAAAATAATGTAATCGTTTTTAAAAGTACAGCAGTTGTGAATGCCGTCTTGATAGCCCTTGATCGTTTGCATGCTTTAAAGTGTTGTTCTACCTTGTGTACATGTAATTGAATTGTAAATTAATCTGGTTAATGTGTGCTGTTTATTACATCTTCTGTTGCACAAAATCTTTGTTTTGTCAGCATAAATGCAATACAGCCAGAGCCCTGTTTAGTTTATTAGTTCAGGTTAACCCCTCCCCCCCATAATACTGATTGTTATTATTGAGTATGATATATTATTGGTGTAACGGATCACAAATTTCTTGGTTCAGATCACTTTATGCTTTTTTTTTGTGACAGATGGGACCGTTTTTCGGATCAGCCAAAAAATAGAGACAAATTTTATTTTGCTTTTCATTTATTACAAAAACAGTTTTGCAAGAAACCTTTGGCATTTAACAAACAGAACTTTATTATATAATATTAAAAATAAAATGTAGAAATCAGCTGAAAAAATATTCCAGTTGCTGGAATTATTTAGTGGCATATTTTTGATTTCTGGTTATTATTTAACCTATTGGTGTCAAGTGTTAAGTTAATCGCATATGAAGGTGATTTTAATCTTTACAATAAATATCAGTGGTTTTATCTAAACTATAAACTTCTATGTTATTTGACTTTTTTTCCGCAAAAAACTCAACACTAAAAACTGAATCTCTTTCTTGATTTCTGCATTTTTTAAGCATAGATTTGAATGCAGTGATTCAAAGAATTAATAAACATATGCTAATCACAGTCGTTTATAATTTATGCTGTGTGGGTGTTGAGATCCTAATCTTTTAATGATTAATTGTGCAGCTTACACTGAATTCATTAATTAGGCTAAAAACGTAGTGACAGAAAACACCTTTAATAACATAAGAAACCCACCACATCCTGAATAACCTACCACAACTTATTCTGTCATCATTATATTTTACAGGAAAGCCTAAATGCTTTCATACATGTGATTTGAATGACACGAGAGGTGATCTTTCTGCGATCGTCACAAATTTGACATTTAGAACCTATAATTGATCTAATTTTTACAGGACAATTTTTTTGCAATTACTTTCCCTACTGCGAGTCACATGACCCCGCTCTGTTAAGGCTGATTTATACCTCTGTGGCCACTTTGCAGCCACATCTGATCTCTGGTCAAGTAGCACGATGAACCCATTCTTGAGCCTTACTTTGCACTAGAGATACTTCTTATTTTCTTCTTTTAATATGAAAAACATTAGCTAATTTATTTTGTTTCCAAAAGTACCAGTTATTTATTTTCACTTTTTTAAAAGAAGAAAGTTACTCTTGGCTTTCAGGCAATGCATGTTTTAATTTCAGTTTTTCAACGTTGATGTTTAATGAATAATCATAGATAGTAGATTGTGTGTTTTCTTCAATTATTTTAAAGTCTCACATGTAATATGTCAGCATATGTATTGTACAAAACCTCTCAGTGAAGTATGAAAGCAAAAAAATATATAATAATAATCATTCATTAATCGTAATCAAGTTAAAATGTTCCATTAATCAGCGATTTTGATTTTAGGCCAATCTCCCAGCCCTAAGACCAACTATTTATTGTAGTCTTATTTTTACCGGGTCATCAGTTAGCCATAAAAGAATAATATTGTTCAATATCTAGCTTTTATGACATATTAGTAGGCCCACACGGAATCAGCTTGCGCAGAATTCCGCAGATTTACCACAGAATTTCGCTGATTTTTAGCCCATCATTAATTCTGTTTATTTACTTGAGTAAATGTGTGTAAATCTGAATTTATTAAGTTTTTAAATTACACATATATTTACATATTAAGGTTTTTAGCTATGAGACTCCCAAAATAATTCTGCAGAAATCCGCAGATTTTTACCTAAATTCTCTGCAGAAATTCCAAAAAACGTCCGCAGATTCCGTCTGGCCCTACTTATTAGGATACTGAACATTATATTTGTACAGTTATTTTGTTGTTGTTATTTTGAGACATCATGGGGCAACTGGATGAGCCAGTCAAAGCCAAAAGTATAGAAAATGGTGAAAACCCTAAAAATGTGGAAAAAAAAATAACATTCTCTCTTATATGAATATTTTCATGGCTGATTTTGAATGCAGTGTCTTTATAAGCAAATATGCAGATTGCAAAATATTGCAGATAGCCATTTTTACACATTTTATTAAGCAATAGATACGAAATAATAAAAATATGACTGCACAATTTAGATGTTTATTTACTCTATTATAGGCCAAACAATTTGCATCCATTAAAAATGTTCTTGCATGCAGCACGAGCTTTGTATAATTTCTAAATCTGAAGCGAAAACAGAACAGTCTGACCTGGCACAAATGACATTTTAGAAAATAACTAGAATTCTGATTTATAGCCAGTAGAATGGTGCATCTCTGGTTATCATTTTATGAGATAGCTTTTTTACTTTATAATAATGTAATCATATTCTCTCTGTTTTGTAGGTATGGCAGTTGGTGGCCACATGTGATCAGCTATGTGTAAGTGTTCACAATCATCTCCCTCATCCCAGGAACATCACGCATAATCCCCCACTAAATTATTAAGGGGGATCTTTCAGAATGAAGAAGATAAGTCTGAAGACAATAAGGAAGTCGTTTAACATTAAAGGCAAAGAAGAGAGTGAATATGCCGTATCACAGCCAGACCTGGCAGCCAGTTTCTCTGCTGAAGACTCTCTGTTTGGAGGGTGCTACAGCAAAGATCTCGTCAGCAGCGACCTGGATAATGAGGACGAAAAAAGATCCAAAGTCCGATCTAAGAGCGAGGGTCTCATGGGCACCTTGAAAAGAAGACTATCAGCAAAACAGAAACCAAAGGTCAAGGGTGGTTCTCCATCTGTATGCTCTATAGATGACGACACCTTCTCCTCCTCTTCAGCACCAATTACTCTCAGTGACTTAAAATCCCAGCGTTCTTCCCGCTCCACATCCGTCCACAGTCATCATTACAGTCCCACCCCGTGGCCTCTCAGACCAGTTAACTCGGAGGAGACATGCATCAAAATGGACGTTAAAGCGTTAATGAACTCCTCAGATCCAAGTCCGACTCTCAACAGTGTCCACCAAGACTTCCTGGACCTTCAGAGGGAGTTCGGAGAATCAAGTGATTCATTCAGAATCACCACTCGTGTGCCAGACCACCATTCCGCCACTCAAAATGGCGATTTGCACCTTGATATGGATGAACATGTGCCTGTAGTCCTTGGTCTTGCAGCTCAGGATTATATTCAGTACACAATGCCTTTAGATGATGGGCTCTATCCTGATGATGAAGGTTCCCGCTCTTTTTGCTTAGATGCCACCACGCCCATGGACATAGTTCCGGAGTCAGAGGGATGTGGATCTCTTCATCCAGATGAAGAACCCATTGACCAGGACCTCCTGTCACCAGATATTTTCATGGAGTCCTCATCGGTGAACCAACTCTTTTTAAACACTGCAAATGTCTTGCTGCAGGGCTCCAGACTCGAAGCCCCTCTTTCCCCCTTGCTACCTCCGTTGCCCGATAGTTACCTCCAGAGAAGCTTCTCTGGATTTTCTGGTACACATGCTCAGGTTGCAGAGAGAGTCATGCACCATCTCAACTTTGACCCCAACTCTGCTCCAGGGGTACAGCGGGTCTATGATGCTGTGCAGAACAGTGGGCCTATGGTGGTTACCAGTCTCACAGCTGAGCTGAAGAAACTTGCCAAGCAGGGTTGGTATTGGGGTCCCATCACCAGATGGGAGGCTGAAGAAAAGCTGACAAATCTTCCAGATGGTTCTTTTTTAGTCCGTGACAGCTCTGATGATCGATATCTCCTTAGCTTAAGCTTTCGCTCGCAGACCAAGACACTCCATACTCGAATCGAGCACTCGAATGGCAGTTTCAGCTTCTATGAGCAGCCTGATATTGAAGGCCATGTATCTATCGTGGATCTCATTGATAATTCGGTCAAGGATTCAGAAAATGGAGCATTTTGCTATTCCAGATCTCGCTTACCAGGGTCTGCTACCTATCCCGTTAGACTGACCAATCCTGTTTCAAGGTTTATGCAAGTGCGCTCGCTGCAGTACTTGTGCCGATTTGTTATCCGTCAGTACACACGGATAGATCTGATCCAGAAATTGCCTTTACCGAACAAAATGAAAGATTACCTGCAGGAAAAGCACTACTGAACGCTGCATCCTGACTCGGTTGCTACTTGCACTTTTTTTGAGGACACAACAAAGCAGGTTTTGCGAACATTTCAAGAGTTTTGTTACCATTCAGTTATGTGTTTTGTTGAAAGAAAAGATAGTGTTTGTCAGTCTGGTCTGGTGTAGAGTAGATAATTCAGTGGTTTGTGAAGAGACGCAGTGCCAGAATGTCATTAAGAGTGTTTGGATCTCAGTGTTGGAGCATTTTTCGCATGTTCTCTGTGTACTGTAGCATTTTATTTCTGTTACAGTCAAAGACAGTCCAGTATTTTCAGCATATCCCACAGTATGAAATATCAGCACACAACTCCAAGCTCCAGCTTACTCTAGGGCATTTAGAGTTTCTTGGCAACAATGCACAGTGGTCTAGATGCCTTAATAATGGCCGCACGTTTGTGAATGCGTAGATTACATTCCTCCTTGCCGCTTTTTTGGAACACAACTTCTGTCGTACTAGCCATTGTTGTTGTCATGACCTTATTCAAAGGGAAAATGTACCACACAAAATGCCAAATGATGTCCTATCACTATTCTGTGGAGTTCCTCTAATAAGCTATATTAGCTGCTCATATACGTGTCCGATCATATTCTCACCCTTTGTGTTTTGCATTCTTTAGCACACGTGATGCCAAGGTTAGGTGCCTCGCTGGAACTCGTCTTTGCTGTAGTTAATTGATTTTGGACTGTATGATTTGTTGTGTATAACAGTCATCTTTTAACAGGCATGCAGTTACGTTGTAAGCACATCTGGTCTTTCTCCCCTAGCATTGCATTTTAAGTGTTCATTAGAATTGTTTATCACTGTTTGAAACAGAAAGTTTTCCTGTAATGGACTATGTCAATGGTACAGTTTAAAATCATCTCTTTTTGGGAACAGAATTTGCTTACTGAAATGTTGGAACTTGAACTTGTTCTCTAGTTCAAAATAAAAGTTTTATATGATTAATTTCTGTCCATTTCTTCTAAAGTTAAACACATGAATGCAACTAAATTTGCTTGTCAGTTTTAGTTTTTAGTTTTTTTAAGCCTTTTTAGCTTTTCCTTTCTGTTTGCATATTTCATTAATTTATGGGAGTGACAACTGAATTAACTCCTGACAAAAAAGCAGTGACAGAACCAAATGAGCTCAAATTAATGTATTTTCAGAGATTTCACTCATCTCAATGAACAGTGCAAAAAAATCTATGTAAATGTGATTCATTGTGACTTATTAGTGTTGCCAAATATTGCTTGAGAAAAACAAAAAAGCCCATGTAAAACTCAAACCCAAATTTTATGGAGATCAGCTATATGCCAAATTACTACTCCTGGTTTACTTTTGTAAATTTATAAACTGGGTCTCTTATGCCCAAGGATGCTTCATAAACATCCCTAATTATACAGTGCATCCAAGTATTCATAGCTCTTCACTTTTTCCACATTCTTTTATGTTACATCCTTATTCCAAAATGAATTAAATGTGTTTATTTCTTCAAAATTCTACACACAATACCCCATAATGACAATGTGAAAAAGAGTCTTTTAAATTGTTGCAAATTTATAAAAAAAAAAAAAAAAAACGAAAAATCACATGTACATAAGTCAATCTCAAGCTCTTATCAGGTTGGATGGGAAGCGACGGTGTACAGCCATTTTCAGATCTCTTCAGAAATGTTCAATAGGATTTAAGTCTGTGCTCTGGCTGGGCCACTCAATGACATTTACCGAGTTGTTGTGAAGCCACTCCATTGATATTTTGGCAGTGTGCTTTGGGCCATTGTCTTGCTGAAAGATGAACCGTCGCCCCAGTCTATAGTCAAGAGCTCTCTGAAGCAGGTTTTCATTCAGGATATTTCTGTACATTGCTGCATTCATTTTTCCCTCTATCCTGACTAGTTTTCCAGTTCCTGCTGCTGAAAAACATCCCCACAGCATGATGCTGCCACCACCATGCTTCACTGTAGTGATGGTATTAGCCTGGTGATGAGCGGTGCCTGGTTTTCTCCAAACGCAACGCCTGGCATTCACTCCAAAGAGTTCCATTTTAGAGAATTTTGTTTTTTATTGTCTGAGAGTCCTTCAGATGCCTTTTGGCATATGCCTTTCCAGGCAGGCTGCTATGTGCCCTTTACTGAAGAGTGGCTTCCGTCTGGCCACTCTATCATACAGGCCTGATTAGTGGATTGCTGCACAGATGGTTGTCCTTCTGTAAAGTTCTCCTCTCTCCACAAAAGAACGCTGGAGCTCAGACAGAGTGACCATCGAGTTATTGATCACCTCCGTGACTAAGGCCCTTCTCCCCGATCACTCAGCTTAGATGGCCGGCCAGCTCTAGGAAGAGTCCTGGTGGTTTCAAACATCTTCCACTTACAGATGATGGAGGCCACTGTGCTCATTAGAACTTTCAGAGCAGCAGAATTCTTTTTGTAACCTTCTCCAGCCTTGTGCCTTGAGACAATCCTGTCTCTGAGTTCTACTGACAATTCCTTTTTCTTCACATTGGTTTGTGCTTTGACATGCACTGTCAACCCTGGGACCTTATATAGACAGGTGTATGCCTTTTCAAATCATGTCTAATCAACTGAATTTACCACAGGTCAACTTCAATTAAGCTGCTGAATCATCTTAGGAATGATCAGTGGAAACAGAATGTACCCGAGCTCAATTTAGAGCTTCATGGCAAAGGCTGTGAATATTTATGTATATGTGATTTTTCAGGTTTTTCATTTTTAATAAATTTGCAACAATTAAAAAAAAATTCACATTGTCATTATGTGGTATTGTGTGTAGAATTATGAGGAAATAAATGAATTTAATCAATTTGAAATAAGGCTGTAACAAAAAAAAAATGTGGAAAAAGTGAAGCGCTATTAATACAGTGAATCCAGATGCACTGACAGTGAATATAGCAGCACTTCAAGGGTGTGCTCTTAAAAGAAGCCTTCTAAACAGAAACAAAACACAACAGCTCTGTCAGCTGTAGTTTAGTTAAAATAAACAGTAATAATGAGTCTTTGGTCAAATTGTGAAGGTTAACGCTAATTTAAACGTGGTTGTAACTCCAAAAATGTAAAATTTTTAGCTCATAATGCTAATGGCGAGTTCAGACTGCACGATTTTCAAAATAGTCAAGTCACAGATGTTTTCACACTGCATGACTATTTGGAGTAGCGTTTCGTCACTGCTGTGTTCACACTGCAAGATGGATTGGTTGACGGGTTTTCACAATAGATCCTTTACAATAGGAAGAATCGCCCACAACTTTGTCTCAGTCCTCAAACTACATCTCACAACCAAACACACGCGAGAAGCGACATGAAAACAATAGCTATGTTTCCATCCAAAAATGCGAATAAATTTTATGCGCAAAACTGGATTATCGCATTAAAGACGTGCGAATAAAGCAGCGTTTCCATCTAATGAGTCGAAGCAAACTAAATTGTCACTTCCTGATTAACTGCCGCCAAATATCAAGAGTAAAAACTGAAATTGCTGCGATAAGAGAAGCTTAACTAACACTTAAATGGTAAGGGGTTTTAGAATGACCAAAACAACATTTCAGATGGTTTCAGATATGCTCATCCTGCTGGTTTGTTCATTTACACACATTTTTATTACCACATGATCTCTTATAACAAAATCACATGGTCTTTTTTAACGTGCATAGTGGAATTTGTGCGGTAAAAGTGTTTCCATCGTAGTTTATGCGCATCTTTTCTTATCGAATAAAAAGTTTATCCTACTCAGTTATGCGCATATGTTTTTTTATGCGCATTTTCAATATTTATGTGCATCATTGCGTTTCCATTAACCGTTTTTTATGTGTCTCTCAGATCGTGTCTTTGATAGTTTGTGCTGTGTGATTGTTACTCGCGTGAATGAGCACCAATTTGCCTGTGATTTCAAGCATATGTCCCAAATTTTTCAAAACCTGTCGGCGAGTCAAAATCAGGGCTAAAATCATGCAGTCTAAACTCAGCATAAGATTTGAATGATGAATTGTTACAGATTTTACAATTCATTATCAATGATTTTTCCACCAATTTACAAAATATTTGACCTATGTATTTGACTGTTATTTTTTTCTGTCACCACCTCTTATGGGTAATTACCACTTTTCTTATGGTACCACCTCATATAGTACCACCCTTCTCTCTCTTTTTAGCTTTTTCTGACAAGACTTATTTTAGCATGCATGTAATCCATGTTTTTTTGTAGTTGCTAAGAATTTACATTGTGTATAACTAAACATATGGTTAAAAAAAACTCAAGCACAATCAGTTTTATGTGATTGGTTTAGGTTAGTGATGGGTTGTTCTCCTTTGGTGATGTTCCTTGTTTTCAGCTGAAAATTGTCTTGACTGCACATTCGGCACTGATGTTATTTTACCCTTTTTTGTGCTTGAAATAATGTTCTTTTGGAAATAACAATACCAAAGTGGGCAGTGTGTGGGATTTAATATTGGTTGCCCAAAAGGCGTTTTCTTCATTCAGCACATGCATATTTTTTAAGTCTTTTATACTTTTTTTATCATTTATTATAATTTTTTTTTACCAAGCAATTTGAGCCAGGACGAATACTTTTTTTATTGTTTGAGTATTTGTAACTGCTGAGTAAGTGAAAGACAGCACAGGGCCAAAAACTCCCTTCCAAAAACTTTCTGGCTGTATTGAAACATGTCTGCAAGCACAACGTCACATTTCACATTACTTGATCATTTTTCAGAGACTCCAGAGACAGATCGCTGTTATTTATACAAATCGTCTCATTTTTAGTTCTTTGGCCTTCTCATAATGTTAAAGTATCATTTGACTTAAGTAGAAAAGTCATGTTTTTCTGATGATAAATTGTTTTTATCCAAATGTTTTCAGCTTTTTAATGCAATGAATCTACTTAGTATGCTTTTTTTTTAGTACTTTTAGGTGACTTTAATGCAGCTGCACTGGTGGAGATGAGTGTTTGTCAAGGGACGCGTCGTTTGCAGGCTCTGACCTTGAGAAATGTCTAAGATCTACAGTCCCCTGCCCAGTAAGTATTTTCTGAGAAAGACAAACACAGATCATTAATCTGGCGTTCATTTTGTTTGCATTGTTCTTTAACCAGTGGTAGACAGTTTTCTTTGTAACAGACATTTATATGTGCTGAACGATTCATTCATGTATTTGACTCATACGTTGACATGTTCTTGAGTCAATAATTCCCTGACTAAATGATCTGGTTAAAGTGACTCTCAGTTAATGTGATAGTTCACCCAAAATTAACAATTCTATCATCATTTACTCATCCTGTACTTGTTGGATGCGTTGTATCATTAAATTGTATGATTTTATGCTAAATTTAGTATGATTGTTTTGAGGACGACAAGCTTAAAGGTCAGGCTCTGTCATATTATTTAATTTTTAAGTGAAAATGTACTTTTCGGGTAGAATGTCCTATATAATTGTAGGACAATCTGATGAGGTATATTTTGCACTGTAAAATCCTTCCTATTTGTATATTCATTTAAATATAACAGTTGCTAATAAGAGTATTCCGCAAACTTAAACAAAACCGGCCTTATTTTACGGTTTTTGGACAATCTGACAAAGTAGGACAAATTGTCAGGAAACCGGTCAGGTGTACAATTCACTGATTCAAATCTTACTGACATAAGGCTCTAGTTACCAGTTCAACTAGTTCAACCACCGGTTAACGATTCACCGATATATGCCCACAAATAATGGAAAATATACTAGGGCAGAATTTTAGGATGTATTATTGTAAATTAAAATCATATTTCAGTTCCATTATTTGTGAGCTAAATCAGCTGTAAATAGGCAAGCTGTTTAAGTGCACTGTGAAATGCTTAAATGTGTACATGTCTATATTTATGTGTTACCATAGGTCGGTTTTAAATCCTTAACATTGTTAAACTAACACAAATTTATGGCCATGAATCTCCCTCCATGCCAAATATAAACAAATGTAAAACAATAGATTGTTTTCTCAATTTTATTTAAACCAAGTTCTTCTAAATACGTTTGAAAACTTTGACTAAAGGGTACTTAAAGGGCACCTATTTTACCACTTTTTCAAGATTTAAGATAAGTCTTTTGTGTCTCCAGAATGTGTCTGTAAAGTTTCAGCTCAAAACACCCATCAGATTATTTATAATAACTTTCAGAATGTTGTAATTTTCTGCTTTGAACACAATGTAGCTGTTTTTGTTGCCTGTGCCTTTAATGCTAGTTTTCCCTGCCCACCGTTCCCACATGCCTGTCAGAGTGTGCCTCAATCTCCGCCTCAGCTGTGTCAGATAAACAGCACGGTGACAGACATGAAGGAAGCAGATCTCGCATAACGTTTGTGAGAAATACTACAGTAAGAACTTTCCCGATGATTTTTTTTTAATGTATTCGTTGTGAAGTTTATTAAAGCCTTTTGAATGACTCACACACCGGCACACACACACAGCGGTCAGCGGGCATTTAACTTTGCACTGATTTTGCTTGACAAATGTGACAGGATACACGGTAATATCCACTGCTGTATGGATATCCATTATGTTAATGTACAAAATAAACCTGATTTAGCATCTACAAACTGGGATTGAAGCGTCTTCTTTTATAATTGTACTGACATGCGACTGTGGTGATAAAGTAAAGATGGTAAAATCGCTGTAATTCATTACAAACATGCACTGTTTTAAAAACATTTTAAATTTTTAAAACTCATTCTTGATCGCATTTGATGATGATTTATGATCAAAAAGAGCTCAACAGATCTTTTAATCCTAGTTGCTTTTCGCATGTCCTGTCTTGTTGATATGATTATATGCAATACTACGGAGACATGTTAATATGCTTCTGTCAATCAAATCAGTGGGCGGGGAAACCACATTCCTACGTCACGTTGCAGTGGGCCTCAAAATGGGAGGGATTTGGATGCGATTTTTATGTCAGAAAAATATAAATAAAAGATACTTATTGTCTTTATATCACTCCAGTATGACACTATACTTACAGTTCTATCCAAACAGCTTACCAAAGATGATTTTCATCATAGGTGCTCTTTAAATGTAAAACATTTTAACAGGGTATCTGTATTTTCACCTGAGCCTATTTGATTTTGTACTTTTCAAATGTCATCTGTTTACTGCTAGCAAGGACTCACTGAGAATTCTGTTGGAGTAGTTTTTACTTAATTTGATCATATGTTGGCTATTATGTTGTCAGTGCGTTATTTGTCAATCCTCCACATCGCTGTGTGACCCTGCTATAGTAATCCATCCTGTTGAGGCTCTGGAGGATGCTTTATTACAGGTGGTGAAGGATTTTTGGCTCTGTTTATTACTCCCTCCCTTCTGTTTTAATTGGTTTCTTTGGAATTTCACATCAGACTCCTCCGAGAGCTTTCTACACTCCACTTACCGGAGTGCCTTCGACGTTTTAATCAAATTTACCACTTTGTATCTGTGTGTCTACTGAGTTTGCAGTAATTGAGGTAGGTTTGACTGCAAACAGGCTTCATATGTCCACTTGTCATTCAAGTAATCTGAGCCTCAAATACACAAGAATATCAAACGAATTGTGAATTTGTGATTGGCGCACTAGATTAGATGCATTTGGTTGTCGTTCTGCTGAATGTTTTTGTAGTAGCCCTTCACTCACATTTTAACCCTTGACTCTGTTGTGCATGAAAAGCCCTGACATGCATCCACCAACGCTTATAACATCCACCGTCGCGGTTCTTTCAAACTCCCTCGTTCTTTAACTTACTTTCTTGAATTTCACACACAATTTTCATTTATCTCACTGTAAATAATTTGCACCTATCCCATTATTTCATCTGTTCTAGTCTATTTCGTTTCATCTAATGGCAACTGTTCAGCACGAGATAAGACTAAACGTTTCTTCTGTTCACTGCAGATTTGCTCAGTATCAGGGTATATTCTGTGAACGCAAATGTTTCATTAGAGATTAAGCGCTATATTGGGTTTTATTCTGTCCTTTCTGGAGTTTGACTGGCAAGGCCAAGTGCCTTTTGAAGCAAATGAGTACATTTGAATATTTCACAGAGGAGCAAAATGTCACAGATGAAACAATCCAATCACATTCCTATAGCCCGAGGTGGCGTTTCTTCCTGGCTTGATGATGAGGTAACGTTATCTGTGCTAGACCGGCTCATACGAATGTTGCTTGACACTGAATTTATATTGTAGACAACCTGTTATGTATTCAGCTGAACCCATGGTACTTTCAGCCTCAGCCTTTGTGAGAAAAATAAACAGTTAAGGTCTGTCTGTGCACAGCAAGAAAAATAACTATATTAGCAGGCTCGGCCAATATTCTGTTTATTATTTCATAGCCTCATGCTGCAATTTGGTTTTTTAACACTTCTAAGTCAGAGTGAAATGCAAAAGTATGTGTATAGGATAATACTTTAGGGGAAAACGTATGAATACTTCATTGGGAAAATCCTGATTGCTTTATAATTGCTCTATATCACAATAGTCGAGTGAATCAACAACAAAAGACAGACCAAATATGAAGTCAGATGTTGTTCATCAATTGTGAATTGATCAATTGCTTTTGTTGAACATGTATGCTTTAATTCAACTTATATGTAAAACAATTGTTTATAAGAAGATTTCATGAAGCTTAAGAGTAAACAGCAGCTTTTTAAGCATTTCTCATGACTTACATAATTTGAAATATAAAAATTTGAAAAAGAGCATTAATCAAAGTAAACAATTTCAGTTTTCTCACTGTTATTAGTGTTAATCTGGCACTTGGTGGTCAGTTCCTTAAGTTTCTAGTTATCTGACAAACCCTACTCAACTGTGAGTCTAACTTTCCAGTTAGACAGAGATGATAAGTCAAAGAAACGCTCACAGCAGATTGTCCAGATTAAAGCCAAAGCGATTAACTTTTTAGCCATAGCAAGAGAAGCTGGTCATTTCAAATATGTGATTTCTAGTATATTAGCATCTTACAATGTTGCTAACTCATTCAGTTCTCCTCAAAACAGCTGGTCGTCCATGATAGGCATTAGAGGACAAATCACAGGATACTGTGGATTCTAGATTGGAGATCGGTTCAGCAAGAAAAACAACCAAAATTTTGTAATTGAGTGAAAAATGAAGGTAACGTGTAAAGTGTTTGTTACAAGACAGTGAGAATTTAAATGTTTATGCAGAAAAGTGAGCACCATAAAATGGGTAAAGCAGCTGCTAAAACTGTGTAAAGCAGAAGCTAAAAACATTAAAATTATGAAATAGGCAGTCCAAAGTCCTGATCTGAACCTGTGGAAAATGCAATAAGTCTTTTTTTTTGTCAAATTATCATACTGTATGCTGCTTTGCTTTTAAGTTTGTAATGTTATGATTGTTCTCATATCTGATTGGTTTAGTCCATGTCTAATACTGCTTTAACAAAGGCTGTTTTTAAATTTTTTTTTTAAAGAAGTGAATTGATTGTGATTGTAGTAGGACCAATGCACTATATTGTACATATACTCTTAAAAATGTCTGGTTATTTCAACCTAATTCTGGGTTTAATAGGGAGTAACCCAACTCCTCTGTTAATTTTTTATTTTATTAATATACTACTGAATTTAACCCATTGTTTGGTTTAGTTCATATCTTACTCATTTTGGGTTAAAATAACCTGGCATTTTTTGTGCTGTTATTCACTGTAAAAATGCTGGGTTCCACACAATTCCTTCATGTTGTCCTAACACAAATTTAAGTAACTTAATTGTTTTTACACTAAGTGGATAAGTCGATTCAACAATTGCTGACAAGTTGTCACCAAAAAAAAAAAAAAAAACCCTCATAAATTGATTCAGCTTCTTTTAAACAAGTAGTTTGAGCAAGCAGCAAAAATCTTTACTGAGTGTTGATATAACTGCATTATAATCATTGTATAATAATATAAATTGTTATCTTTAAAGTGTTTTTTTTCATTCAAATACAATGATTAATAAAACTACAGTCATTATTAATCTTGGTTTGAACAGATCTTTTGGGTCCATTTTTGCTGACATAGCTTCACCTACATACAACCCAAACGTTGCGACTTGGCAAACTGGCGATCCCCAGCTCATCTTTGCTCCTAAAGGAGTAGGCTTTTCTTGGTACTGCTTTTGTACCAAATCATAATCACCTGTTGACATCACCTGTTTCAAATCACACCATTAAAAGGCACCTATGGTGAAAAATCTACTTTTCAAGCTGTTTAAACAGACATATGTGTAGGTATAGTGTATAGATTGTCATATTGGGGTGATATAAACACACCCAGTCCTTTTTTTTAACAACATAAAAACGCTGGACCAATTGGAGTGGTTTTGAGACCGACCTCAACTTGGCGTAGGAGTGCGGTCCCCCCGTTCACCGAATTGACTGAAAGCTGCGTATTAACATGTCTCTGTAGTACTGTCTATAATCAAATCAACAAGACAGGACATGCGCAAAGCAAGCGGGGGACTAAAGATCTGTTCAGTTTGCTAGGATCATCAATCATCATCAAGTGTGATCAAGAGTGAGTTTTAGAAGTTTAAAATGTTTTAAAGGGCAACTATTTTACCCCTTTTTAAAGATGTAATATTAATATTATAGTTCTTCTGAGTGTGCCAGTTTAGGTTCAGTTCAAAACACAATTTAGATTTTTTTAGTATGATGTGTTAAAAAGTGTCATTTTGTGGGGCGTGTACACAGTTTGTTGTTTTAGAGGCGTTGCTTCACATGAAAATTAGTTTCGACTTCCCGCCCAACTTAACAAGGGGACGGAGCCAAGAGCTCCCCCGCTTTGTGTATGGCTACAGACAGGCGTCGATCTCAAAACCACTCCAATAGGTCCACCGTTTTTATGTTGTTAAATTGAAAAAAAAAAAGGACTGAGTGTGTTTATATCACCCCAATATGAGAGTCTATACACTATACCTACACATATGTCTGTCCAAACAGCTTGAAAAGTAGATTTTTTCACCATAGGTGCCCTTTAAAACAGTGCATGTTAATGAATTACAGTGATTTACTTCAGCTTTACTTCATCAACACAGCCTTGTGTCAGTACAATTATAAAAGAAGATGCCTCAATCCCGGTTTGTGGATGTTAAATCAGGTTTATTTTGTACATTAACATAACAGATATCCATACAGCAGTGGATATTAACCTGTATCCTGTCACATTTGTTTGCAAAAACAGTGCAAAGCAAAATGCACGCTGTCTGTGTGTGCGTGTGTGTGCATGAACTTTTTAACGACATTGTGTGTGACTAATCGTTGCAGCTCCACAACAAATGCATCAAATACTCATTGGTAAAGTTCTTACTGTAGTATTTCTCACTAACGTTATGCGAGATCTCCTCCTTGTCTGACCGTCTGTTGTCTGACGCAGCCGAGGGAGGAGATTAAGGCACGCTGACAGGCACGTGGAAACGGTGGGCGTGAAGGACTAGCCTTAAAGGCGCAGTACACAAAAATACGCTTCTTTATGGTTAAAGCTATAAAATAGAAACTTATGAAAGGTATAATGAAAAATCTGATGGGTGTTTTGAGCTGAAACTTTACAGACACATTCTGGAGACACAAAAGACTTATATTAAATCTGGAAAAAGTGATAACCTAGGTGCCCTTTAATTCACCAATATACCTGATTACTAGCCCTAAATTGCTCCTGTCCCAACTTTTTATATATATATATTGCAAGAACCAAAATTGCAATGTTTATTATTTTGGAAAGATCAAATAAAAATCATGAAGAACACATTAAATAATGTTTGTTGTATTTTCTGCAATGAAATAAAAGTCTAAGTAAATTTAGAAATCGCAACTTTTTTTTTTAATTTGCATTTTCCATACTGTTCCAAACTTTTCTGATTTGGGGTTGTGTCTCTTTTTAGGTCATTAACAAAAGAGCTGCATTTTAAAAAAAATACGCTTTTAAAAACCAATCTTCATTTGGCAAGCTGTTTAGGCCCTTTTGTTGGTAGTTCACACAACTGAACGTCATCTCAGCATCATCAGATGCAATCGACGCCTCGGATTCAGTCTCTTTAAGTGCATAAAGAGCAAGTCTGCCAACAGTAAATCACTACGGCATATGCAGCCTTACAGTGTGTCTCTACCAGAGACCTGCCGAGTTGAGCTTTTTGTCACATTGACGCTGTCTTTATCTGTGAGCCATGCCATCTGTCAGAAACCCCAGAAGACCTCTTTCTGAGCACACCATGTGTCTCCACATAAAAGCGTGGCTTAAGCAAACAGTACTGAGCGGCACCATACCTCACTCACTTGAAGATTCATTATTCTATGCGATTACCTCGAGGGCTTTTCCAGATGTGGCTTCATAAATCCCAGAATTCACCTGTTGTTTTTCTGTACTACCTACGTTAGCACTGACGATACAGCACTTCAGATTATTAGAATCTAATTAAGTAGAATATAGGGTAGAAAGTGAGAAGATCTGTGAATGTTTAGATGGATTTCCATCTGTGTTTTGCTTTCAGGTGAGCTGTTTGGGTAGATTATTAACGGGATTGTGTGTAAAAATGTCTCAGGAGGATTCTTGATCAGTTTGATTGCATTTACATAACACCACTTTGCTCGCTTGTAATTTACTCAAAATTTTCAGCAGGGGAACATTTGATGATCGCATTAAACACAACGCTTGAGCAGAGCGAACAGGGATGCTGATAAGGGAAAATATCATGCATCTTGTATGTCTTAATGCAAAAAAATTTGCTTTTTTCCCTTCTAAATGAAAATAAACCTTCACAATTAATATAATATAATATAATATAATATAATATAATATAATATAATATA
>CAIGQZ010001336.1:21157287-21167877 GCA_903798205.1 Danio tinwini | reverse complement strand
CATCACCACTGCGCTCGATTAATATTGGCATTGATTTGCCGCCATAGGTTTGAGTCTGGTGAAGAACGGTTCCAGAATCAGGTAAGACAAAAACAAAAGCTTAAAAATAAAACAAACAAGTAAATAACAGGGTGAGAATGTGGTAAAATTTAAAAAAACGTGGTAAAAACCAGGGTGATTTTCTTTTATTGGATTGCTTTTTAAACACTGCGGTTGGGTTTAGGGAAGTGGATCAGTTGGTTGGTCAGTCAGTAAGTGAACAGCGGCATCTGGTGGATTTACGTGAAAACAACAGATGCGAATGGCACTCGCAAGGAGGTGAGATATGAAAAAAGATTTGAGATATGAAAAAAGCACACAGTGGCAAAAAAAACAGTGGCAAAAAAAAAAAACGTAGCTCCTGGGACATATTTTGCTCTCTTCAGAAATGTATATCGGGGTACGTAATCAGAATGAGTCTGGGTTGCAAAATGTTGTAAAACAAAGTTTAAAATACCAGTATTTTTCTTTATTTATCTGTACATAAATTGTGGTTGACAACACCCTGTCATTTTTAGCGTGCAGAATTACAGAAATGTGTGATGTATCAATCAGACTATTCAACCTTAAGACTAGCGTTTAAATGAAAATCAAGGTTTTAAACTGAAGATATGAGATTGTTCCAAAGTCATCAGCCTACAATGTGCTCATCAGTTTGACAATAACTAGAAGTGAGGCTTGCTTAGACTCACTGACTTAATGAGAAGTAAGTAAAGGGTACATAACAGGAACCAGCAGATGCTCTTATTTATTATTTACATTCAGCCACTGACATCCTTTAGAAACAGCTCCTCATAAGAGTTGGCATCAAGGTCTACAGCTTACAAGACAGCCAGGAGCCTTAGAGAACACAGGACAAATGCTCAAACTGCTCTCTGGTGCAGTATAGATCCTCCAAACAGTAGCATTTGATAAAATAACTAAATTACTGAGGCGATGTTTACTTTATTCGAATTGCTGACACTGCCCTGGACGAGATTTGTTTGTATTGTCTGAGCATTCAAAGCTGGATTGCTCCTCCGGGGACTATTTTAAAAAATCTAATATTACAACTGATTGTGGGACATTACTCTGCTACAATTGCTGTCCCACACGTTTCAAACCGGAGTAAATTTATGACCAACTTTTTCAACAGATTGGACATAAATTTTATGATGGGCCACACTCTGTTAAGCGGTCTGAAAATCACAGCAGATGGGGTATGAAAAAGCACTTTAGATGCAGAAAAGTGAATGCTGGAATGTCAATATGCTCTGGCCAAGTTTGACAGCATAAAGCATCGTCTGCGATAGAGCCAGCATGTAAAGTGAACTATTGCATTCAAACAACCTGTTCAGAGGCCATAAACTGAGAGTCTATTTGAGGACGCATGCAGACAAAGAATACACAATGATATTTACATACACTTTATATGACCTAAACAATATTGGTAACGCTTTAGTTTACAGTGTCCTTGCCACGTGTAACATTTACTTACTGGAGTATTTCAATTATGCATAATTAAATGCAACTAAAGCCGCGGTCACACTGGGCTTTTCTCCCCATAGACTTCCATTCATATGCACGCAAATGCGTCAGACCGGAAACGCAGGGTCATGCGTCGGAGTTTCGCAGGTTGCTGCAGTGCAAAGTTCAAGCTTGGTGAACTCTGACCTGCGAAATCGCATCACTTGACTGCGTGAGACCAACCCAGGATCAAAACATGACCTCTCTAAACGGAAATTTAAAACATTGAGCAATTGCTCGCTTTTTTAATGTCTATTAATCTAAAATTCTGTCGTACGGCGCCGCGTAAAGGGCCAGGATTAAGCAAGATGATTAGACCTGCGAAACTCTGACGCATGACCCTACATTTCCAGTCTGACGTGTTCGCGTGAGTATGAATAGAAGTCTATGGGGAGAAAAGCCCAGTGTGACCGCGGCTTTAATCCTGAGCCGAAAATTGATCTTAACTTTACAAAGTAGCCCTATATTACACTCACCGGCCACTTTATTAGATACACCTGTTTAAGTACTAATTAGCGCAAATTTCTAATTAGTCACTCACATTGCAGCAACTCAATGCATTTAGGCATGTAGACATGGTCAAGACCATCTCCTGCAGTTCAAACCGTGCATCAGAATAGGGAACAAAGGTGATTTAAGTTACTTTGAATGTGGCATGATGGTAGGTGCCAGATGGGCTGGTCTGAGTATGTCAGAAACTGCTGATCTACTGGGATTTTCTTGCACAACCATCTGTTCAAATGTTCTGTGAGCGCAAATGCTTTGTTGATGCCAGAGGTCAGAGGAGAATGGCCAGACTGGTTCCAGCTGATAGAAAGGCAACAGTAACTCAAATAACTACTCATTACAACCGGGGTATACAGAAAAGCATCTTTGAATGCACAACACGTCGAACCTTGAGGCGGATGGGCTACAGCAGCAGAAGACCACACCGGGTCTTACTCCTGTCAGCTAAGAACAGGAAACTGAGGCTACAATTGGCACAGGCTCACCAAAATTGGACAATACAAAATTGGAAAAACGTTGCCTGGTCTGATGATTTCTGTTGCAAAATTCAGATGGTAAGGTCAGAATTTGGCGTCAACAACATGAAAGCATAAATCCATCCTGCCTTGTATCAACAGTTTAGGCTGGTAGTGGTGGTGAAATGGTGTGGGAAATTTTTTCTTGGCACACTTTGGGCCCATCAGTACCAATTGAGCGTCAACATCACAGCCTACCCTGAGTATTGTTGCTGACCATGTCCATCTCTTAATGACCACAGTGTACCCATCTTTTGATGGCTACTTCCGGCAGGATATTGCTAAATCATAAAGCGTGAATCATCTCAGACTGGTTTCTTTAACATGACAATGAGTTTACTGTACTAAAATGGCCTCCACTGTCACCAGAACTCAATCCAATAGAGCACCTTTGGGATGTAGTGGAACAAGATTTGCATCATGGATGTGCAGCTGACAAATCTGCAGCAACTGTGTGATGCTATCGTGTCAATATGACCACAATCTCTGAAGAATATTTCCAGTACCTTGTTGAATCTATACCACAAAGGATTAGGCAAAAGGGGGTCCAACCCGGTACTAGTGAGGTGTACCTAATAAAGTGGCTGGTGAATATATATATATATATTACTACTCAATAGTTAAATGTTAAAATACATGGTGACTAGGACATTGTAAAATAAAGGGTATGTGAAATGTAATTTTGAATCTCAGATAAAGATTTTTACATTAGCTATATTTTTTATATTATCTTAATATTATTCAAATAAAAAGATTATTATAAACATAATAACATTTTTAATATATAAAAATAGGATTAAATATAAAAATGAAATTATAGATTAAAATGTATCAATATTAACTTAATTTTACTTAAGTGATAACAATAATAATTCTTTTCTAAACGTTAATATATTTTATGTTATTTTTTTTATTCCCAAAAATTAAACTCATGACCTTCGACATAATTATTATTCTGAAATAATAAAAAAAATGTTATATTGAAAACTCTGTAAGCTCAGCTAATTACAGTATGTAGCTTAATACAATATCAAATTAAGGTGTAATGAAGATTGATTGCAGCATTCCAGGTGTAATGGAGGCACACTGGAGCTCAGAAGCTAATTATCTTTTAATTACTATAACTGTAACTATCATGCCATCAGCAACATCACCTTCTCTTACAAGCATCTCTGCATGCTTATCATTTCATCATCATCTTTAGAAAAATACTCATTTTAAGACAATATATACACTCTCAAAAATTAAAGCTGTCACTGGGGTGCTTAGTTTTTCAAAAGGTACAGTACATGTATGGATATCTAGTAAATTCCACACTTAATAGAATGTTATTTTTTGACTTGCTTTCAATAGTAATTAAAAGGGAGGTTGTTCTAAATTGTTTTACTGATGGTTCACGCTGAACCTTTACTATTGATCCTTCTGAGATGGAAGCAAGATCTGGTTTCAACATTTAATGTGGGGTTTAATAAACTAGTGAACATTATACAAATGAGAGATGTTGGAATATCAAGCCAATTTTAGTGTGTTTAATAAAAAGGTCAGGAGAGGGTTTTCTTCAATGGTAAAAAATATTAGTAATTTATTAGATACAACTGAATATTTCGAGGACAGAGGTCTGGGTTACGTTAACCCAATGCATTACAAAAATTACATTCAAGAGGTTCACAACTAACTTAAATTTCCCTGACTCCAGCATATGTACACAACTTGTATTAACAGGTGGAGTTTTGGTGTAACATCTCTTATATGTCATTCTGCATTCCTTTGGCTGTTGCACCCAAACATACTTCCTCTTTTTGCAAGCCTTCTCTGCATACCAGAACTGAACAGTTAAGTGGATCTTCAATATATTTCACAACTTCTACAAGCATCAAGCTCCTTGTGACATGTGTAGACTTCTTTTTAGAGACTATATTTATTCTTATTCTGCTGTTTCTCTCTTGTCAGCAGTTCCTTCTAAGAAGTATGCAAAATAGTAAGAAAAAAGAAGTATTTTTGGTTAATATGGTATCATACAAAAGAAAACAATTGATTAATCTGTTTTTAGTCTAATCATTTTTTCTAATAAAAATAAAGTGACAAAAGTAAAAAAAATAAAAAAAGCAAGAAGGTTGCTGGTTCGAAATCTGGCTGGGCCAGTTGGCATACCTGTGTAGAGTTTGCATGTAGAGTTTGCATGTCTCCATGTGTTGGTGTGGGTTTCCTCTGAGTGCTCCAGTTTCCTCCACAGTCCAAAGACATGTGCTCTAGGTGAATTAGATGAACAAAATCGTGTATGATGTGTGTGTGTGAAGGAATATTTCCCAGTACTGGCTTGCTGCTGGAAGGGCATCCACTGCATAAAACATATGCCGGAATGGTTGGCAGTTCATTCCAATGTGGTGACCTCTGAAAAAAAATCAGACTGAGCCGAAGGAATATGAATGAATAAAAAAGACGACTTTGTTCAAGAGAATTTGGGAACCTAAATTAGATTGCCCATGCAGAAATAAGATCATTTATGTGTTGTTGTTATAATTTATTATTTTTTTATTTGAGTTTACTTATGCTATTTCTTTCTGTTTTATTTTATAATATAATTGTTATGGATTTTTGTTTTACTGCTTATTTTTAATCTTATCCCTGACATCTGTTTTATTCTGAATATTTGATTTAACCAAACTTCTGTTCCTCCATCTGGAGTTATAAATAATACACATTTGGAACTTTTAATTAATATTGCATACACATTATGTACCAATATAAACAAAGATACACATACCTGTTACAAAGACTATTATTTGAGACGTAAAATGCTAGCATAAAATCTTACTTTAATGGCAATTTATGTTAAACCAGTTAGTCACACTTTACAATAAGGCAGGGTGGACTTAGTGATCTCGGGACCCTAAGCAATTCCAGGTATCAGGTCATTTTTGAAAAATAATCTGCATGTTCACAAGTAGGCTATATATATATCAATATATATATAAAATTATATATATATATATCAATATATATATAAAATTATATTAAATATTTAAAGTATATTTTATATATTTTATATATTTTAATATTTAAAGGAATCTTTATCTTCTTAATGTAAATTTAAAAGCAATAAATTTACAAATAGGAAAAAACAAGTTCACAAAGTATGTACTGCAGGAATGTCCAAACTTGGTCCTACTTGCCTCAACACACCTGCACAGATGTTTCTAGAAAGCCCAGTAATGTCGTGGTCACTCTAGACTTTGAGTATGCAAAGTTCTGTCATACGGCGCTGTAAAAAAGGGCGGCATTAAACAAGGCGATTAGACATTTAAAGGTGCTGTATGTAAGTTTTTGACTCTTCTAAAGCATAAAAATACCATAATATGTGTCCAAATATTTAAGAAACATCCCAAGTGAACATACTTGTTTAACTGAAAAACTATGCTGAAGTCAGATATTCTGCTTTGAAAATGGTTTTTCCATGCTGGAACGCTGTCTTTGTTTAGGTAAATTTAACCTGCACAATGCCAGTTTATTGCCACTTACATTTCTGCACCCCGGGTTGCCTTGTTGGAAAAATCGTATTTCATTCAATCATTCAGAAAGGCTCTGAAAGCATGCATCTGTGACCGAAATGGACAGTATCAGACGTCGAAATGAGAGATTGAGTTTCACATGAGGTTATTAATTAGGAAATTCTAGAAATATTACGAACATAAACATTAGGTGAGTAGGTTACGTTGTAACTGCTTGTCCTAACAACACGCTTTGTGACGAGATGCGCAGTGATGAGCAGTTTGGCTGTTTGCACCAGGCGAAACACGACAGAAATTTTAATACAGCCTTTCAGAAGCACAGAATATGCACTCACTCACGAAACGGTAAGGTTTAGAATCTATTTAAACTCACATTGTTAGCATTTAGCACTACATAAAACACACAAGGTTTACCTGAGGTGATCACTGTCATAGGTTTCACATGTTGAGTTGTAAGAAATAGAAGCCGTTTCTAATATATCAATTTGAGGTGTTGATTAGAACCAAAACTCCTTTTAATATGGAAAAGATTCCCTCTATCGCGTGTCGTTGTTTTTATTTGACACAGTTTAAATCACTCGCTCCTGTCCTCAGTCTGGCATCCCGTGTTTGCGTTTATTTTGATCCAGGAGTGCAATACCTAGTTCAACCACTGGGTGTCAAACTTACATACTGCACCTTTAAAAAAGCAAGCGATTAAGTCATATTTTACATTTCAGAGTTCAGAGATCGTGTTTTGATCTTTGATTGGTCTCATGCAGTCACGTGATGCAATTTCGGAGGTCAGAGCTTACCAAGCTTGAACTTTCCAACGCAGCAAACTGCGAAACCTGACGCATGAGCTTGCATTTCCGGTCTGTCGCATGTGCTTGCATATGAATGGCGAAAAGTGCAGTGTGACCACGGCTTAAGAGCTTGATTAGCTAGCCCAGGTGTGTCTGATTGGTGTTGGTATGGAAGGAATGTTCCATTATTCATGGCAACCCTTGGTTTTAAAAAGAAGTATGACTAATGTTAAAATCGTGACAGTTATAGACAGATTTTACAACATACAATAGAAAATGTGTAAAAGAGCTATAAGATTAGGCCTAATATAGGCTTCTTGGCATTGGTCGGGGGCCCCTAATTACCCGGGGCCCTAAGCGGCTGTCTACCTCACTTATTGGTTAAGTCCATCCCTGCAATAAGGTTTCATCAATTGATGTTAATGTATTTACTAACAACACTTCTACAGCATTTATTCATAGTTTAACATTAAATAATGCATTATAAAAATACTAAGTTGTGCTTGTTATCATTAGTTATGCTCCAAGTTAACATGAACAACTTTATTTTCATTAACTATTGAGATGAATGAATACATTAATAAATGTGTTGCTAATTGTTTGTTCGTGTTACAAATACATTAACCTACATTAACTGGAACTTTATTGTAGTGTTACCAACCAATTGACTCAATAGGCCGCTTTTGTACCTTTGTTTCTGACGGTGTAGATTCTAACACCCTTTTTCTTCCCTCACAATGTCCTAATAATCTACCTCTCGGTCTCTAATCTTGCTCGGCACCGGAAGCGGCTGATCTCCTGATGCAGTTAAATGCCCGGCCGAGATAGCGGTGGCTTCTTCTGGAGCCGTTTCTGTCCCTCTTGCCTGTAAAGGGCAGCTTGGCGTGAGTCCGCAGCGCTCGGGCTGATTACGGAGCGGCGTATGCCATGTGTCAGTGGGTCACAGATTGGACCGGTGCATTGCCACTCGGGCTCTCCCAGCATGCATCTCCCACAAGGGGCACGGACATCAAAAAGCGCCCGTGTTGCTCTCATGCTGGAGAGATGAGAAGGCTGTGCCTTTACCATCTGAACGGGGACACAAACACATACCGCAGCCCAAAGATAGATGCGGCGACATGAAATCTGTTCCCGCTGATGCTGAGAGAGAGAGGAAGACAAAAGCAGAGCCAGAAAACTGATTTGCATTTGCTTAGTGGGTCATTTAGGATTTCTCACCCTAAGTAACACGTTTAATTGAGATAACAAATGAGAATGTGTTTGTGATGAGGTGTTAAGTGCAGAATATGGTCATTAAATCATTCCTGTCACTGCATAAAACATACTCGCAGCAATTTCCCTCCCCTCTCTGTAGGACAATAACTGTTCAATGCATTATGCTCAATGCCAGAGATCTGAAGAAAATTTCTGGGATGAACCCACGCATGAATTCAGTTACTGAAGCTATTTCTGTTTTCGGAGAAATTAGGTAAAAATGCGTGCCAGACTATGGCAGCACAGTGGCACTCATTAGCACGTCAGGTTTGTGGCCTTTCATGTCTGAAGTTACACAGATCTCGTACTCCTGCTCATTTGGGTTCTGGCTTGCCACCATCTATGACATCTGAACAAACTGTTTTCAGTAGAAATCAAGTTGAAAATCAAATATCTTGATACACAAATAGACAACATCTTTATTTGTGATGTTTATTCATCTTATGCACAGTATGCAGCAAATTGGCATAGCTAGTACACGTTTTTGGGGGAAGATATTTTTTAAAAGAAATGAATGCATTTATTCATTAAGGAAGCATCAAAATGATCAAAAGTGACTTTAAAAACATTACATTACCTCATAAAGATTACAGATAACACAATTGGTAAGTCAACTAAGCAAAGCGATGAATTAGCAGAGAGATAATTGGCTAACAGACTGCAGTAAAGTCAACAGTCTGTCTCTAAAGGTGAACAAAACAAGAGATGTTTGTTGACTTCAGGAGATCATGTATCTCTGCTGATGGTGGGTGTGATTTTGCCAAGTAGGATGCAATCCTGGATTAACATGTTGATTACATTTTTGTTCGAAAATGTAATCAATACCTAATCCCTATACCCCTTAACTCTAACTGTAAACTATTCCCAAAATCAGAGAGGAATAATAGTTGGATAACAATCATGTAGAACTGTAAGCCTAAACTTAATTTTGATTGG
This sequence comes from Danio tinwini, assembly GCA_903798205.1. Taxonomy (NCBI): domain Eukaryota; kingdom Metazoa; phylum Chordata; class Actinopteri; order Cypriniformes; family Danionidae; genus Danio; species Danio tinwini. Next base: position 21,158,826 of record CAIGQZ010001336.1, on the reverse strand, counting down.
CTGACTAGAATGCTGTTCCAGTCATAGATGTTGCTCCAGGAACATGTCCTGCTTGCTAAAATCACACTAACCCTCTACTGACAGCACTTATATGTGAAGATTGTAAAGAGCATTAAATTCATTGATGTTCTTCTGGTCTCTTAACACCAAAAGCAAAGAAAGTTCAGCATCTTCTCTACTTTCTACACAGGCTGAAAAAAGTCCAGTTTCACCCCCACATATTACAGAGTGACAATTGAGAGTATTGTGAGTATCTGCATCACTACTGGGGTTTGGAATTACATATCACAAATTGCAAGACACTAGGATAGCTGAAAAAGATAATCAAAGTCCCTCTCTCCTATCACAGATTTATGCAACACCTTATTTACTTGTGAATACAGTAACCAAAGGATCAAAATGCCTTGGTCCATATCCTGAAAATGCTATATAATAAGGTACATTTTTGTACCTTCAGTTTTCACAATTTTGTTCATTGGGGGTACAAAATTGTTCCTTAAATAGTGCAAATGTAGAAGGTACAATTTTGTACCTTTAAATAGAAGTACAAAATTGTACTCTTTAGGGTACTAACAGGGGTCACTTGTACCCTAAAAGGTACAATTTTGTACCTATTTTTTCAGAGAGTGCACACACCCCTCACACCAGCTCTTCCACCTTCTGTCATCCAGCAAACGGAAGCATTCAGGCCCTCACAGTCAGACTGTGGGACAGTTTTTTCCCACATGCCAATAGAATACTCAACGCGATGTGTTCTGGCCTTACAGCTAGTCCCAAATATACATCCCACTATAAATAACTGAACATATACAATTTAACACAAACTTGCAAACCTTCTAGCAGGCTTGCACAATCAGTAGCTCATACAATACTCACAAAAAGCTTATATTGTGCTTTGTCCATTAACGTTGTTTTATGTATGATTGATGTTCTTTAAGATATGCACACACACTTTATGTACTTTTGTTCTATGTTCAAAATATAGATAATACAGTATATAGATGCAAAAACCCCATCTGAAATCAATTTGCTATCTGAAATTTGATTTTTTTTAAAGAAAGAGCATTTGTCTCAGCATCCTGTGTGTAGGTTCAATCATTTAACTTTTATGAATAGATTATTTTTATTAATGTAAAATAACTGAACATAAACACATCTTAGAAGAACATTTCAGATGGCACTTTGAGATTTTTGTATCTGAACCGTTCATAAAGATAATATAGATACATGTAATACTGCTTTTATATCGTTATTATCATTTATTTTCTCTTACATATGCTAGTTTAAGATAATTTAATTATATACAATAATATTAAGATAATTTTCTTACATGTATTCCCAGCACTTAATATAACAATTATCATTTCAGTTTTATACAGCTTGTTGTACCCATCCAAATAAAATAGTCCAGGCAAATATAGCCTAAAACCTAGTCCTGGACAATTTTGTATTATTATTATTATTATTATTATTATTATTATTATTATTATTATTATTATTATTATTATTATTATTATTATTATTATTATTATTATTATT
>CAIGQZ010001336.1:21114585-21151369 GCA_903798205.1 Danio tinwini | reverse complement strand
TTGTTTGTCAGTGTAGTGTGAAATGAATCTAATGAGTTATTATTAGCACTGATTTACATTGTAGATTTATGTCACTTGATTAAACAAAAAAATTCTGAGTAAAATAAAAAAAATATTTTTTTACTCAAAATATCTTAACTACATCCTTATTTATATGGAGCCAGCATTTATATGGAGTCTCAAAAATAATAAATTTGCAAAAAAAAAAAAAAAACTCATACGTGCATTTACAAAATTCCATTCATAAATTGAAAACACAAGTGTGAATTCACAAGTAAAAATAAAAAATATTTCCCCAAATTAATTGTATTTATGCATTTATGAATTGTATATTGAATTTACGAATTAAAATTTTTAAATGTGAATTGTGAATGGTTTTTATTTATTTTGTAAATGTATTATTTTTGAGACTTTTCTAGCTCCATATATTTCATATTTGACAAATGTCACAATAGATAATTTTGTACAGACACCATATTTAATTTATCACGATTCAAAACAGAGCTATGTAGATGTACACATTTCTACTATCAGAACATCATCTGAAGTCTACAACAGCTCCATATTTCTTCAGCTGTTAAACCAACATAAGCTCCCTCAGGCACGTTTTTAAAATCTATTGAGAATTTTGTCTAATTAATATTTATTTATTCCATATATGCCTAGTTAAATCATATGTTCAATTTGTACTAATGACGTGAGTTTACCACAAACAACTGAAAAAAGTACTTAGGTTATTCCATCGTTTCGTCAAACGCGTCAAGTAAACAATGGGTTTCACCTGCACAAACTTCATCTGAGGCAGTGTGTCACATTTTGCAAATTCACGAGCACATCAGCAAAATCTTGCCAAATATGAGAATAAGGGATCGTGCTAATCCACTCAGGGTGTCCGCAGGTCTCCAGTGCACAGACGCGGATTACGCAGATGTGCTCAACCTGTTCCATCAAACAAGACTTCAACTACCGCGAGTTCGCGAAAGAGCCACAACAGTTTTTGGAATGAATCTCACATAATTTGGATCGTATCATGTGTTCTTCTAAAGACGGGCAGCTTTATAGGCTACTGTAATTACATTTTCTCAGATTCATCCTTCGCTTCGCCACTTCAATTCGCATTTCATGGAATTCAAAGTTGAAGCCCTTGCGGAGAATCATGGTGCCGCGGGTGAAACTGCTTGTTGGTGAGTAAATATCAAAACAAAGCGTGAACCTATAACGAGCATAAATGTAAAGCTTCAAGTTACTGCTTTCGACCAAGCAGTCAATTGTCTGATTACGTAGTTACCTTATTATGTAGTTAATGCCTTAATTTTGTATTTAATAATGTGCGGTTATGTTTGCAATATTCACATGAACATAAACATACACTTCTGAAAGTAGGGATAAAGTTGCAAAACGCAGATCAGCCTGTCGTTACTAGATGAAAGACTACTAGCCTATTTGGTTATTTCTATTAAATACTCTCTGTTTTTGTAGAATTTGATTCACTGAAACCATTATGTTTTAATTTAATGAGAAAATAGTTTTTACACGATGCACTGTCAAGACATAAATATATACACATATAGATGTGGTAGACTGAGAGATCTCATTATACAAGCACAACAGATAGAATACATAACGTAGCCTACATTAGAAGTGTATTTGCACATTTTACATTGGGAAACTGCTGAAAGCTTAAGTATGCTATTCTGACCAATATTAATTCTAACAGTTGTTGCAAGTATTGTCAATCTTGGATTTTCTGGAGCACCTACAGCACCCCCGAAGAAAGCTATAGGTAATTTTCCTTCATTAACACTCACCTTTAAGTAAGACAGGCATTGTGTAAAAGTACATTTTTTTTTTCAACACTTAATATTGATTGATACAAATCCTTTCAGCAAATCCTTTACTTTTTTGTTTGTAATAATGCTTTGTTTCTTCAGTTAAAAACAACTCAGGTGTGACTCCTGTGGGATTGTGCGGTTCTTGGATCAAAGAAACCAGCGGAGGACTTTTCACATCTCCTAATTATCCCGAAAAATATCCTCCTGACCGAGAATGCATATACATAATTGAAGGTTATCGAGCTTTCCTTTTGACCTTTCTTAATCAGCTATATATAAACATCTAACTAGAAGTTTTTCTTATTCCATAGCTGCTCCAAGGCAATGTATCGACCTGTATTTTGACTATAAGTATGCTATTGAGCCATCATGGGAGTGTAAGTTTGACCACATTGAAGTCAGAGATGGCCCCTTCAGCTTTTCTCCTATCATCGGCCGTTACTGTGGACAAGTGAGCCCGAACTATGTTAGGTCCAGTGGACGATACCTTTGGATAAAGTTTGTAGCAGATAGCGAACTGGAAGCCACTGGATTTTCAGCTCGGTACAATTTCACTCAAGGTAAGAATCCTAGTACTGTCATCGGTATGTGCATCTTGGTTTCCACCAAGAGTTCATCCATTATTGTCATTTATTAGTTTTTTTCAAAACCTGATAGTCATGTTATTAAGCTTGATTTTAGAATGATCTAAAGAGCTTCTTCTGCTTTGTTGTTTCTGTATGAAAATACACATGATGGGTCTCATAAAATGTACTTCTTTGTTTAGTGACAAATATGCAGACTTTGAAATATTTCATTTTAGATCATAAATTGTCTTTTTTTAATATCTAACATGTTGCAGATTTAAATTACATTATGAAAAGCAGATTATTTCCCAGGGATGAGTTGCAGCTGGAAGGGCATTCGCAGCATAAAACATATGCTGGAGGTTCATTCCGCTGTGGCGACCTCTGATTAATAAAGGGACTAAGCCAAAAAGAAAATGAATGAAAGCAGATTGCGTGATCTCAAACTTTTGGACTTGACTTTGGATCTATTCCCAAATCAAGATGTGCACACCGGTATAATGTTGTTTTGATAGTGGTAGTTTATTCTTAGCAAGATTCTCCGTGTTTTGGTAAATGTGGTGTTCTGTGCTCAGGTCAGATGGACCTACATTTGTAGTGCAGGCACACATGCAGCAGCTGAGTGGGGGAGGTTTGTGATGTCTCTGATCCCAGTTAATGAAAGCTTGTCTTCAGAAGAGCACACTCACTCTGCTCCATGTCCTGAGCTCTGTCCTTCTACTTCAGCTTGGCCAAATCCTATTGAATTTTACACTCTCAAAATTAAAGGTTTCAAAAGTAGCTTTTACATAGATATGAGTAGAGGAACTGTTTTGGGTTTCCTATAAAACTCTGGGTTTATGGTTTCTCACAGATGACAAAAACTAATCTTTATTATTAAGTGTATAGTTTTTTGTAAAAAAATATTTAGCTTCTTTCAATGTTCTCTGACTACTCGACTGAGATTTGAAACAGATGAGATGTCTGCCTTAACTAAATTTGTCTGATCTTCATGATTTTGTGATGTTAGGTTTAACTTAAATTGTAATTATGAAAGTGTTCATCAGAGCCTCCTAATAGACACTCAACAGCGATGCTACCTAAGGTTCTAAAAAGGACCAGCAATAACATTTTTCTGCCATGCTCCTGCATGTAATGATCACATTTTAATGAAGTAAGCATACACAAAAATTCTGGGTTCTTGCAACCCAGATTTTGGTTAAATATTGAAAACTCCAAAATATTGGGTTCAAAATTAAATGAAATAATTTAACACAGCAGAAAAGTGAATTTACACCCAAATTTGAGTTGCATTGTTTGTGTATGTTTAGTCTATTTAACAACCCAGCATTTTTCAGTGTGCCTTAAATTCATGCATTTTCACCAATGCTGTGACATTTACACACTGCAGGAACTCAGTCACCTTTGTTATTTATATATAAATATTATTTAAATAATAAACACTTTTATTAAATCTTAAAAACATTCAAATAAATTTTTTTAAGTCATTTCTGTGTTACATTTGGATATGAAACATTGTAAAATATGATCTTGCACATCATAAATCAGAGATTTGTCAGAGACCTACATCCATGCATGCTGTTACATCAGTATAAATATTAATCTTAGTCGAGCTGTACCAGAGGTAAGAAAGCACGAGAGGATTACTGCGAATCCCAGAATGATTTTAGATTGAAACCCAAAAGGACTCAAAATCATATTGAATATTTCTGTAAATGATGGATTAGATCTAGATAGATATGATCAACTGGGCAGAGCCTATTAACTGGTCAAGCTTGAAATACTGTGCAAAATAATAAGTACGAACAGCCTCCTAAAAACACACCTATATCTTATTACTTTGCTTCCTGTCACATTGGGCAGCCTAATCTGTGTGAGGCTGGTGCAGGGATTATTAATCCATGTACAATCATGACTCAAGCCTCAGGACATCATTCTCATTCCCTAATCCTGGGGGGGTTCAGTTATTATGCTAAAAGAAAATGATTGCGTTGGGACAGAAGTTCCTCAGGGTCAGAAAGAGAAGCACACCATATGTTTTATTTAACTTTGTCTTTAAAACCGTTTAAGTGATATAGACATGTTTCTGGTAGGAAATAATGCAGTATATTTTGTTCTAAAGTTTGGGGTCAGTAATTTGTTTTTGAAATATTTGTTTCTACTTTTATTTGATCAAAATTACAGTAAAACAGTAATATTGTAAAATGTTATTTTAATTGTATTAATACTGTATTTTTAATACATTTCTAAATGTAATTTATTTGTGTGATGGCAAACCCTTTGTTATTCCTTTGTTGTGATATGATCATTTTGAAATCATTCTGAAACATTTCTGACTACAGTCAATGATGAAAACATTATAAATCTTTTCACTGTTAACTCTAATCAATTTAATGTGTTTCTTTTAAGTTAATGTATTTTCTTTTAAGATATTTTTTAAAATAAGTGAAACAACTGTTACTGACTCCTAATTTTTTAAATAGTAGTGTATGTCCCCAGCTACCAATTTCAATTCTAAAAATGTTCCATTATCATTCCCATTAGGTTATATAATATTCTTTGATTAATTTTCTTAATATAACATTCAATTCATCCTGTTTTAAGATTACGTATTGCGGTTATTTTTGGTTATAATGGCATTATTCAAAACATTTTCATTATGTTTCATTCATTCATTCATATTCTTTTTGGCTTAGGTCCTTTATAACATTTTAGTCTCATGTTATATTGAAGTTCTCAGAAATGTTATCAGAACATTCCATCCACATTATATTAATAGTCTAAGAATGTTTTTCTATCAGCATTATGAGAACGTTCATCGAGAACATCTAACATTCTAAAGACATTCCATGAACATCGTTCTAAGAATGTTTTTTACTCAATGTTCCAAGAATGTTCCAAAAACATTATTTGGTAACACTTTATTTTGATGGTCCATTTGAGTATTAGTAGACTGTCTGCTTAATATCTGTTGATACTGACATTTAACAGTCCTTCAACAGACATTTAACTGACTATAAGAAACTTTGCAAGTACATGTCAACTTACACTAACCCTAACCCCAACCTCAACCCTAACCCCAACCTAACAGTCTACTTATAATCTAATGAGAATTAGTTGCAATGTAACTTAAATTCAACAAACAGACCATCAAAATAAAGTGTGACCCATTATTTTAATAAATGTATGTGCCACTATTTACTTTTAACTTTTAAGAAATGTCACAGAATGTTCTGAGAACAATGCCTGTTAGCTGGGTCTAATCTATTTTATATGCTGATTAGCTAAATTTGCTATAAATTAGCTTGTTGCTATTTTTAAAGTCTCATGAATAAACAGGTTCAAATCCTTAATCACCTTTTTTTCTGTTTGTTTCACAGATCCTGAGTTCAAAGACCTTGGTGCTCAACCACCTCTTCCAAGTGAGCGAAGTGTTTTATAAGTTTATCTTCTCCGCATATCGAAACTAGTTCTCAATGATACATTACTGTGTTTTCATGGTGTAGTTTGTGAGTTTGAGATGAGCGGTCCAGAGGGGATTGTGGAGTCCGTCATGGTTTCCAAAGAAGGCAAAGCACTACAGACAGAGGCTGTAGACTGCAGGTGGTTCATCAGAGCTCCTCCTGGCTCTAAGGTAAATCCTCATTCACATTATTAAATAAATGTATCTGTTGATCTTTTACCAGTTTGTGCACTGACAACAACATACAAAAATAATTCTTGATTAAAGTTTTTTTCTGAGTGTACAAACAAACTGCTCATAGAAAGTTATATAAAGTGACTAATTAAAGCAGTGTTCTTTTATCTGTCAGATACACATACAGCAAGGTTACACCTAAAGCACACTGAAAATGAACAAACTCACAATGTTTATGCAGACTAAACTGATATCTTAATATGCAGTTTACTTACTTACTCTCAGGGCCGTTTATATCGAAGTTGATATTTAGCCGCACCATGTTGGTGTTTTGTAAAATCTAATATTTACGAGGTGAGTCATAAGCCCAACGCTCAACCCCCAACATGGAGTACCAAGTCATACACCCATACACTACGGACAATTTAGCTTACCCAATTCACCCAAAACGCATGTCTTTGGACTTGTGGGGGAAACCGGAGCCAACACTGGGAGAACATGCAAACTACACACAAAAATGCCAACTGACCCAGCTGGGGCTCAAACCAGCGATCTTCTTGCTGTGAGGCAACAGTGCTAACCACTGAGCCACCCTGCTGCCTAATATGCAGTTTATTGTTTGTATTTTTTTAATTAGCAATTTAATGCACAAATAAATGCAAGCACTGTGTATTGGTACTGGAAAATAGATGAAGTACATAAAAAATGAAAAATCAGTGTGCATAAAATAACTTACATATACTTATAACTTTTCTGGTTTTTGAAACAAATATAATCTAAATTGTTACACTTTAAATTGTTAAAGAACAATAAAAGAGAACAAGCCATTGGGAGTGTTGTGAACCAAGCTGATTGAGCAAGTTTATCATAAGCTGCCTTTCTATTTATAATAATGCCTGAATATGGAGTAAAATAGTCAAATTGAAGGGTAAGTTCACCCCAAAAATGACATTTGTGTCATTAATAATTACTCAACCTTATGTTGTTTCACAATTCTCTGAGACCTTAATTCATCCATTCATTCCTCAAATGAAGATATTTCAGATACACAGATACAGATTTGAAATTTGGGCATTTATTATGGCAGCAGTGCAACACGCATTCGAGTGCACAGCCGATCCAGAATGCGCCTCCTGAACTGACACTGTATAGAACAAAAAAAAGTGTTCTTGTGGTTTCATAACATTATGATTGAATGACTGGACACACATGGAATGTCTTTACAATGTGTTTGGTATTCTGGTTCTGTTGATGTCTAAGGAGAATTAGAGATCTCTCAGAATTCATCTAAATATATATTAATTTGTGTTCTCTGAACTCATCGTCAAAAAAAAAAAAATCTTTAATAGATGTCTGGACAGATGTCCTGTCTAAAACAAGACTAAATTTGGGCTGTCAGTAATAGGCATATAACAATAGTCCAGAAATAGACTAATCATCAAATAAACAGTAATTAATAAGACGACTACATAGACGACTAGACTATTTTGGGACTATTTTTAGACTTCTTTTAGATTGCTTGGTGATAATTTACTTGGCAAAAACAAATCTATTCCACCACCACCATCATCATCTTAGTTACAAATAAATGCAAATTAAACTAAAACAGTCCAGTACACTGAAAAAAATAATGTCTGCAAAATTGTTGCAAATAATTTATATGAGTTGAATTTAAACAAACACATTAAACTAAGCAATGTTCAAGTTAATTTGTTTGTTTAAATTATGCCCAAATAAATAGTTTACAACCACTTAACTTAAAAAAAAAGTAAATCCAAGGAATCATCTTTGAATAATTTTTTAAAGTGTATTTGTTTTTATGTTGAAGGAAAAAACAAAACTTCTGTTCCACCCCAGACTGGTTGCTGGCCTAAAATATATATAAAAAAATAAAAACAAACACAAATGTCTTCTGTACAGATCTTTTTGCGCTTTCTGGATTATGAGATGCAGAACTCGAACGAGTGTAAGCGTAACTTCGTGGCGGTGTATGACGGGAGCAGCTCGGTGGAGCACCTGAAGAATAAATTCTGCAGCACGGTGGCCAATGATGTGATGCTGCTGAATTCATTAGGTGTGATTCGCATGTGGGCCGATGAGACGAGCCGCAGGAGCCGATTCCGTATCCTCTTTACCACCTTCCATGAGCGTGAGTCATTCAATCTGATTTTTTTTAACATAACACATTTCTGTAGCTTGCTTTCTAGCATTGATGTCGTGATATATCCCTTATCTATTTATTTCTTTGCTTTATATTTGGATTATAGCTGTTCTGAGTCACTTTAACAGATATTGTCCTTTTGCTTTTCAGCTCCATGTGGAAGTGACACATTCTTTTGCCATAGCAACATGTGCATAAACCACACTTTGGTGTGCAATGGCATCCAAAACTGTGTCTATCCCTGGGATGAAAATGGCTGCAAAGGTATATATTCCAATTCATATATTCAAAGTCGAATTATTAAGAAATTAAATGAGCAGAATTGTATTTATAAAGCTTCTTAATGTGAAATTTAAACAGTTTAGCATGTTCAAGAAATAATCTATCCAAAGATTATAATGCTGTTAACATTTACTTATTCAAAACCTAATCAACTTTCCTTCTTATGTGCACTCTGACCAATGAGATTTTTGCATACTGACTTGTGTTAAAGAAACACTCTACTTTTGTTTATTGAATTTTTTTATCCCCTAAACACAAACAGTTTAGTTTTAGTATTTATTTTCAATCCTTTAGGTTCAATTCAAGTTCTATCCCCCCCCCCCCCCCCCCCCATCCTATTTCCCTTGGCCTTTGAAGCAGTGTGAAGGTGAAGGGCTTCAAATTTAAAAAATGGGACACCACTACAACACCAGCACATGTTGTCATGAGATCACAGAAGGCAATGATATCATGTTATCATAATGGTATAATGTGGCAATAAGCTCGTAACTGTACTGTGTATTTACACCATTGCCATGTTCATCGATGTAAAGACAAGAAAAATACATTAGCGTTATATCAGACACTGTGAAAAGGTAATTCCCAGTCACTAGACTTTTGTGACAGGGTATTACAGTGTCATCAAGTGACAAATGTGAAAGTATGTTGTGGGTCTACTATACAGTAGTTATTATCATAGATTATAGATAGCAAAATTATTATTATTATTTTTTTTTCGTTTCTTGAAAAGCATAACCATGCAGACATGTTGCCATTTTTGGAAAATTTCGTACCTCTTGGTTTCTAGTGTGGTTTTGAAAAAATTCAGTTTCAAGGGCCCTTCATCTAGGGACACCCCTACCCATTACCCATTTCACTTGAACATGCAAAATGAGGGGTAAGGGGAAGGGCTAAGAAATCTTAGTGTAGGTCGTAGCGTAGTTTAATGCATAGATCATTGAATCATATTAGACCAGTAGCATCTCGCTCCAAAAGGACCAATATGTTTTTAAACAATTGTAATATTTAAAGCTTCTGCTGTTACATTGTGTACTAAGACGGATGGTGTTGTTATTTTCTATTCAAATAAGGCTAGGAATTATACTCTCATTCAGGTGAAACAATCAAGGAATTTTGCTGCCCCACGCAGCAGGCTCAATGATATTACACAGCGTCTGAAAAAAAAGTCCCCAGCACCAAGCCCTACACTTGGAAGTCTGCTAGATCGTAAAAAGTTTTACATTTTCAAAAACACAATTTGAGGTCTTAAAAAGTCTTAAATTTGCTGAAATGTGTTGTAGTTCTTGAATAATTTTAAACAGCTCTTAATTTTCCAGTGTCCATATAAAGTTGGCCAATCGGGCAGACACCCATCCAGTCACCAACAATCCATCTCAATAAAACTTATTTTGTATTTAAGTTTATCTTTGTATAAAGAGATACAATCCACAACAGCTGTTAGACATTTTTACAGCAATTTCTCCAAAGTAAATTCCCTAATCAAGGAAAAGAGACCAAAACAATTACACAATTCCTCATGATAATAACAGAGCAATATTTCCCTGTACAAAATCTTGCATTTATACAAAAACTATTTACAGAAGAAAGGGGGACATAATGTTCATAAATAGGTGTGAAACTTAGGTTTTTTTAGCAGAAATACATTAGGTAGTGTAGGAGTTATATACTCAGTTCATTTGGACTTAAAATCAGCCCATATATTTTTGATTAGTCACCCAGAATACATTATATATATATATAATGTATTCAAAAGTCTTAAATTATTTTTTTAACAATGTTAAACTTTTTATAAAAAAAACAAACAACTTTATGTTGAAAAAAGTATACAATTAGAGTTTGCTAGTTTTGACATTATTTAAAATGCATAGCTAAGAAATAATAACTAAATTCGATTTTTTTTTCTGATGAAGCATGTAAAAATATTTCCCATTAAAATAGTTTCCACTAAATTAAATTTTAAATAGTGAGGCAAGTATAAATCTTATACATTTCATTCCTAATGGTCTTAAAAAGGTCTTTAACCCTTTAACAGGCATCATAACCACCTGGTTGACCTTTTATCCATAGGTTATCATAATTTTTTTAATTGTTTATTACTATTTATCAGAGTTGTTTCATTATATTATTAAATACAAGATGTGGGCCCAAAAATATATTTTCAAGGAGTGCACCTTAAAGGGTTAAATGTCTTACATTTGACTTGATGAAACGTTCACCAGTTAGAATCTGTATCATTGCATCTGCTGCAGCCATAGTACATTAACATGTAACAGTTGTGAACATGCCCTTATTGTATAATAAATCATTTATCTGTAAGTTTAATTTTCAAAACACTGTGCCACTTACACTGTTTCTGTTCTTCTTGCACAGAGAAAAGAAAAGCCACGATCCTGGACAGCCTTGACAACACCAACGTGACCATAATTGGCGTGACCTGCGGAGTGGTGCTCATCCTGCTCACCGTGTCCATAATCATTCAGATAAAACAGCCACGCAAGAGGTACATCATCCGCAGAGACGAATTCGACCCCACTTTGCTTCACGAGGCCTTTGAACCGCCACATTATGAACTTTGCACATTACGACAAACAACCTCATGTGACAATGAGGATTTACCCGAGGACTTCCCCAACCTGCAGCGCACATCCTCCAAATGCATCCACGGCCACCACTGTGGCTCTCAGGTGTCCAGCACTCGAGGCAGTCGCAGTGACCTCAGCCTGCGAGACGCTGCCGCCATTCTCTCCGAAATGGAGACTTCCGCACAAACCCCTTTCCCTTTGCAGGCCACCCCAAATGTCCGCAGGAACATCGTAGTGATGAAACACAGCTACTCGCATGACGGGGCTGAAGAGTGTGACCTGGATGATGAGTTTTATGATGGTCCCACCACCAGCCGTGGCCGATCAATGGATAGAACTGTGCACCGCTCAATATCCAATGACTTTTGATGGTCGCACATGCACATTGGAGGAGTTTTTTTGTCTATGTTCTACTTCTAGTCTTGCACTTGATTTATGTTTGTTGACAGATAAAATTTCCTTGTTTAGTTTTCATCGTTTTGCACCCATAAGGGAATATCATCATCATATCAGACCCGTAGCCCACCTGGTGAAATGGGTAGTTATTTTTTCTCAAAAACTGGACCTTTTTGCAGTTATTCGCCTTATTTTCTATTTAATTATGAGGTTTAAATACTGCATTTTTAGTGACATGTTAAGCTCTATTGTTTAGCTGGATTATAAAAACAACTTATTTTTAAAATACAAATTTATTACATCATATATCATTAACAAAAGGGAGTCTGTTAAAGTTTTTAATAAAAAAAAAAGAAGAAGCCTATTGTCATTTAATAGGCAAAAAACAAACTGGCCAGCACATTCAAACATAATATTAATATTGTAGAGCTTCAGAAAGTACATTTTGAAAGTTCATGGATAACAAAAATAGCCTAATCAGTTTTAAAGGGCACCTATTTTACCCCTTTTTAAGATTTAAGATACATATTGTGTGTCTCCAGAATGTGTCTGTAAAGTTTCAGCTCAAAACACCAATCAGATTATTTATTTGTATAATTGTAGCTGTTTTTGTTGCCACGTGCCTGTCAGTGTCACAAATACGCAGGAGACCCAAATGCAAGTGAATGCAGGTTAACTTATTAACAGGGATAACATGAAATAACAACTGGTATAGATCTCACCAGATATCAAGGGATAGGGTAGAGCAATGATGCATCTCTCAAGGGAATCGACAACGCTAAACAGCGGTAATAGTTCTTTAGAGCAACAGATCCAGTGGGAAGTCTCTCATGGATATCTCACCAGATAGAGGGAAGGGGTAGCGCAATGGTGCACCTCTCAAGGAAATCGACAACGCTTAACAGCGGTAAATAAAGATAAAGGCGTGCGGTAACGCGCTGCACCTGCGGATCACTGGTTAACAGCTGAGCGATGCTGAGCAACAGCAAATCACGTGACCGCTCAGCTGACAACATGTAAACACACACAGCCACGCGGTGAAGGTACACCCAAACAAACACACCCATACCCACACACACACACACACACAAGAGAACAGACAGATCCGCAACCGTGACAGTCAGAATGTGACTCAATCTCCGCCTCGGCTGCGTCAGATAAACAGCACAGTGACAGACAGGAAGGAAGCAGATCTCATGTAACGTTAGTGAGAAACACTACAGTAAGAACTTTCCCAATTATTATTAGATGGATGTGTTGTGGAGTTGCAACGATGAGTCACACACAATGTACACACACACAGCGGGCATTTAACTTTACACTGTTTTTGCACAGCAAATGTGACTCGATACAGGTTAATATCCACTGCTGTATGGATATCTGTTATGTTAATGTACAAAATAAACCTGATTTAACGCCCACAAACCGAATTTGAAACGTACTGACACACGGCTATGTTAATAATAAAATAATAATAAAAACTCATTCTTGATCTCATTTGATGATGACTGATGATCACAGAGAGCTGAACAGATCTTTTTATCCCAGTTGCTTTGCGCACATCCTGTCTTGTTGTTATGATTAAACATGTTACTACGGAGACATGTTAATATGTGGCTGTCAATCAGTTCAGTGGGCGGGGAAACCGCACTGCTATGTCACGTTGCAGTGGGCCTCAAAAAGGGAGAGATTTGGATCCTATTTTAACATCAGGAAATTTTAAAAAAGAGACTTAATGTCTTTATTTCACCCCAATATGACCGTGGACACACTATACCGACACACAGTTCTGTTCAAACAGCTCTCATGAAGATGGTTCTCATCAAAGATGCCCTGTAAAATTAACTTTAATATGGGCCGATTTTGTTGCTTCAAACATTTTTATTGGTATTTATTGGTTCAAGATACAGAATAAAAGTTACTTGTAGTGAAAGATGACTTCACTTATGTTAGATTGTATGTTTTCTTGCACAGCTCATGAAAAATAATTGTTTACATTCATTGAAAGGCCTCTTTAATGGGTTATTTTAACAATTTATGATGGCACAGCAGTCAAAATAGGACAAATAAGCTCATGTATGGAACAAATTCTGGGCATTTTATCAGTGCGGGGTTGGTTTTTCAAACCACTCAAACCCCACTTGGCTATGGGCCTGATATGCATTCAGTTTGTTAATATTAATTGTCAGGTTTTTTTTTATGTTTTATTTAATCCATATATTTTGATCCTTTTTTGCACTCCTGATCCTAATATTGAAAAGTGGTATTGGGGCAGTATTGCATATGCTTGATGTACATATTTTTGTTTGTTTGTTTGTTTGATACTGATTGATTGAGGATATTATTTAAATCATAAAACAGGTCATTCTTGTTATGGTTATTTTCACCGTTGTGTGTTTTGTGGTGTGGAACAGACCTTTCTTATTCCTTGAACTGTGTGGTTCAGTTATAACGCATTTATTTGTATTTTCATTGCTTTTATGTATGAAAAATCAATGGTTACACTGTTATCCTTCATGTTTAAAATTTTTTTTCTCATATAACATTACTGATAAAATGGCTAACAGCTTCTCATTTTATTACACAATGTTATGTAGAGCAAAAGGTGCTCTTTATATATATAAAATGTTTTTAGCATTACCTATTCAACTGCATTCTTTATAATTGTTAATAGTTCTTAAATATCTAACAAAAGTCTTAAAATAGACTAGTCATCAAATTAATAGGAATGAATGACTACACATATTGTCTGTAATTTGTCTATTTGATGACTAGTGTATTAAGCGAATATAGTGGGCTGTTATATTAGGGAAAGCCATTGCATTTTGACATCCCTAAGATTAACTCTGAGAAAGATGAACTGTGATTGGTTTTTTTACATGTCAGTCAGATGGCTTCTGGGTGCTCCTTGACCAATGTAAGCTGCTGTATAGTTCAAACTCAATAGAATGTTCCATTTCAACAGCATCATCCAGTAACAGCCTTGTGCTTCAATTTGGGAGAGAAAACAATCTGTCATCAACTGAGGCATATTGCTATCTCGGAGTCAAGTAGCTGCTTAATTTTACATTAAAAAAGCACATTAAAGCCTTGCTCGCACTGAGATTTTAGCCACAGTTTGTCATCTAAGACAAATTAGGAAATCCTAAAAGATTCTTGAAATCCTAGGCTAAAATCTGTGATTGTTGGTTTGATGTGTTCACAGACAGCCACTAAATGGTTTTTGCAATCAGATTATTCCTCCGATTAAATTCTGGCAGTGTCAGAAGATTTCAGATACTTTTCTGCAGTGTGACAACAGCTGGATTGAGCATCAATTCAAGAACCAATAGGAGCATCGAATCTGATGGTGCAATCCATGCAACAATTCAAATGACCCTGGGGAAATGTCAATACTGTTATTTTGCTTTCTGGTTTTATTATTGAAGCATGCTGTGTGCAAAATTGCCGCTACAGAATGTTTATGTTTGCTGTGAGGAATCATTTCAGAATGCAAGATGGTGAAAATGGATGGATAAAGTCAAACTCTAGGGGAGTTTTCTTTCATGGAAGCCATGTTCGTGCAGTCTGACATGCTACAATTGTTTAGGATAAACATTTATGAAGCAACATGACACTCCTTAGAGAGCTTACAATCATTAGACAAGTGATCCTCAAACCTTTAATAGTTTATTTTACAAACTTAGAGTTTAAGTATTCCAATTATACCACACTTTCATGTCACTTTCATTTAAAAAATATTTTTTTGAGTTAAACCATTAGAGACTGACATATTAGATAAAATTTAAAAACATTACAAAAAATGTAGATAAAAACTTAAAAATGGGATTTTGGACAATGTACAACAGACAGAGTACACTGTAATTACAGTATTTATGTAGGCTAAATACAGTCATTATATTGTTGTACCGAGTAGGGCGGGGCCGAGAGCCATGGGAACAAAGCGAGGCTGGTGCTTAAGTGATAATGAGAAGCCCTGTTTCACGTACCGGACTCGAGTCCCACAGAAGACCTCTGGATTATAAAAGGAGGAGAGACAGCAGTGGAAGACGAGAGAGGACTAGGCCTGGATATTTTGTGTTTGCTTTTGATTTTAGTTTGGCGGCAGTCTCCATGAGGAGCTGCATTCTGTTTGTTTTATTTTTCACTAATAAATTATTTAAAATTTGTTGGTTCTCCGCCTCCTTCCCAAGGTTCATTACAATTATATTATTCATTCATTTATTTTGTTTTTGGCTTTGTCTCTTCATTAATCTGGAGCTGCTACAGTGGAATGAACCGCCAACTTATCCAGCATATGTTTTACGCAGCGGATGCCCTTCCAGCTGCAACCCAACACTGGGAAACACTCATACACTCTCATTCAAACACATACAATACGGACAACTTAGCTTACCCAATTCACCTATACCCCATGTCTTTGGACTTGTGGGGGAAACCGGAGCACACAGAGGAAACCCATGCAAACGCAGGGAGAACACGCAAACTCCTCACAAAAATGCCAACTGACCCAGCTGGGACTCGAACCAGCAACCTTCTTGCTGTGAGGCGAGAGCGCTTTAATTATATTATATTATTTATTAAAGCAAGATGTAAACGATACATAAAATAAATAAATAAATAATATATACATACATGTAATTCAGTCATATATCAAGTTTTTATGTTGTGTACAGTACAATAGCAAAAATAAACATGATTTAAAACTACTTTGGCTTGCCATTTGTAGTTACATTTGCACAATAGTGCCTCCCTCTGGAAAACCAAAATAGTTAGTTATTTTTTTTTTTAAATATAATAGGACTTTAAATAAAAAAAAACTGATAATATACTGAAAATATTGACCCAATGTTTGTTATATATCTGTACGTCTCGAATTTTATTTTCTAATCAATTAATACTGGTTGTATAAGTGACACAGAAAGCGGAACTAATTTCGCTTTATTCTGTCATCGGACAGAAAACGAGGTGCACCGATTCACATGTCTATCGTCTAGTCAAATAACGTTGACGTTTTGTGGTAGTTTTAAAAATATCGGTGCAATAAATAGACAATATATTTATTTGTATATTGCAATGATTTGCTGTTTACTCATATGACCGCTTTTATTACAAGTCTATGAAAAGCTGCATGCTGTCATTGGGCATTCAGTGAGGTCACTGCTTGTTTTCATTCCAGTATGTCTGAGATGACAGAATCGGATTTGTCCACAGACTCTTATAAGCTGGGATCATCCGGAGAAGGTGCTTTTAAAAAACGACTGGGTATTATTGCAACTTGTGTCGTGGGAGGCTCGTTGGTGGCTCTGTATGCGGTGACCGGTCCGTTTGTTGCACCAGCACTGAGGAAAGTTTGTCTTCCGTTCGTACCTGCAACCGGGACACAGTTAGAAAACGTTTTCAGTGTTTTAAAAGGTAGATCAGGGTCCCTGGTGGATATCGGAAGCGGAGATGGACGGATAGTGAGTTTCTTGTTTTTGACTTTTTTTATTTGAATGTTTTGCATTTACAAACAAAGCCATGTAAACATCACAATCCTAAAAGCAGCTTTTCTTGTGTCTGCTTCGGTAAAGGTTATTGCTGCTGCAAAAATGGGCTTTAAGGCAGTTGGTTTTGAACTGAACCCATGGCTGGTGTGGTACTCCCGTTACAAAGCCTGGAGAGAAGGTGTTCATCACAGCACATCTTTTTATATTTCAGACCTTTGGAAGGTGAGAACAGATTAGTCGTAGCATTTTTTGCAGACTCATTTGTTTATATTCATTTTTTAGACAACACGATACACATGGATTTAACTTCTGATTTTTTTTAAAAGGTCAGTGGAATAACCCTGATTTTCATATCGTAGAACAAATGAAAACATTAAATTACATAATAATAATAATAGTGATATAGTACAGTTTATTCTATTTCTAACCAGTTGTCATTTTCAAGTACAAATTATCCAAATGACAATGTTTTTAATTGAAATGTGGAAAAAACTTCTTGATATTTATGTAGCAAATCTGTTATAAACTATACACAATACACTGGGGAAATGCAGTGAAATCAATTTCTAGTGGTCTATTAATTTTGCCATAACTATATGCACAAAAGTCATGATGTCACAAGTACGGTGGCAGAAAGAGCTTAATGTGCTGCAATTCAAGAAAACGCATGCAATTACAAAAAATTCCACCAAATTAAGAAAAGATCTTCATCCATTTGACGGTACACATGCTCCAAATCTTCACAA
Organism: Danio tinwini; assembly: GCA_903798205.1. Taxonomy (NCBI): domain Eukaryota; kingdom Metazoa; phylum Chordata; class Actinopteri; order Cypriniformes; family Danionidae; genus Danio; species Danio tinwini. The sequence continues at coordinate 21,133,678 of CAIGQZ010001336.1, read as the reverse complement.
CGCATACACATTCTAAAAAAAGCTCTGCATTTTCCCACAATGCAAACAATTTCCGAAAACATGCTACAGAGAATGGAACACTGTTTAAAGGGGACCCAAATACATGACAGATGCCTCTGTGCCATGACTATTGCTCAGTGAAGTTGTAGGCGATCTTTGAAATTTGAGTTTTATGTTTGTCTAAATGAAAAGGTTAGCATAAAATATTAGCCTAAATAACTCTAACCTAAATAGCTGGGTGTGTCACATTTAAGGGTCTACTTGAAACGTTTCCGCTGTGTTCTGAGCTATTTGCAAGTGTTGTGAGAAAATGCAGCACACTTTCGTAAATTGTATGGATTGTGAGAAATGTGGCATGTGTTCTCTCCCCACTGATCTTCTCCCTGTACACAAACGACTGCACCGCAAAAGACCCCTCCATTAAGCTTTTGAAGTTTGCGGATGACACTACTGTTATCGGCCTCATCCGGAACGGTGACGAGTCTGCATACAGACAGGAGGTGGAGTGGCTGGCTTTATGGTGCAGATACAACAACCTGGAGCTGAACACGCTCAAAACAGTGGAGATGATAGTGGACTTTAGGCGAAACCCCCCTGCACTCCCCCCACTCACCATCATGAACAGCACTGTGGCTGCAGTAGAGTCATTCAGGTTCCTGGGCACCACCATCTCTCAGGATCTGAAGTGGGACATTCACATAGACTCCATTGTAAAGAAAGCCCAGCAGAGACTGTACTTCCTTCGTCAGCTGAGAAAGTTCAACCTGCCACAGGAGCTGCTCGTACAGTTCTACTCAGCTGTCATCCAATCCATCCTCTGCACTTCAATCACCGTCTGGTTCAGCTCAGCTGCCAAAACCGACCTCCGTAGACTACAGCGAATAGTCCGGACTGCTGAACGAATCACTGGCACTACCCTTCCTACACTTCAAGAACTGTACTCTTCCAGAGTGAGTAAAAGGGCTCGTAAAATCACTCTGGACGACTCGCACCCAGCACACTACCTGTTCGAACTGTTACCCTGGTCGGCGCTACAGAGCACCAAGCACAAAAACAGCCAGACACAGGAAAAGTTTCTTTCCTCAGGCCATCTACCTCATGAACAGTTTAATATTCCCCTACTGTGCAATAAACGTGCAATACTTTCTCATATGCACTTGTACACAGCACCTTATAACCTGTATATTTACAACATATCTGTACATACAACTCAACATCCAGATCTTTTTGACTGACTGCATCTCTGTTTAATGTTTATTGCCTTTTCTTTTCTTGTATTTAATTTTGTGTTGTCACTTGTCACTTTATGTACACTGGAAGCTTCCGTTGCCTAAACTAATTCCTTGTGTGTGTGAAGCACACTTGGCAATAAAACTGATTCTGAAAATGCAGCGTGTTTTATTAATCTGTTTGCGTTGTGGGAAAATGCAGCGTGTTTTTTTAAAAATGTGTTTATGCTGTGAGGATTTAGAGCAGGTATGCTGTCAAACAGATGAAGTTTTTTTCATTATTTGCTGGCGTTCTTTGTAATTGCATGTGTTTTCTTAAATTGCAGCATGTTAAGCTCTCTCTGCCACCATACACAAGTTTCTTTTAACCTGTTCTTTCATAGGTCAGTTTTTCAGAGTACACCAACGTGGTCATCTTTGGGGTTCCTCAAATGGTAATATCTTGAATTTTTATTATTAGTGTAAAATCTCCAGATAAACCCTGAAAAAGTGTGTTATTTGTATTCTTTTTTTATTTTTTATAAAAAAAACACTAAAGCCTATGTTTTTATAATAAAAATATCCTACAATTATTATTTTTTTTAAGTATGCATGTTTACTAACTGACTAATGTTATTTTTACCAATGTAATATTTCATCTGAGAGACATTGTAATTGTTTTCTCCACAGATGGAGCAGCTTGAAGTCAAACTCCATACAGAGCTACAGAGTTCAGCCAAAGTAGTAGCTTGTCGCTTTCCTTTTCCCACTTGGACTCCTAATGATGTAGCTGGAGAAGGAATTGACACTGTTTGGGTCTATAATGCCAAAACCTTCAAACTTCCCATCAGAAATGATAAAGACTGTGAAAGACAAGAGATGTCACTTCAGCAGCAGTGAACTACAACGAGTTGTTTCTTCCTTAACAACATTTGTCTGTCATGTAAACCTGTAACATTCAATTTTGCATTTAACATCCAATGTCCTCTGTTTTAATATAATATTGCTTAATAAAAAGTATGTTGGGGAATTTGTACTTCTCAGAGATGTATTACATGTAATGTCTAAATAAGGATGACAGACTTACATTGTCATTCAACATGACAACATCCTTATTCTGACCTGTACTTATTAAAAAATTATTGAAACAGCATCTTGTTAATAACTTGTATAACCTGATGCTTTGAAAGATGGTAGCAAAGTATAAAAGTAAATAATTACAATGAATTAGTTTGGGATATAAAGCACTCAATGGTTAAATAGAGTGCTGATTCTTTGTTGTTGTGAGTCTGTTTTTTTGGTCCTGGACATTTGTTCAGTTACATGGCAGTATGGATTCTACTAAAAACCAACCAACCAAAAAAAAACAACAACAACCTGACTGATTCTGTTGGAATTCTTATGATAGGCCATGGTTGAATCATCTAGAAAGACAATGATCAAAACAAACATTAAAATCAACAACAAAAAAATGGGTCACAGCACAAAAGACATGCCATCCAAGTCTGCTGACCTTTAACTCTACATAAAATGAGTGAACTGTAGAGGAAAGAGCACCAATGTGGACTAGAGAACCTGAAAATTATGCAGAGATTAAAAAATTGTCCATGACCTCTTTCTAGGTTTTCCAAAAAAATATTGGTCATGTCAGAACCTTGAGACTGCAAAATCTATTGAATAAGAGTGAATCAATAATTTTGGCCAACATATACAGTTAAAGGCAAAATTATATTATTTTTCAAATATTTTCCGAGCACTATAATATCCAAGTTTCCCAGTGATGGGTTGCAGCTGGAAGGGCATCCGCCATGTAAAACATATGGTGGAAAAGTTCATTCTGCTGTGGCCCCTGATTAATAAAGGAACTAAACCGAAAAGAAAACGAATGAATATAATATCCAAGATGATGTCATATTTTTTTCTGTCTTTTATTATTGCATTAATAATGACTAGAGTTGACTGTGTTCAATGCTGTATATTATTTCTGTATTGCTTATATATTCTATTGAGTCATGTGACCGTAGTGTTTAAACAACTCCAGACCCACCTGAACTCTGTTACCCTGATGAAGGCAAGTGCTTGCTGAAATGCATAGAAGCAGTTCTAATGAATAGCCATGTTAATAAAGGCTTTAAAATTATTTTTCACTTTTTTTCGAGTGCGTAGGACTTATAATTTTGCTGTTTATCTTCATGTATCCCTTACTCAAAGAGTACAGACACATTAATCACCCCTGAAATACTTGTTTTATCATTTGGATTTTCCAAGCACGGCGACAGTGGTGCAGTAGGTAGTGCTGTCGCCTCACAGCAAGAACATCGCTTGGTCGCAGGTTCGAACCTCAGCTGGGCTGGGTCAGTTGCCGTTTCTGTGTGGAGTTTGCATGTTCTTCCTGCGTTTCCTCCGGTTTTCCCCACAGTCCAAAGACATGTGGTACAGGTGAATTGGGTAGGCTAAATTGTCTGTAGTGAATGAGTGTGTGGATGTTTCCCGAGTGTGTGGATGTTTCCCAGAGATGGGTTGCGGCTGGAAGGGCATCCGCTGCATAAAATTGTGCTGGATAAGTTGGCGGTTCTTTCCGCTGTGGCGACCCCGGATTAATAAAGGAACTAAGCCAACAAGAAAATGAATGAATGCATTTTCCAAGCAATGTTTAATAAAGCAAATGATTTCTCACAGTATTTCCTATAATATTTTCTTCTAGAGGATGTCTTATTTCTTTTAGTTTAGCTGAAATAAATGCAGTTTTACTGATAAACATTTTGAAAGGTCTATATTACTAGCACTCTGATTGGCTACAGAAAAAAATCATTGTTGTCTAATGACTTGTCTAATTAACCAAGTTAATCTCTTAAAGTCAAGTGCTATTTTGTGGGTTTCTGCCTGGATTCCACCCAAATCAAAAAGCTTCCCAAATCTACATGCAAAGGTGTAAATGCAAAAGTTTGGTATCATTTTAAAGAAAGCCCATTGAATTTACATAAAACACTTTTGAAAGTGATTAAAATAATTGTTTATGTTGTCTGTGTTATAATAAACCCCTCCAAAAAAGAGGCGCTTTTTCTGTAAACTTAAATTTAAAAGTGTACCTTTTGAGTTCTGTGTGGTCTAGGTTGCTGTAATTAATTTTGGTGCTTCCTGCACATGTCAGTAATAGGATAAAAGAAAAATGTTTCTATCATAATCTATGCAAAAGTTATTCTATTCCAACTGATGAGAAAACGGAAACACTTATGGGGGTATTGGGCCAGTATACAGACTTTTAAAATTTAAAGAATGCAGAAGTAAATGACATCACAGACCCATTTAGGAGGTTGAACCATTTTAATGTGGTGATGCCATTGGCCCATGAACATTTCCTGCTTGTTATCAAAATATTTAATAACTGTAACAATAGGCAATTTAATCATAACTTAACTTTAAAAACAGCTATCAGATTAATTAAGGGACTAAGCCGAAAAGAAAATGAATGAATAAATAATACTATACACTTCTTATATTCTAATATAAGAATTATTTGCCTCAACGGCTGACATTTATATTTATATATAAATATTTTATATAGTTTATATTCACTTTAAAATAAATCAATATTTCGTGAAATAAGCCTGATTTTCAATCACAGAAAACCTTTAATGTTATTCTGTGTAATTGTAATTTTACAAATAAATAAATATACTACTAGACTGACACACTAACAAATTAACTAGTCTACTTTGTAGGGATCAAATGTCAGTATGCAGTATTTTCTATATTTTTCTTCTGAAGAATGTCTTATTTTTTTGTTTAGCTGGACTTAATGCAGTTCTTAATAAAAACAAACATTTTTAAAGGTCAAAATATTAGCCCCATTAAGAAAATATATATTTTCTGGCTATTGAACAAACCATTGTTGTCAAATAACTTGCCCAATTAACATAACTTACTTAATTAACAGGGTTACGCTATTCAATTGCAGTTTAGTATCTAGTAACTGGTAAAATATGATGTATTGCCATCATGGAAAGAACAAAAAAAATTACTTACAAAAACTATTATGTTAAAAATGTAAAAAAAAAAAAGTTAAACAGCTCTTGAGAAATATTTGAAAAAGAATTATAAAATATACATGATACTATACACTTATTATATTCTAATATAAGAATTATTTGTTTTCCCATGCTGACAACATTTATATTTATATATAAATATTTTGTATAGTTTATATTCACTTTAAAATAAATTAATATGTTGTGAAATAAGCCTGATTTTCAATCACAGAAATATCCTCATCATTGTTATTCTGACCAATTGTCATTTTACAAATACATATACTTCTAGACTGACACGCAAACAGACATACATAGACTACATTGTGGGAATCACATGTCAACGTGCAAAGTGTTGCTAACTAACCTATTACACAAATAAGCACATGCAAATGTCTATCACGATAAAAGAAAGGTGTGTATGGGTGTTAGAACCACTTGTCCTGGTGTGACCAGATTCAAAGTCCCCTACATCACACCCCCTTAACGTATACGCAAACTACAAATATAGCAATATCGTATTATGGCCATATAAATATTAATGAGATCTCAAATATACTGGTGCATAAATTACGCATGCATACCAAACAAAAGTTCTGAATGCAAATGCCTCCAATCACCAACGGAAAACGCCAGAAAGTGTCGCGTTCTTTGCGCACGCGCACTGCACTGCCGTAAATTGAAACCGTAGCAGCACATTCACATCCAGAGGCCACAAACATGTTCAGCCGAGCAGTAATGTAGTCGGCCAACAAGTAGCTGGATCAGCGCTATCCGTGAGCACCACACAAAGAAAAATCTTCCAGTCCGGGGTTATGCGGCGTTCATGCTTGGATCGATGTCCTCATGCTGTATTTTAGCCTGGTTGTGAGCTGATAATTGTGTTTTGTTTCGCGGAGAGTGTTATGTGTTGACTGTAAAGAGGACAGTGCGTCACCGTTCAAGATGGACACTGCCGAAGAAGGTAAGCTGTCTAGACACGGAGGCTTCCAGGCTGCTGTCTATTTGCTCGTTGTAGCTTTTTAAATGTTTCTTGATTGAAGTTTATTTGTCGTTATGTTTTAATTTGGACGATTCGCTCATCTAAAATCTGCATCTGTAATTGATCTGGCCTTTGCAAGCTAACGAGCTAATGCTTTCCTGCCAGCTTGGTCTTTAGTACAGCTGTCATCCTCCTAGCACGTCCAAATAAAGACACTCATTTGCGTTTGAACTTAATTTTAAGTTCATGAGATGTCATTTATATTTTCAAAATCACATTATTCGTGTTAACGTAACTGTAGCCCTTGTAGTGAAGTGTAATGTGAAGCGATTGTTTGTGCTATTTTGGCCAGGTGTAAACGCACCTGAAATACGATAGCATAAATGTAATATATAAGATCAGTGATGCCACGTATACGACGTTTAAAACACTGCCTGCAATGACATCTCATTGATTTTTGAAATTGACGTGTGTCAGAGTTGTAGTTGTTTCAGATGTTATTCATTATTATCCAGTTAAGATTCATGCTATTATTATAGCAAGAGGGCTAAGATGAGCAAGAGATGGACTGACAAGATTGTAAGCTACTCTTGCATGCATTAAATTATTTGGATTGTATATCAATATATTAAAAATGATAGTAAGTAACAGAAAGCTTATTTTGTGTTAATGTGGTATTCAGTCATTTTCATCCTCATTTAGTTTGATGTAATCTACATATATTTGTTAATTTTATTTTGCGCATCTTTTCTGGCAGCTGATATATGTAGGGTGTGTCGATCTGAGGGAACCCAAGACAAACCCCTCTACCATCCCTGTGTGTGTACTGGAAGTATTAAATTCATCCACCAAGAATGGTAAGAGCTTTGTTCTTTGTCAAATTCCTTGTCTTTATGATCTGTTTTTGGGTCAAACAATATGAAATGATTGTCAACATGCCAGATTTAGAGTTAATTTAGAGTTCAATTCAGTAAAGCATATAAATATATGGCTGCTATAAAAATTCAGATGATTGCAATTTGAGCAGAATGTCCTGCAGGGATAATTCTAGGTGTGCTGCTCAAGAATGAGCCAGCAATTGCAAAATTAGGACTGCGTAAAATTGATAGCACTTGCAAAAAAGAGATTTCTAGCCTTAAAATAAAATAAAAAATAGAGTAAGATCTGATGTCACAACAGATTTGCTGTGCAGTAGCAAGTCAACAAGGCCTGGCCATGGCTAAGATGATTCGTTGGAAATCTAGCTGATGCACAGCTTTTGGAAAGATTGCTTTTTTTTAAGAGATTTTTTCAAAGGATATTTTAGCTTGCCAATGCTGCATTCATCTGATTAAAATGCAGTAAAACAGTAATGTTATGAAATATTATTACAGTTTAAATCAAAAAGGAATATGCTGGCACATTATCCTTCATTAAGTAGTGTTGAAAATTGGTGTGCTGCCTCATAGATTTTTTAGGAATAATAATGAAAATGTTAGAAGAGCAGCATTTTTAAATCTTATTATCCTTTTATACATGAATTAGTGTTTTTAAAGGGACAGTTCGCCCAAAACATTACATAAATTTACTTAAATGGGTGCAATGCCAGATTAACGTCTTATTTAAAATGAATCCTGTGATGTGATTAACAATAACATACACTTTTAAATCAAGACAGAAACAAGTTAAGTACACAAGTTTTTGGATAGGTCATAGTAGACTGTCTAATACTGTTGATCTAACTTTTGTACTTGAACTGACAGCAATTTTATGTTCTTTTATGTTGTCTTTATCAGACAAACATTTAAAGAAGTATTAAAGACCCAGAAAAACTTTTCTAGAAGGTATTTTTTATCGATTAATTTAAATAATCTTTTCTAACGTTTTTTTTTTTTTTTTTACCTAAGCATTTGATCTTGGATCTACTTTGATTTTAATACACATTTTTTTAGGTATTGTAGCTATCATGTTATTTTGATAATATGTATTTTAAAAGTCAATAAAGGCCATCCAAAATGTTGTATCCTCCTCAAACCATTAGAAATGCATGTACATTTTTTTTTCCAATAAAGCATTTTTATTTGAAACTGTGGACCAATGCTTTGGAATAAAAACTATATAAGCAAAAAATCTATGTTATATTTATGGCTGCTTATTAGAGCTTCACGATATTGGAAAAGAACTGACATTGTGATATTATATTTTTCTCCAATGCATATTGCGATTTATTGAGGATAATTTCACCAGAAGAAATGATAGCTCTATTTTGAAAGAATTTATAAAATTACATTCAATAAGATGATTTATAGGAGATCACATCTGCATAAAATATAATCAACCAATCACAAGCATTGATTAATGCAAAAGAGCAAAGATTCAAATAAAATCTTAATTTATGGTTTTCTGGGAGTCTGCCAGGATTCAGGCACAAGTTGAATAATCAAATATAAAATAACAGTGTAAAGTGTATCTTTGTCATATGCACATAAATGAAATGAATCTTTCTTAAACTTACAAACATAATTTATTTTGCTTCAGTTATTTAAAAAGGCTTGAAATGCTTACAGTCACATGTCTTTAAAAACACATGCAGACAATAAACTAATTAATCAAATTATGGTTAATTTGAATTGACTCAAAAAAATCATGTTTGCTTTGAACTGTGGTTCTTGTTCACCTATATTATCATACTCCTGTGTAGCCCTGCGATGGGACTACACACATTGCAATATCGATTTATTGTGGAGCCCTACTGCTTATGATATATTGTGGTATTATTAAGTGGAATGAAAAAATAGAAGAAAAAAGGCACACTGCAATTTTATAAGCTAATGATTTGTTTTTATTTTTGGGTTAACTATCGGTTAAAAAACACTGATTCAAACTATAACCCAAACAGCATGTTAAATTGCTGTGACAGCAGCAAGAGAAATACTGAAGCATTTTATTGTAATGAAACGAATGAGAATTGAGCATTTTAATAATGAAAATTTCCCATTTTTGACAATTTGGCTTGTCTTTCTCGGACTAAATGTCTGTCAGCACAGCAGATTGTTCCCTCAGATAGCGAGATATAGGTTAACCTTTCTATTGGGGCCAGTTATTTTTGTTAGGCTTTGTCTTCCTTTTTTTGTTCTTTTCGGTTGCTGAATGGAAACAGCCAGCAACGTTCATTTGACCAACTGACAAGCTGTAACTCACAAGCTCAGGGGTCCTCGTCAGTTTAACGCTAACCAACTATTGAAGTCAAGCTGTTGTTATTCCTTCCTTGTGGAAATGGGAAGATGAAGCAGGATTTTCAGTGCTGTTTCAGGCACGTCTGATCATCACCCTAACGCCCGTTTCCTGCCCCCCTCTTGTGTTTTCACAGCTTGGTGCAATGGCTTAAACACAGCAGAAAAGAATACTGCGAATTATGCAAGCACAGATTTGCTTTCACGCCAAGTAAGTAACCCATTCTCATTACATTCTTCAGGGGAGGTAAAGCCATGAACGACTCTATACAGTCACAATGACCTCGACCAGCCTGTTCAATAGCAGCGTTTGTGTGCTTCAGAGCGATAGGCTTCTATGGGTTGAGTCATGTGATCTGAAAGCACCGCACTCGTGTTTGTCTGACGTAGACACTTGCTGAAGTGAAAAACACTTTTTACGCCCACAGTTAGTCCAGAGTAAAAAGGGTTTTAATTTAGATTTTGGCAATGCTCTTCGATTGCTTCTAGAAAAATGTAAACACAAATAAAAGGACACAGGTCCTTTTATTTGTGAGGACATTGCATTTTATTGGGAAACTTAATATGATATGGCATGAAAGTAGAAATAATGTGAAAAATTGTGATTATGGGGTAGTGCAATTGGTTTGACATGAGTGTGATTGATTTAAATGTATACGCTGCAAGTAAAATGAGGCTTATGATCCTGTGTTTTTATTCTGAAGGGTTTTAAAGCAACACTGCGTTTCAGAATATAAAATTTTAGAAATTGGCTGTCGACAGCAAAAAAGATTAAGTATTGTGGATATTCAGCATTTTTCTGCTAAAATTGCAGAAAAACCAAAACCCAGAAATGATTTTCGTGTAATTAATGGGAAAAATATTTATGGGAATGTATTTTTCTCTAACTTTCCTACAGCAACAGAGCACAGTAGTAGTACATAATTTTGTAGTAAATATTTATTGTTGTAAATATTTTAGTAGTAAAACACTTTCTATTATTCTAATTTTGTGTTCATATTAATATACTGATGTGTAAAAATTAGAAGGCCTCTTGGAAATTCTCAATTTTCTCTGTATTATAGTTATATTTGGCGAGTAAAATGTAATTTATTTTGGTTTTGAAAACCAAATATTTCACAAATATACAAAAATATTTGTTAGGGGTCTGAACCTACACTGGTTTCATGGTTCGGTTGATTTGGTTCAATGCAATATCTCAGTGGATCACAGTGAATTAACAATGCTTTCAATACACAATTATATATTTTCTTCACAACACAAGAATTCTTGAATTTAAAATTTTAAATCTATTAATATTTATACACTATATTATTTGTAATACAATTTTGTCCTTTAAAACAAGCAGTCAGACAAATTAACTGTACATTTAATTTTACCTGCTCAAAGAAAACACTCATTTTGATTTGTTTTAAACAAATCTCAAATGCATGCACAGAAGACAACATGAGCATTTATAGCAAATAAACTGATGTAAATATTATTCCTCTTGCTTTGAGTGTTGTTGAGGGTGTTCTTACATCCCTATGATTGGTCATTGTGTTCACAAGCTTTACAGAAAGTGTTGTGATTGGCTGTAAAACACTGTTCATCAATGAGTGACGCGGACACTGAAGAATGCGCGGTAACCGTTTGTATGTGCATAACAAAGCTTGCAGCTATCACAGCTGATCTGTGATAGATGCCGTGGAGAAAACTCACTTTACAGACACATTCATGTAAGGATCCACAAGTATTTAATAGCGACAGAGGAGAGGAAAAGTTACCTTACAAACTTGCTAGCTGTTCAAAAGTTCAAAGTGAGAGAGAAAGAGAGCCTTAATTTTCTCCCCAGCAGTGAAATAGTGTCTCCTGGTTCTGCTGTACTTCAGAGTCAGTGAAAGACTGATCAGCAAGCTCACAAGCAGTGAATTGTGCACAGTTCTCTGCTTTTTAAGTTGTAGCATTTTAACTACTCACCCTTGCCTCAATCAAATCTTATTCTACTGCGACAGTGCATATGAGATAAATGACGTCAGTACGTAATAACCGGTGATGATCTATTAATGAGCCTATAGCCGACTGTCCACGTCTGCATCACGGTGCACCAAAGAAACAATTCATTTTGACACCCCTGATATTTGTAAACGTAAAAGTAAAAAATTGAAACAAACCTCAATGTTTTGTTGATTTGAAATTGCAATTCCAGTGTTTATTTGTTATAAAAATTGGAATTCAGTTTTTGTTAATCCAAATCATGAAGCATGTAACATACTCTAGGTTACCACCAAAAGCAAAATTAAGTATTTATGTGAATAGATTACATCAATGCAAACAAAGACAAATGTTTATCGGACACAGCAAATTATGAGAATATTCATGTTTAAAATAATTCAACTCAAGTGGAAAATTAGGTAAAAAAAAAAACAAACTAGAGCAACCAAACTGGTGCTCCGCGTTTGGTGTGTTCCCAGCATTATACACTATTGTCAACAGTTTGTTTGCTTCCCATCTGTGTTTATGCAGACAGTAATTGTTGCTTTGATTCTGAGGTCTTTGATGAGATAATTGAGATGCTTCTGCCTCTTCCGTGTTTCTATTTGTAGAGTTATGGCTTGTGCCATTTCAGAGCCATGATTTGATAGCAAGATACACATTGAACAACTGTGAAAATAACTCAATAATCCTAATAAGTCTGCACTCCAGTAGTTTGCAAAGGATCTTGAGCATCTTAAATCGAAAATCCTTAGTTCTCTGTACTGAATGTTACACTTTTACTTACTAAAATGTTTACCTATGATTATTGTAAGTCCTTTTCTCCTCTCCTTTCAGTCTACTCTCCAGACATGCCTTCACGGCTCCCAGTGCAGGACATTTTCGCAGGACTGGTCACCAGTATAGGCACAGCAATCCGATACTGGTTTCATTACACGCTTGTTGCCTTTGCTTGGCTGGGGGTTGTACCATTAACAGCATGTAAGTGACGCTGAAAGGCTGCAATCTATCTGTGTTTTGTGCATTGCATGCTGTGTTACTCATATAATGTTCACCTTTTCCTGTAGGTCGCATCTATAAGTGTCTGTTCACTGGATCTGTAAGCTCGCTCCTGACTCTGCCATTAGACATGCTCTCCACGTACGTACCAGACAGGACAGCTCTCAGGTTTTCTCCTTAAAATATTCATTTACGTTGCAGATCAGCTCATTGTGAACTCTGGGCATGAGGGGTTATTTCAATCCTCACTGCAGTCCCAGGTTTAGCTGTGGACATGTGGTTGCATGGTGAATTGTAATGGTTAGATATTTCTGAAGTGATAAGTGAATGCCCGTCCTCTGCAGAGAGAACTTGCTGGCCGACTGCCTGCAGGGCTGCTTTGTGGTGACCTGCACCCTCTGCGCCTTCATCAGTCTGGTGTGGCTGCGGGAGCAGATTGTTCACGGTGGAGCCCCTTTATGGTTGGAGCAGAACCAGCAGCAACCTGCCAATGCCGCAGGACCGCCCAATGAGGTAAAATATCAATGCAGCGTTACCCCTCCTTTCGTCAGACTGAATGCAGATCAGCCTCAAATTTAAACGCGCTTAGAATGTTTAATAGACTAGCTATTAAAGTTGTGTTATTAGATTGAGTAATTAAACAAATGATGATGGATATGTAAATGTACTAATAAACAGCCAGTATCTTAATAATAGAAAGGTAATAAGCCACTTGTTAATAGTGAGAATTGGTACTTGAACTCCAAGCATTACCTTTTGTGTTTCAGTGAATAAAACATTCAAATCTAGAACGAAGTAGAATATTTGTTTAATTAATTGAAATTACAATACGTATTTGATGGTAGTGTGACTGCAGTGGCTTTAATATTGTAGAATAAATGTATTTAAAGGAAAGGCAATACAAAATGCACTGTAAAAAGTTATAACCTGCAAGTGTTACTCTAAAGAACTAAATACCCATCTTATTTAATCCATTTAAACAATATTACTTTTGTTAGAATAAACTAATGCATGGTCAGCGATTGTTAATGTTTTATTTCTGGCTTGAAATATATAATTTGGATATATTTTTGTGTGAAGATAGCCATCGAAGCTGGCATGGCATTAATAATAAACCTTTTCTTGTGCACACAGATCATTTTTGGTACATTATTGTAATGTGCAAATCATTTTTTGGCCAAAGAATGAACGTGGTCTTTTTAGGTGGCCAAATCTCCACCAGCAATTTTTTTTTTGTATACAGTGAGAATGACACTCTACTTGCTGCTTATGTCAGCTAAACTTTCTGAAGCTTGATATTCTTCAGAGACTAATTATGGAGGTTGTGCCGTGACCCGCTTTGTTTACTTTGCGTCCTACTATAATTATCATTTTGATTTGAGCTCAACAGTGTAGCCTGCCTGACCTTCTGTCATCCTCAAATCCCTCATTATCCCCTGAATCTCTGGAGACCATTCTCCAACAAGAATAGCTGCTCGTTTCCACTTGGTTTGAATTGGAGTCAGTTTTCTCTCATGTCAGTGCTTTACCGCAGTTGACTCAGTCATAGGGGATGATTCTCTTCATTATCAATATAATATCTCATCCATCAGGCCCCTGGCCAGGGTAATGGAGGTGCTGAGAACCAGCCCATGCCAGCTCCGGCTGAACCTCCTGCAGAAAACGCTGCAGCTGCTGAGGCACCTGACCTCCCTGCTGATCCTGCTGAAGAGATGGAGCTGGATAATGAAGATGAGGATGATGGAGGAGCTGAAGATGTGGCGGATGCTAACAATGGAGCACAAGGTACAACAAGATACTTTAAACCAATTAGAAACTCCTCAGAGAGTATAAATGATAAGGATGTTTTTAAAAATTGAACTGAAAAAAAATTCTATCTAATGTTTTTTGTAAGTTTATTAATATATTTTATTTTAGATATTTTCGTATTAACTCTGAAATATGAAGTTATTATGTAATATGTATTTATCTATGTTGGTCTTATTATGAAATAGCCATAGGTTGCTGATGTGGCAGTAAATAAATAAATAAACAAACAGACAGAAGGAATGTTGACTGGTGCAGAAACCCATAGGAACATTGTGTATGTTTTGTGCAGATGATATGAACTGGAATGCTCTGGAATGGGATCGTGCAGCTGAAGAGCTTACTTGGGAAAGGGTGAGAATATCTATGTGTATCTATGTCACTGAATTGTATGACAAACCAAAATCTTTTAGAGAAACCAAAAATGTTTTCTATCCTCTTTCCAGATGCTTGGGCTTGATGGGTCTCTGGTTTTCCTGGTGAGTGAGCAATGGCACAATTGTCTAAATTGCCAATAATGATCTATTTCAGACGAACAGAAAATCAATGGATTTGCTTTTTTATGCTTTAGGAGCACGTGTTCTGGGTGGTCTCACTCAACACTCTCTTCATTTTGGTGTTTGGTAAGCATTAATGCACATTTGTTTAAACCATATTATCGTTTATATTAGAGCTGCATGATATTAGAAGAATAACACACTTCAATTTTTTTATTCTGTGAATTATATATTGCAATATGAATACATAAAACACTGGAATAAATCTATAATTTTAGATTGATTGGAATGATTCATAGAGGGTGCATAACATAACAATCTACAAGCATAGATAAATTCAATAAAGAAAAATATGCAAATTACATAAACAACGTTTCATTGTTTTCTGAAGAGTGTAAATTTATTCAGGTGTACAGTAATTGAATAATTAAATGTAAAAATAGTCTTTGTTTAATAAACAATTCAGTAAAATTAATCGGTATTAATTTTTCAAAGTTACAAATGGTACATTTTCTTATGCCTAAATGCTTTTGAAAACTTCACACAGTACCAGGCGTCAAAAAACACTTGCTAAATGATAAATTATGATCCAGACTCAACATTGCATATACTCGAAATGTGACTATTGCGATATCGATGCTGAAACGCTATATTGTCCAGCCCTAATTTAAATATAGTTATGTGCAGTAACCCATTATGAAAACTTTACCAGTGTAAACGTTTGATTTAAAAATTTCAACTCTAAAATATTTTCCTCTCAGCTTTCTGCCCCTACCATATTGGCCACTTCTCAGTGGTTGGACTTGGTTTTGAAGAATATGTAAGTATCATATTGGTTTCTTTAATAAATTGTATGAGATTAATGTGAATCCAGTTTCAACATTGATAGTGATCTCTCTCATCTTTTTTCAGGTTCGTGCCTCACACTTTGAGGGGCTCATCACCACTATTGTTGGATATGTTCTTTTAGCCATCACACTTATTGTGTGTCATGTATCCTTTCATGTCCAGCAACACCTGAAGTAAATCATTCTTAATACAAGGAAATTACACAACAAACATGACTAGCATTTGTTTTTATTTTAACCTCCAGTTGTTATGTAAATCTTAGTGGCAAAACCCAGTAATTATACTGTGTATATAATTTCATGTTAGGGAATTTCCACATTTCGCATTGGGTTTTGGTCACGCTTTACAATAAGTTTTCAATTGTCAATTTTTGTTAATGCATTTACTAACATGAACTAATAATGAGCAATACTAGCACATAATTTTTTTTTTTCTTGGCTGTTGAGCAATAAAAAAGTTGAATTGGTAAAACAAAGAACACACTTTACACTACACATACATATGATACATGTTACATATTCAGCCACCTGTCACAACAAGGAATTCAACTAGGAAAAACAACATATAGTAAACATACATGGAAATTAACATTGTCCTATCTTTATAATACATACTCATTTATCCTAATTTTAAATGTTGCCAGAGATTATCTCATTTTCTGTGTACTTCTCCCTCATTATTTAACATCCCCAGCATACACTTATTTGATGCAATCATCCCATTAATCCAGTCTTTCATTTCTGGCATTCTGGGACACTTCCAATTACGCAGGATCATCCTAGCAGCTGTAATGCATCCAATCTTGAGAAGAATAAAGGTATTTTTACCTATATTAAGTATCACTAGTTTGTCACCCAGAAGGCATAGCCGTGGCTCTACAGGTAACTCAAAGCCTAGCCACTCCTTCATTATTCTTAACATTTTACACCAGAATGGGTAAACTAAGCAACATTTCCAGATCATGTGTAAATAAGTACCCTCTTTTTTATTGCATTTCCAACATTGATTATTTCCAGCTAGTCCCATCCTATAGAGTCTGGATGGTGTGTAGTCGTATGTATGTATTAGTTTGTACTGAATGAACTTACCTCTTCTCATATTTTTACCTACATTGGAAAGGATGTCCAGCCACTCAATCTTCTCAGTATCAATCCCTAGATATTTCTGCCAGCTTATTCTCAAATTATTACATCTGAATTTACACTGAGCATCATTTTGTAACACATAGAAGCAGTCCTAGCATCCTGTGGTGACTGTAAATAAGCATATACAGGATTGTTCTTCACATTAAATTTGTCCTTGATGCAGTGTCTAATTTTCAGGTATTTTCAGCACAGCATTTCATAATAATAGTTCAACATTTACTAATGCATTATTACAATTTAAATGCATGCTTTTTAATATTTGTTAATCCATTGTGAGTTAACTTTATTTATCAACTTTATTTTCATTAATTAATGTTACCAAAGATGAATAAATTGCCTTATTTGACTGTATTGTTCATGTTAGTAAATACATTAACAAATGGAACCTTATAGTAAAGAACCCTATTTGCCAAAACGCTGCTTGCTTGACTGCACCTAATGCAGTCAATGCAGTATAAAAATTCCTACAATGAATATCTTTTGAGTTGTGCAAATCATGAATTTCTGTTAAATGATCGGAAACTGTACTTTTATAGCTTTGTGACCTTTTAAAACACAAGATGGGATGTTTGCTGTAATACAGACCTTGATGTTCTTTTCCTTAATTCAGATCTCAGGGATTAGCAGCGCTGGTGAGATTTCAAAGATCACGCCGCTTGTTAGGCGTCTGCTACATAGTTGTAAAGGTCAGTTACTCTATCCGCAGTAAGCATGTTCTGTTCTCTAACGACAGGATTGCTAAACAAATTGAGTAATCATAAAAATAACTTAAAACTGGTGCCCAACATTTATTGCAACAACTGGCTTTGCATAAGGTCTTCAGGATTTACTCTAATGCTGTGTTTTCAATCACGCTAATGCTATAATTAGGTTCCATTATCTAAGCTTAGATTACAGGCATTGACCTAATACACCTAATACACATATATGCTGTGTATGTGGTTATACTTCCGGCTAGTTTAGTATTAATCATGGATGTCTTTATTGGGTTTCGTTTTAAATGATCGTCTTCGGTTTTTTCCAGGTGTCTCTTCTAGTAGTCGTAGAGATTGGTGTGTTCCCCCTCATCTGCGGCTGGTGGCTTGATATCTGCTCTTTGGTATTTTATTTCCACTTGTCAAGATGTGCTGAATGATTTTTGTTCATTTTGGCCTCATGAGGTCTGTAATATCTGGCGAAAGCTGTTGATTAGCATTCTCGTTCATGTCAGTGACAGATGTTAAACCCAATTTCTACATTTAAATATTTCTAAATGAGGGTTACAATTAATAGGTGCATCATTTAAGCCTTAATAAACTTAATTTAGATTTTATTTACCTCAGTATTTGTCAAAGTTACTATGAATGTTTGTTTACCTTTTTGTAGGAAATGTTTGATGCTTCATTAAAAGACAGAGAGTTGAGTTTCGAATCAGCCCCAGGGACCACCATGTTTCTTCACTGGCTGGTGGGGATGGTCTACGTCTTTTATTTTGCCTCTTTCATTCTTCTACTCCGAGAGGTGGGCATTTCTATATCAGTTTGACCACATAAAAGAACTTTCAGTTCACGTTTGAGAGATCTAAAAAAAATATCCTCTTATCTCTCAGGTACTGAGGCCTGGAGTGTTATGGTTTCTCAGAAATCTGAATGATCCAGATTTCAACCCTGTGCAGGAAATGATTCATCTGCCAATATACAGACACCTGAGACGATTCATATTATCTGTGGTAAGCAAACGTTGACCTCCTTTCTTTCAGACCTTATCTAAGGAGGCCATTTTACATTCACCAGTAGGCATGGGATGATAACCGGTTTCAAGGTTTGCCGCGGTTTGGAAAAGTGAAGGTTTTTATTCTGCTAAAATTTTCTGTTATACCATTTGTAAGGTGTGTATATAAGGTTTTTTAATGTGTTGTAAAGAAATCTGTGTTTTTGAAACTAATGAAGAGTAGAAGTCAGTGACTATTTACATCTTTTTTTTTACCCAGACATTTAAAAATAACTTATTTTAGAGCAGTAATCACAATACAGTAAAACAATGGTATTTTTATCCAATGTTATCACACCGTCCGAAACTTATAATGGCCCATGCTTATTCACCAGCAATGTTTAGTTTAGTTCACTCACAAAATGTAAGGAAATACTTTTATAAATACAGTATTTTAGCTCTTTTTGTAGAAAACACACTTTCGCACCAAACAATTTCTTACAATAACTCCATATCTCTTAAAAGCAAGGTGCATTTCTGAGTGTGCTTGAAAAAAACACCTGTCTAAAGACTCTTCTAAAGACACAGGACACTTTACTTAAACTCCATCTTGCTAGGACTCAATAAGGAAAACAATGTTTAGTTTTGAATGTACCACACATTTATGTTATACTCATACACTCTGGTATGTTAGTAATGTATAA
>CAIGQZ010001336.1:21090418-21104585 GCA_903798205.1 Danio tinwini | reverse complement strand
ATGTGTTTTCTTCCATTTTTATTTATTTGAACAGCTTTTTTTTTTTTAAATAAAAGTTCTACATAAAACTGTTACATTTTACAGTAAGCTTGTATTAGCCAGTGCTATTTATATTTACTAACATGAACAATGCGTTTGTTATAGTAATTATTCATCATAGAAAGTTTTATTGTTCAATTACAGTGCATCAACCATTAACAAGCATGATGTTAATAATGCATTAGTAAATGTTGTACAGTACCAGTGTTTATTAATCATAGTTCAAGTACTGTGCAGTCTTATTTCATGTTTGTAAACACTTTAACTAACATTAAATAATAAAAACTAATTTCCAAGTGAACAAAAAATGTGACTGAACTCTTAACCCTTTAACTGCCCCACAAAGAAAAAAAAAACTCTTTGTCGCTAGTTAACACACTTGATGCATTTTTTTTTTAAGACAACCCCTAATTTCTATAAAATCAACTTCTACCAAATAGTTGAGTATGTCGGTTTATGGTACCAGAATGAATACTCTGGTATGGAAAATCTGAAAAAATTAAGACCAATTTATTTAAAAACCTAAAAAAAAACACATTTTTTAATAATAAATCATCTTTATTTTTTGAAGTATGCCATAAAACATTTTAGATTCATATTTAACATGTTTTTTTTTTGGTAAACCAACAATGTTGTTGTGTGTAAACCATTATTAAAAACAATCATTCTTTAAATGACTTTAACACTCATTATTTAAAACAGTCAAAATATGGTCAACCATTTGGTAGAGCAGGTGGTTTAAAGGTTAATAATGAAATAATTTAAATGCTTTTAGTAAAATAAAGAAATGCAGCTATAGTGAGACATTCCATTTAACTTTTACCTTAACAAGTATTAGCTGTTAATAAATATTATGTAAAAACGTTTCATAACAGAAAACCTGTATTTACTATTGTTTTTATATTGATCTCTAAGCTTTCTGAGAGGGGGAGATAGAGCGTAGGCTAAGTTTGCTTCGTGATTTCATCAGATCTCTGATTTGTCTGTTTGTGTTTATTGCAGTGTTCACTGGACGCTGGCTAATGTCCTTCTGGACGGGCAGTGCTAAGATCCACGAGCTGTACACTGCAGCATGTGGCCTCTATGTGTGCTGGCTCTCCATCAGAGCGATCACCGTACTGCTGGCCTGGATGCCTCAGGGTCGCAGAGTCATCCTGCTCAAGATTCAGGAGTGGACCCTCATGGTACTCAGTTCAATGCTATCATTGTGGCTTACAAGTAAACTGTTTTTGCTATTTGATACATATAACCCTATTGTCTGTGATATCAAAACAAAATTAGGAACTTTTAAGATGAATTATAGAGGCATTTTAAAGTCACATATGTTGCAGTGAAATAACTTTTAGATATAACAAAAATTGGGGACAATAATAACAGTGGGGCTAATAATTCATTCATTAATTTTCTTTTCGGCTTATGGCCTGTTTCCACTGAGTGGTACGGTACGGTTCGGTGGTTCGGTGGCCGTTTCCACTGTCAAAATCGTACCGTACCTTACCATTTTTTCGGCACCTTTTCGAAAAGGTACCAAAGACTAGAAAGGGTACCAAAAAGTGGAGCTACACGCGCAGCTGATTGGTTTACAGAGATACGTCACATTCTCGTAGAGCTAGCCAGAATCAAAATAATGGAGCCGCCATGTATCTAAATACACAGCCGAGACAATTATATGCATTATAATAACGAGTAATGGATGACCCGGGCTCAAAACAAACCTTGTCGTTGTCTTGATGAACAGCCACAAAGCCAATAATTTGCTGTGTCCTGTTGTTGTTTTACGAGGCCGTCTAAAAGCACGATCGCGTCTAGATTTGATATAACGAACTTCTTGAGCTGATGACAATAACGTGTGTGTGATTAATGAAGCGTCTTCGACATCTGATCCATTCAGAAAGAAACGGACAAACGCGAGAGTGAAGCGCGGAAAAAAGAAGCCGCCCAACAAAACACAGGAGCAAATAGTTTCAGCAACCTGAACAATCTGCCATGAACAAATCATGAACAAACTGCCATGTTTATCATCACCTTTTGGACCATTATGAACTCGGAATGATGTAATTACTCAAACAGAGGCTACATGTGCTGGTGAAGATTACAGACACAAATGAGAGGTTTGCTCTGACTGTGGGCTACTGTATATGTTGCGTGTTGAACTCAAATAAGAACTTAATGTATGCTGTGTGTAGTTTATCTGTAAGTGGTAACATATCGGAGACTGTAAGGGTCTGTATGTGTTCATATATGTTGCATTTATTTATTAATTTTATATAATTGCAGATGTTACAGTAGGCTGTAACACTGTCACACTGTCATTGATCTGCAGTTATAATCAAATCATGTTTATAGAAATGTAATTAATAAACATTTATAAACAAGTATTAATATGTTTAAAGCATCTGCTTTGTTAAAAGAGCTTCTCATATAATGTGAACGAACTGTACAGCTTTACTGTAGACATTTATTATATGTATATTTATTTATTTATTTATTTAAATTGTGTAATAACAATGGAATGACACAAGGAGAAGACACTGAACTGCTGAAATGTATTTAATACTTTGTATAAAGGCCTTTTTTTGGTAATGACAGCTTCAAGACAGCTCGTGTATGAAGAATGGAGTCACATGCATTGCTCAGGTGTGATTTATTTTAATTTCCCCCCCCGTACTTTAACAGAGTCTAAAAATCTTGACTATTTTGTGGGTCTCATCCATCAACTCTGATATTTACTTCTAATTTTCTATTGGATTGAGCTTAGGTGATTGGCTCGGCCATTCTATCAGCTGTATTTTCTTTTCTGAAACCAGTTGAGAGTTTCTTTGGCTTTGTTTGCAATCATTGTTATGCTTAATTGTCCACTCTGGATTCATCTTCATTCTTCTGGCAATCTAATTGGAGGGACTAAAACTTCTAATATTTTTTTACTGAAGAGGGGCAGGGCTGCTTTCTAACTACTGGGAGATTTCAGCTGCTGTCTGGGCTTTCCATGCCTTTCTACCCCTTCATTTCCTCATGTGTTTAATAGGGGTGTCACAATTAATTGTTTCTTCGGTGCACCGCGATGCAGATGTGGACAATACAGTACCGGTTTAGTAATAATCATAACCGGTTATTACGTACTGACATCATTTATCTCATATGCGCTATGTCGCTGTAGCTTACTATGGCGAGGGACGCAAGCGCGAACATTTAAAATGCTCCAACTGCTTAAAAGCGCAAAAACTGTCCAGCAAACACACACGCAGTGATCTTTTACTGAAGATCGCGTGTCTGCAGAGTTTTCTCATCCGTGTCTTGGTTGCCACTGCCGTTTATCAGTGTCACTCAACTGTGAAGAGCGGCGGCCCGTAAGAGCCAATCGCAGCCCTTTATGTTGAGCACGAGACCAATCATAGCAGTGTAAGAACGAACTTGGTAGACAAGGCCCAGAAAGGCTTTTAATACAAGAATTGCTGTGCTGTGAAGAAAATGTAAAACTGTACATGGAAAGCATCGTCAATGCACCGAGATATCGAATTGAACCGAATCGATGGCATGATAATCGTAACCGAACCGTGAGACCAGTGTAGGTTTACACCTCTAGTGTTTAATACTTTGTCCTTGTGTCATTTCATTTTATTACACGTAACTTGATTTTTAAACAAATTAGTTTTGTTTTCCTTTTATGTATGGATAACTTTAGTTGTTACTGACATCTGGTAAACATTTCAAGTCAACAGCACCTTTAGAATTATGTTTTCTAAGAAAAACGGTGATGTATCAATACTTATTTTCCCCGCTGTGTGAATATATAATAAAACAACACACAAAGTATATTTTGCTTATACTTGTAATTGTAATCCTTTTTTGCAGCCTACCAGCAGAAGCCTACCACACTGAATGATTGTGGGTTTATCTAGAGCAAAGTCTATGTAAAATGCTTTATTGAAATTTGGTCAGAGAAACATATTTCAGAACTATGCTCTAAAACACACAAAATACCTTTATAGCCTTGGTCTTGCTCAAAATTATTACATAGTACAACCATTTATGAAAAAGAAAGCAATGATATGTACATAGAGATGCTGTCTATTCATTCTGGTAGCTGACCAATGTGAGATTGCAGGAACATAAATGGGTGCACTGACCAATAAGATGACCGTTTACCTGCTTGTGAAAAATTTTAGTCTGTTTAGAAATAAAAAGTAGAAATTGTAATATTTTGACAAAACAGTTGGCCTACAGGTGTGAAAACGCTGTGAAACTGTTGTTGTTTCAAGAAAACCATATTCAAAGAAAAGCTAAGACACAGATATTATGTAATCGGCCATGTTGGTAATTGATGATTTCTGTGTGAATTCAGATTATGAAAACCCTGATTGTGGCTGTGCTGTTGGCTGGAGTGATTCCTCTGCTCTTGGGACTGCTTTTTGAGCTGGTGATTGTAGCTCCTCTCAGAGTGCCGCTGGATCAGACTCCTTTGTTCTACCCCTGGCAGGTAAGCCATGATTAGAAGAGTGCTGCTCTTAAAGGTGCGGTTCACCTAAAATGATATATGATTTGCTGAAAAACCCATAAAAGTTTCTTCTTAACAGAAGGTTAATTTATAAAAAATATATATTTTTAAATTAACTTAAAATAACTTTTTTTTTGTCCAATTTCAATGACAAAAATCTACAATTAATATATCAAAAGCAGTTTAAATACCCTCATTTATTATAGTTTTCACACAACATCACACATCCTTATAGAAACAACCACTTGGAGGGCAAACAAGGCTTTCCTCCTTTATCTGGCAACTATCTTATCTGTTTACAGCTTGTCAGAATGCAAAATGCTGGATATACGGATTCAGAAAGCAAATACACTTCAACAACTCATCTGCTTATGCAGAAGTTGCTATTTATTTTTGGCTGTGTTTTCATACCAATTAACCACACAAAATGTAACTATAAATGCATCTCTGTCAGCCACCTTTGTCAAGTATAATTATAATTTAGTCTATTTCATCCACAACATAACTCAGGAGCAAACTAGATTTTTCTGGTGGATTAAAATAGCACATTCACATCTTTTAGCTCAAATAAAACTCTACCACTTTAGTTGAAATGATTGTTATTTAACTAGGAATCTACTTAATTTGTTAAAACATTTTTACATCTGCAGTATAATTATTTTACACGTATTTTAGAGTACATTGTGGTAGCAGGCAGCATTAGCTCTCTTAATATTCACAAACAGTCCAAATATGTTCAAAACTAACCATACCATATTAGGGCCAATTCCTAGATTTGGAAAGGAAATTGTAAATTGAGAATTTTTACATTTACCTACTCGAAAAGCCTTCTGTTTAGATCTCAGATAACAATTTAACATTGTATCAATACATTCCATAGCACTTTTAATGTTGTTAGTTTTTTATACACAAATACTTTTAAAATTACTTGATGACGGCTGAGCAACCTTATTTTCATCTGCCATGTCCACTGTGTGTCAGTATTGATTTGACCCAGCTCTTGTTTTTATGCTTTGTACTGTTCTCTGTTGGGAGCTAATGAGCTGTGTCGCTGATGTTTTCCGGAAAACAGATTTTGGCTGGATTTACTCCAGCAGCAGGCATTTTTTCAAAAGACTCCTTTGCCCTACTAATCTAATCCATCCTGTTTGGAGATCTTAATTTCCACAGGTGCTAAGTGGGGCACAGAGGTATGACCGTGTCAGTGGTATTGACTCTTAATTCTTCTCTGTGTCGTTAAGGACTGGGCTTTAGGAGTGCTTCATGCCAAAATCATTGCTGCCATCACCCTCATGGGTCCCCAGTGGTGGCTGAAGACCGTTATTGAGCAGGTCAGTGGCTGCTGTGACCTATTGTTTGTTCATGATCTCTGTGGTGCTGCTATGGCTCTAGATACTTTACTGCACAAACTAAATGATTTACTTCTTTTTAGGTGTATGCCAATGGAATCAGGAATATTGACCTTCATTTCATCATCAGGAAGCTAGCGGCTCCAGTCATTGCTGTATTGCTGCTGTCTCTCTGCATTCCTTATGTAATTTCTGTGGGCATAGTGCCCCTGCTTGGTGAGTAGAAATAAAAAATGGAGGGGTTAATCAACATTGGTGTTTTTTTCATTAGACAAATTTAGGGAAGGATATCTTTGTCATAATAATTAAGATTCTCACCCTGCTCTCTACGTTTTTATAAATGAAATGCATAAACAATTTTTAAAGTCATTTTAGGTTAAGTGATTAAACTCCAGGGAGTCAAAAACCCCAGGGGGATCAAATTCATTTTTCCATGACACTATGAAGTATACCGTTTAAAATACCAGCATTTGTTTGAAAATAAATTCTTCAACAACATTTAAAATGTATTGCCTGTCACTTGATTAATTTAATGTCTCTTTGATTAATAAATATAGTGTTAGTAGAAATTTAACACTAAAAATGTTTAGAATAGATATATATTCTCACAGAAAACAATTTTAGTTGTTGTTTAATTGTATTGATAACCAAATAAATGCAACATTCATGAGCAGAAGAGACATTTTAAAATCTATTGGAAGTCTAACAATTCAAAGCATTTGATAGGTGGCATATATAAAACAGAACTTTTTACTTTCCATTCATCCAGGAGTCCCAGAATAAACTATTCAGTTGTTGTAACTGGACTTTTTTGATTGGTTGATCCTTATGTTGAAGAGGTTTCAGCACCCACTCGAGTGGCTTCATCATGTGTGGATTCGAGTGGTCTTCAATCAATGAGGAAAAAGTCCAGTTGTAACAGCTGCATTGTGAATGACTACTTGAGCTCTTTAAGATCAAAATTCAAATGAGATGTGAACGGATGGATGACCTTGATAAGTGCTGTAAGTTGAGTTATACAGCATTTACTAATTAGCTTTGCAAAAAAAATACCATTTTGTTGAAGTCATGACAATTCCAGCTTTCTTTGTGGTTATTAAATAGATCAGTGTTTTACAGCATATTCACATTTTCTGAACAATTTGTGTCGACGAGGCACCAGTGAAAGCTTTCCGGCTGCATCAGTGGCTGTTTGTGGGTGTAAAGTGGTAAAATTAGCTGCTGAATGTTACAAATATCCTAAATGCCTCAAGAAAGCCAGGTGTGTTCTCAAGAACCTCCCAAAATAAAATCTGCCCGGAAACTCAATTAAACCAAACAAATCCACCATTTATAATAAAGCTCACCCAAAAATGACCA
Source organism: Danio tinwini (assembly GCA_903798205.1). NCBI lineage: Eukaryota > Metazoa > Chordata > Actinopteri > Cypriniformes > Danionidae > Danio > Danio tinwini. The sequence continues at coordinate 21,097,343 of CAIGQZ010001336.1, read as the reverse complement.
TTCTGCGATGATCATTTACTCATTCTCCACTTGTTTCAGTTTCTTCTGCTAAGAATGTTCCAAACCAGTAGTTATTGACTTCCATAGTTTTGCTGTTGCTTTTTAACGGAAATAAACTCAAAGATTTTGAATCATTTAAGGGTGTGTTATTGGTTCAATAATTTTCACTAGGTGTACTGTCCCTTTAAGATTTAAACCCATTCTACCATGTACCATCCATCACCATCAGAGTTGATCACTCTTTTCTGGTCTGACAAGCTCTTGTCTCTCACAATAGGGGTCACGATGGAGATGCAGAATCTTGTGCAGAGGAGAATCTACCCCTTCCTATTGATGGTGGTGTTCCTGATGGGGATCCTCTCTTTTCAAATCCGACAATTCAAGCGCCTTTATGAGCACATCAAGAATGACAAGTGAGTCTCAAGGAGTGTCAGAAATTCTCCTTAAATTTCTACAATTTTATAAGAAATTAAATCCAGTAGTACTGAGTTTTATCAAGGAAGTATGCATTTTAAGTAAAGAAAATGACAGAAGACATTTGTACTCTTGCAAAACATCTTTAGTAATAAAATATAAATTATACATGTGTTATATACGAATGTATCAGGGATGTGATTCTACCGTATAAATATGGATGTCTGTATTTTCCGAGTTCAATAGGGCGACCCCTGCTTTATTCCAGACATCATTCAGGGATGACCTATTAGGCTACTGTGTATATAATGTAATGATATTGTGCAGTCCTATAATGTGCGTGTATAATGAAGCCACTGACAATATACGTGATTATGAAATCGATTTGAATGCGCGCTCTGCTGTGCGCTTTTTTTTTTTTTACTTTCACATTTGCATGTCACGGGTATGTGCAATCTATATACATTATAAATAAAACCAGGATGCACATTTGTTATTTTTCTCTGCAAGTCATCTGTCCTTATGTCTTCATTTATCCAGTGCTACAGCCTAATAATAACAATAATTCCTTACATTTATATAGCGCTTTTTTAGACACCCAAAGCGTTTTACACATAGGGGGGAATCTCCTCATACACCAACAGGGTGCAGCATCCACCAGCCATATTGCGCCAGGCCACACAGCAGCTGATTGGTGAAGAGAAGACAGAGTGATGAAGCCAATTATGATTTGGAGATGGTTAGGAGGCCATGATGGACAGAGGCCAGTGGGCGAATTTGGCCAGGATGTCGGGGTTAAACCCCTACTTTTTTTTTTTTTCCCCGAAGGACATCCTGTAATTTTAACGACCACAGAGAGTCAGGACCTCGGTTAATGTCTCATCTGAAAGACAGCACTCCCTGAGCAGTATAGAGTCCCCATCAATTTTCTGGGGCGTTAGAACCCACAAGTTGAGAGCCCCCCTGCTGGCCTCTCTAACACCACTTCCGACAGCAGCCTAGCTTTCCCATGTGGTCTCCCATCCAGGTACTGACCGGACACAGTCCTGTCTAGCTTCACTGGGTGATCATGTGAGCCTATTACCGCAAATTTAATACCTAAAAGTATCATAAGTTTAGATATTACAAATTGATAAAAAATATATTTTATAATTAATTAAAACTTAAAATGCAGGGACTAAGCCAAAGGAAAAGGAAAGTGATAAACTTTTTTTTTTTTTTTAGGGATATGATATTTTTTGTCACGGTGGAATGTTAAAGTATATTAGGCTATGCAATTCAACTAGACTTAATATTTTTACAATTGAAATTGTTGTCTGACTAGTAGGCATGGGATGATAACCGTTTTCAAGGTATACCGTTGTTTTGAAAAGTCAAGGTTTTAAAACCGTCAAAATTTTCTGTAATACCGTTTCAAAGGTATGTTTAATATTTTTTATTAACTTTTTTTTATTTAGTTTTTTAAGACAACAGTATCTCCAGCAGAAAAAAATATCTAAAGATGTCGTTTTAAGATGTAAAGAAATCTGTGTTTTAGAAACTAATGAAGACAGCAGAAGTCCATGATTCATTTGAATTATTTAGCCTGACATGTTTACTGTTCCAAAATATCAAATTTCAATTTCAAAGGGGAAAAAACTTTGTTTTTCACTCAGACATTTAAAAAGAATATATTTTAGAGCAGTAATCACAATACTGTAATACCGTGAAACCGTGATATTTTTATCCAAGCTTATTATACCATCAGAATCTTATACTGGCCCATGCCTACTGACTAGTAGTTTATCACATGGAATAAAGAGCCACTAAATTACAGGACAAATTATACTGTTTGGATATAAGATTTTTTAGACTAGTTTTCCTTCTTTTTTGTCCTTGGCTGATCACATGCCTGATTTATCTTATTAAGTGCAGTATATTAAAGACTTTTTTCCTAATACTTAAAAAATTACTTTTTAAAGTTTTAATGTAATTAAATCAAGTGTGGCTGATTGAATCATATAAATTACAAAAGTACAAATAAAAAAAGTATTGTTAAATGATAATGTTGCATGTGAATGAATACACTACATTACATTTTACAGTAAAATCACTGACAAAAAAGTTCCTTACAAGAGAAATTTCAGTAAGAAACTGTTCGTTTTAAAACTTTCTATTTATATATTGATGCATTGTATTGCTAATGTTATGAATCATTTTGTTCTAATTTTTTAAATATTTCAGACATTTCTTTCAATTTTATAATTTTTTTTAGGTTTTGTTTATACAACATTTTTATTTTTAACTTGTTATGCTTTCTTGCATTTCTCTATTTACACATTGACATGTTTTATTGGTCTGAAAATGCAAACATTTAAAAATGTCTTTGTTGTCTCAATGTAAACTACACAAATCTCATTACTGACAGCTTTTTTTATTTAAGCTTTTAGTTTTGTGCTGATGTGTCCTCTGGTTTTTATTTGCAGGTACCTGGTTGGACAGAGACTAGTGAACTATGAACGGAAGGCCGGCAAAGCCAGCGCCAGCACACACAGCAGTTCAGTTCAGGAGTAAAGAGCTGGATTGAGCATGTGCGAATGACTGAATGAGCCTTCCTCTCCTGCTTCCTCTGCTTACCTGTGATGTGTGCATTCAAACATCCATCACATCCACTAAAAGACTCCAAAAACTGACCTCTGGACTCTCTGAGCCTGCCAGCAAAAAGGGGCCAAAGAGCCATGTACATAAACAGGCCTGCAGCCAACCAACCAACCACAGATTCAACAAAAAACAATGTCTCACTCCTAAAAAAAGAATGAAAAAAAAAGAAAAAAAATGAAGTATGTGTATTAATTTATTAAATCTAGTTATTACTTTGTTTGTGCTAAGACTCGACCTTCTTAGGTCCTTTCTTCACCCTCATTGAAAGGCCGATCAGACTTCAGGTCTCTGAACAAACGTCTGGGTCATAATGGAGCTGGACTGTCGCATTAGTACATTTTGTTTTGTTTTTTTTATTTATTAGTTTTGAGTTTTCAATGAAATTATATGATCTTGAAGTTTTCAAATGAGAGGCTCTTGTTGATTTGATGCTACGGATAGTGTGTCTTATGTTCATTGCTTTACCCTCCCTGATTTTATGTGCAGAGCTGATGAGGTGGGGTTTAACGGTTAAGCCACACCCATCCACTTCCTGTCACGTGGAAAAGAGGGAATTTCATTCAGCAACCGTTTGCGCGGGACTGTTGTTGACCAGTTCAAGAATATTAAAGCACAGAGTCAGCATCTAGCAGCTGAACGTGTAGATTGCCGGTAGTGTTTATGGCTCACAGTGAGCCGCAAAGCCTACCTCTGCCTGCTAGCTCTTCTTTAACTCTGGAAAAAGTCCTTTGAGTAGCTTAGAAGAGTGCTAATCGTGTCAGTGGTTGAGCTAGCATATTTGTTTGCTGTTCAAGTTGATATTGACCATTGTATGTCTGTCTCGTTCTCAGCATGGCCTACTCAACACTTTCTCATTAACGTAACACTGGCACGTACACAAGTTGCACTTTTTTTAAAATGAAAAAAATAAAAGAAGTATCTTTTAAGAGCAGCAATAGTTCGGAAACCCTTTAGACCAAATGTTTTAACTCGCTATAATTCATCAAACTGATCAAATCGGCCGAAGCGTATGGTTTATTATGATTCTTGGTGGAAGAGGTGTCTGTAGATAGAGATCCACAACACACATTTGTAAATAATGTAACTTTACGATTGTTCGTAGCAGAGTTTTTTTTTTTTTTGTTTTTTCTTCATTTCAGATTTGCTGCGTCTGTTACAGATTCGTGATTCCCTGAAGGATTCGTCTCAGACGGCTTTAGACATAGTGTTAATCAGCGCTGAGATTCTATAAGTGACCTTATAGTATCTTATTACACTGAAACTGATACTGTACGCTTCTTGATAGCTTGCGCTCCTCTGGAAGGCAAATGTTCTATTTTTATATCTGCAACTAGTGACACCGTTTTCATCTTTGATCGTCAATCGATTTGATTTCCTCAAGTTTTTTGTTTTGTTTTCCTGAGGTCAGCTAGAATCCAGGTTAAGGTAGTGGTCCAGAACTAAACGCCTTTGTTTGTCTGGTTTACTAAGCCTTTTCTTTTTTTTATAGCATGTTTGTGTGAGAAATATTCAGTATTCTGAATGTTTTCAAATCTTTTGCTGGGAGGCTCTCGCTGTAACAATTACATCCTCAAAAAGGCAGATCTTTTTTTTTTTTTGAAAATTTTTATTACAAATATTAAATCACAAAGTGTGGTGTACACTGTGCATTTGTGTCTTTAATCAATTTTGGAATAATTGGTGTACATATTTGGAACGATTGAATGAGATACTCAGTGTTTACACTCAGCGGCTACTTGAATGTACCTGGATTGACCTCATTTTGCCTGACTGATTCTTCATGTCATAGAGTCAACAAGGAGCTGCAAATATTCCTCAGAGATTTTGCTCCATTTTGACATAAGAGCGTCACGCGGTAGCTTCAGATTCACAAAATGGACACTGTGGTCATAGAGAGGTGGACATGGACCGCAATACTCCTGCTGTGGTGTTTACAATTCCACACTGTAAATAATCCTGGGTTTCACACAATCTATTTGTGTGGGGATGACATGACGAAATTAAGTTGGCTTATTCGTTTTTTTTACAAATTCAAAAGAATTGAACATAAAACAATTACAATGTCTCAAAAAAAAAAACCTGAAGAATTGTGTTTCAGCTCATTTTAAATGAGTGTTTTAAACAAACTCCAAGCATATTTTGAGTGCAAGTGAAATAAAAATTTTCAACGTTTATTTTACTAACTCATATTGCTATACTTAATGTTTTATAAATATGTAAAATCTATATAAATATACAAAAAAAATTTTTTGGTAATCTACAATCGAACTCTGACTACTTGCTTCCAACTTTGGAGTGGTGGACCTTTTGTTAACATTAACCTGAGGGCCTCCATAGCAACTGCGCTTACTGACAAGCCACACATCAATTTCAGAAGAAAGCGTCATTAACTTTACAGCTCACTGATGGACATTTAATCACAGGGAGCCGTGTTTCAGCGCATGGACATACATTAAACATGCACAGAGCCAGTTCAGAGAGTAACCACAATGTTCATATGCGTATAGAACTGTGGAGGTCATACAGAATGGTTCAATATATTAAGAATTGTAGCATCCTTAATAATCAGTATACAAATACCTCAGGAAACCAGGTTTTATGCATCACTAAAATGATTTACATAATGAAAACTTCACTAAAAGCTGTAAAAGGCGAGAAAATCAGTGGGTAGCGGTGTCGCCTCACAGCAACAAGGTCACTGGTTTGAGCCTTGGCTGGGTCAGTTGGCATTTCTGTGTGGAGTTTGCATGTTCTTTCTGTGTTTTCGTGGGTTTCCTCCTGGTGCTCCGGTTTCCACACAAGTCCAAAGACGTGGTATAGGTGAATTGGGTATGCCAAATTGTTCATAGTGTATGTGTGTGAATGAGTGTGTATGGATGTTTCCCAGTGATGGGTTGCAGCTGGAAGGACATCCGCTGCGTAAAACATATGCTGGATAAGTTGGTGGTTCATTCCTCTGTGGCAACCCCTGATTATTAAAGGGACTACGCCAAAAAGAAAATGAATAATTAGCAACTTTTTTTGTCCTTACAATTAATAAAAAAAACTAGAACATCTGAATTCTACAGAATAACAGTCAAAACTGTCAAATATAAGCCCAGAATATATTTACTTGGAACCTTTTTTTTTTTTTTTTTTGGTAATGTGAATTTTTGATTAAAACTGGTTTATAACGTAAAGATTGTGATGGTTTTTGGCTCTGGTTTTTAATTATAAATTACTTTAATGTTAATTCTGGTTATTTCAGGATATTTGCTGTTAGCATGATCTACAGTACGTGCTTTACTATGAATTTATTGCACTACTATAGAAATAGGAACTCTTCTGTAAATGCAATCATGTCAATGTATAATATGGATAATATGAATGCTCAAAGTTCATGACCTTCAGCCTTAATATACAATTGTGGGTTAGTCCCATAATCTGACCAGTTATGAAACAGATGTATGAGATGACAAGTGACCTGTTTTTAATTTTTCTCTGGTACATTTCTCAGATCAGAATTGAAATTAGCAAAACAGCAAGTGCATTTCTCAAAACAACATGTACAAATATCAAAATACCATGGATGACCTGCAAAAGCCAATCTTTTGCTCAAAAACCTTACTTCATCTCTCAAAACTAAATTTCTGTGTCAATGAACGTGTCAGTGCCATCAGAATTAAAAGTCTTTGTGTCATTGTGTACAAATAAAACAGTCAAAATACTTAGTCATGTTACCAATATAACAGTGTACTCTGGAGGGGTGTTATGATGTAAACTATATAGAATCAATATTAGGGCTGTGCAATTAATTGAATCGCAAATCGCGATTTGAAACACTTCGATTAGCTAAAAAATAAATATATATATATATATATATAAGTATAAT
>CAIGQZ010001336.1:21039005-21090018 GCA_903798205.1 Danio tinwini | reverse complement strand
ATATACATATTATATTTATATACATGTATATATGTATAATTAAATTTCCCCCACCTAGAGCAAATGACTGATGTCTGTGAGAGACTATCTTACTAGCCAATAGAGCGAGCACACTTTCATTCTGCCCAATCAGAATTGCGCAACCGTGGAACGCCCACAATAAAAACAAACAGAAAAGCGTGGATGAATAGGATGATGACGACTTCAGAAGCATTAATAGACACATTAATATCAAAGAAAAACAGCACGTAAGTAACATGTGAATATCTTGGTTTCAAAGTCACAGACACTGAACAAAAACAGGTCATTTGTAAGAGCTGTCGAAGGAATCCTTGCCAGCACGAGGAAATACAACATCCAGCACCTAAAAAAGTACCACAGTCATATGAGTACATGTAATTTTTCAGTTTTTTTATTTGTAATAAATTTGCAACAATTAAAAAAAAATCTTTTTTCACATTGTCATTATGGGGTATTGTGTGTAGAATTTTGAGGAAATAAATAAATTTTATCAATTTTGGAATAAGGCTGTAACATAAAAAAAATTTGGAAAAAGTGAAACACTATGAATACTTTCTGGATGCACTGTATACCCAATCAAGCCGACATCCATCCAATCACTAACTTAATAAAATCAGAAAAGAAAACTAAAAACAATTACACAGTTCTCTATGATAATAACAGAACAATATATTCCTTTATATTATCTTCCATTCATACAAAAACTATTTACAGAAGGGGGAGTAGACATATTCATGAATAGGCATGAAACTTTTATAACAGAAACACATTAGGTTGAATATACAGTGTTACACTCAATCAATTTGGCCTAAAAGCCAACAAATATATATTTTTATTATTTATGTAATTGTCTCCACAATAAAAATACTTTTAACAATGTTAAACTTGTCATAAAAAAAAGAAATATCATGGTGAAAAAAGTGTATACAACTACAATATTCTTGTTTTGACACAAAAGTATATCATTAAGAAATAATTACATTTGTATTTTGTTTTTGTTTTTTTGTGGCAAACCGAGCCACATGAAATATAAGAAATAATCCTTAGTATTTAGCCCTGCATACGTTTAAAATTTCATTCATAATGGTTTTAAAAGGGTCTTAAGATGTCTTAAATTTGACTTGATGAAACCTGCAGAAACCCTGTGAAACACAAAATACTGGAAAATATTTGTGTGTAGAATGGCCACCAAATAAACAAAAGTTAAATGTACTAACATTTTCCACTAAAATCTATAATAAAAACAACAAAAGGTCATAAGAACATGACAAAGGCAAACTAAATTAGGAAATGAAAATAAAAAGGAGGCTTATTCAATTGTAAATCTATACTAAATACTAAATTTGATCGTTTTTTTCTTTATTTACTCTAAACAGCCCCTAGGATGTGCTGTTTCAGATGTATTTTGACCAGAAACGTCAACACAAAACATGCTTTTATACATCATCCCAAAACCACATAATCCAAGTATTGTAGCTTGAAAGTGGCAGTTTTTGTGTGGCCAAAACATTTAAAGTGGCAGTGTATGTAGATTGTGTTTGTTATCGTTGTTTAGGACACAAATGAAAGAACAGCTTATCCACAACAGCATGTTATTTCTGCTGCATCCAATTAACCTTCCACTAATCCGGCAAGGAGGCTTGTGGAGCCAATGGTAGATCACAGTCAAAACAGACTATCAAAGTGTGGAAAGACACAGTGGATGTGCTTGTGAGTATCAAAGTTGGCTAAAAATAGACCCATAGAGAATAATAATAGTACATCACAGTGCTAGTCTGAAGTTCCTATTGCATAAACAGATATCAGCAGTGTTTGGTGCTGCCATGCTCATCATTCCTGAATGCAAATTTGTTGCAACGCTTGGAAGAAGAAATGATTCTGCATTGATTCCTCGGACAGTAAGATTACTGTTCGGCACATGTAACTGTGAAAGGGGAGGGAGGAATAGAGACAGAAAGAGACTAAGGGGATTAGGAGGCTTCTCTCCAAACAGTAACCATGCCAGTCAGAGCATTTTCCGATGGAAGTCCTTTTGAATCCTTTGAACTATTGCTGAATTCTCCAACAACACTCGGACTGCATCACAGCGCAAGTCAAGACAAGAATCATGGGATAATTTAGGTTGAAATAAAACAAGGGTATGTATATGATCACCAAAAACCAAAGCTGGACTTGCTCGTAAAGAGCAGAGGATGTGGATGATCTGGAGATGACTCTGGTTTGACTTGTTTCCTCAGGTTTTCTTCATGTAATACAGTTATTCATGTCAAGAACTGGATTTGAGGATTAATATTCATCAAGTGATGTTTCATTCTGGATGCTGGAAGATTTTTGCTTTTGTGTTGCACCTGTCGGATTGTTAAATGGTGCTAATAACTGAGAATGGTGTTGCAGGAGGTGTAGTTCTGGTCAAGGTTCACAAACATGACACTGGGGACAACCGAGCAAGAGGCTGGACCAATGAGGAATCCTCCATACAGAGCTCCACTGTTGTAGAGCCAAATGAAGACTCTTACTATGCAGACAATGATGAAGACCACCATTTTTATGATGATGACGACGACGATGATGTTTACCAAGAGTTTGAGGAGTTGGACTTCTCAAAACTACCAGATAGCAGAAGCATCGCATCGGAAGACTCCTTCTACCCACCTGATGATTCGCTCAGCTTTGAGAAATGCCCGAGTCCTGAGAGCCCAGAGCCGGTCAGCTTTTTCACAGCATGCTGCAGCAATAACGCCATCATCGTCAAGATCATGATAAGACAAGGTGTGACAGAGGAGGAGGTGCGAGAAGTGGACAAAAATAACAGAGTAAGTTTTGCATGAATGTGCAAATGCCAATGAAGTGAATGATAAATATAACAGGTATCCTAAGTATTCTCACAAAAACACGTCTAATATTATATACAACATTTTCAAAATATACAACCACATATTTTACATCACCATATAGATTATAAACCGTTTCTTCTATTAAAATAACTGTATATTAGTTATAAATATTATTTTATTATAAAAGTAACAGCAAATCTGACCAATGGAGTTACAGTTTCAAATATTTGATTAAATTATAAATTGACTTTCTTTTGTAAATTACATATTACTTTTAGTTAATATTTAGCAATCCTGGAGAGTCCTGAAAACTTGCAGAGTAAGTTTTAGGTTGGCAAATCCAAACTGGTTAAGATTAGGTTAAGTGGTTTCACAACACTTGATATAAACGTTCTCTGTTAGCTCAGGGTTTAATCCATAGTTTGTGATCAACTCTGGACTGCATGCACCTGAAAGTGTGACACATGCAACAAACAGCTGTATCAGTTTGATTCATTTCTCATGAGAGAGTCAATAATTCACTTCTCTATTAAAGATTAAAGGTGACTTGAATACCCATTTTACACAAGTTGATATGATTTATAGGGTCTTAATGAAGACTTACTTTGATAAAATTTCTCAACTGTCATGTAAATAAACACCCTGTTTTTACCATCAAAAACACTTCTTTTCAAAGTGAGCTGTTTTGCTTTATATCAATTTAAATATAAATGAGCTGCTGCTTCCCAGCCCCTGTTTGAGACTGCAAGATCATAGCTGTGTTTTAGCATACTGATCCATTCTTGAGGACCAAAATCAGCACAGTAAACACAATGCTTAACAAAGCCTCAAACTTCTGCTGAGTTTAGTCTGTCTGACTATCATAAAAAAAGTAATTGAAGCTGTTTCTAATTCTAGTCATACAATGACAATCATCACATAATTTATCCATTAATGATGTTGCAGCCTGCCATTATCCATGTAAAATGTATTCAAACACACATCTAAATGTATCCAAACAAACAAACATGACTTTTTCAGCTAGCAGGATGATTTTTGGTGACAAATCTTATTTTAACACATTTTGGGAAAATGCTTTGAATTAAAAAAAAATAAAAAATTACTCAACAATAAACTTTGGGCAAATTGATTACCCTTTTGTTATGTTCTGGATGAAAACATCCACAATTTTTTTTTTGCATGAATCTGTTAATCAATCTGATCTGATTTGGTCTGATCCTGATCAAAACTACTAAATTGTTTAAATTACATTTAAAAATTATTTTAACTTTTTAATTGCCAAATTCATAAATGATGTCAATGATTTGGTGAAAAACACACACAAAATCATGTATTTTTAATATAAAAAGTAATTGTGGACAGGATTATTTTAACCTTTTATCAAAGTCTTTGACAATTTGAAACAACATTGCCTTTGATGCATTGTTTTTCATTACTTTAATTTTTTCTCCCTAATTTACTGTTTACTGTTGGTGCCGGTTTTGCCCATTCAATTTCTTTCTAACCACAATTTTTTATTAAAAAACCATGACACTATATAATCGGTTTCCTCTGTTGGAATGAGGTCAAATCTGTAGTTTTTACTGTTGCTCATCAGTTAGCACCATTAACCCTTTAGACAGGCCTGTGCAAAAAAAAAAGCTTAGTTTCTGGATTTATATTGAGTATAACAACAAATTAAAGTGTGTGTATGTGTGTCTGTGAGTGAGCTCATCTAACAATGCATCAAAGCCAATGTTGTTACTAACTGTTCACATATCCAAGACTGTGATAAAAGGTGAAACAAAACAAAAAAATCCAGTTCACAATTACTTTTATATTAAAAATATGTCATATGTGTTTTGTTTTTTTTTACCAAATCAGTGACAACATTTATGAATTTGGCAATTAAGGAGTTGAAATCCTGTATCCTGTTTTGATCAGGACTGAGGTTGATTAACAGATTTATGCAAAAAAAAAAAAAAAAAAAGAAAGATACATTTATCTGATGCATTTTTACAGCAGTTCAATTCAGCGGATGTTTTCATCCATAACATAACAAAAGGGTAGTAAATTTGAACAGTGCACAAGGATTAAGTGACTAAGTGTTTAAAACACTATATATATATATATATATATGTCACTTTTCTCACAGCTGATTGGTGCAGCTAAGGTTTGCCCAGAGCAGAAGCAGGTTGGAGCATGTTAGCCATTTAGTTAGCATGTTAGCATGGTGACAAAACCTGCTCAAAACCAACCCACCTTTATGAGCTTTAGGCACTCAGGGTTTGCTCAAACTACATGTGAAATTACCTGGACAAAACCCAAATTGGCTTTTCATAGAACTGAAAACAGATGCAAACACCATCTCTACTCATAATATTGTGCTTTTTTTCATCCTAGCACAGTTTTTCATCATTGGTAGAATAAAACTTCAACGCAACCATATAAATATAACAGGTACAATGTCAAACCTGTGAAATTTAAAAAGCAACCTGCATCAAGAGGTTTAAAGAAGCCAAATTCCAAAGGAAAACTTGACAACCTTGCTCTCAGTCCTTACAGAAAGTCACCGCCCCAAAACGTCTACCATTGGTTGAATCTGTGTTGCTGGTTGGGGTACTAATATAAAAAATATTTTGAAAAGTGCCTCAGTGTTTACAGTTTTTAAAGAAGTTGAACATACATTCAGCTTATTTTTTTTCCATTTGCCACAAGAGTTTCATGAAAATTTAAGATAAAAGTAAAGCTATACTAGCGTATATATATAAGTGTATAGTCATATACGACAGATGTGAATACATCTTAGTGGGAAAAAGATCTAGTTTAACTTTGTTCTCTTTTTTAATATTTAGCAGCACAGGGGGTGGAAACATCAGTCATAAGGATTCAGTTGCAATAAGAAGCTCATGCAGTGTAGAAAACCCCCAATCGTTATGATCCTTGCTTTGAGTTTTCTGAACATTGGAATAATGAACACATTATTTTTCAGGATCCATTCAGTAAAACTATTTGTTAAAAGAGAAGCGTTCTTGGCTGAGAGAAGTCCTTTCACTCTCTTAGCCCTGAGAAGCTTATAATTATGACAATGTGGGTGATAACAGTGTCATGTTTATGCAAAGCTATTATCATATCAAAGAGTCTTTAAGCATGCATGATCCACACAGGGCTCCTCAGGGAATGAGCTCATGCGCTGACAGTGTCTCCTTCCTCCAGAAATATCGACAGTGAGCCGGAGACTTTCATCTGTACATAAATATGACATACAAGGCAGAATCTATAAGGAAATAAATCTGGCTTAAATGCCAGCTGCAAGCAAAACTTGTGCCTTCTTGATAAGGAGAATTTGTATTGACTCTCTCTATATATATTAGTTTGTGGGGATGTCTTCATTGACTTGACACCCACTACATATTCAATGTATGTAAATAGAAGTCCAGCAGTTTGAAAACTGATGTTCAGAGGGTGCCAAGGGCTCACTTGAAAAGATAAAAAAGTGTAAACTGTGTGGGGAAAATGATATGATCAATATTAAATCATGACAACATATGTTTTGATGTTACTTTAACTTATCCAAAGAGATTAAGTATGATGTTTAAAATAATAGTTTGCACAAAAAAATTAAAAATTTCCTTGACTTGTTCCAAACCAGTCAGAGAAGATAAAGAATATTGGTAACCTGTAACCATTGACATGCATAGCATAAAAAAAACAAATACTATGAAAGTCAATGGTCACAGGTTTCCAACATTCTTCAAAAAAAAATTTTTTTGTGTTCAACAGAATGAAAAAAAAAACCTCAGACATGTTTGCAACAAGTGAGGATAAATAAATGATGGCAGAATTTTCAGTTTTGGGTGAACTATCTCTTTAAGGTAATTGATTTGATTCAACTTAACCATTTAAGGCAGAAACCATAAAATAAGTTGCATTTGACAATACTGTATATGATATAGCCTTTATTCTCTAAATGTAATCATGAAATTAATTATAGTTCAAAACAAATTTTATAATGTATTTTTATTTAAGACATTGTGACATTTGGGGATCTGTGGCATAAAATAATTAAAACAATAATAACCTGTAGGACTAAAACAGAGAACATCACACCTATTCAACGGCTTGTTAATGCAAGTATCTAATCTGCCAAGCACAAAGCAGCAGCTCAGTGCATTTGGGCATGTACATGTGGTCAACGTGATCTGCTGAAGTTCAAATGGAGTATCCGAATGGGAAAGAAATAGGATTAACATGACATTGAATGTGGCATGGTTGTTGGTGCCAGATGGTCTGGTCCGAGTATTTCAAAAACTACTGATATACTTTGATTTTCTAGCTCAACAATCTACGGTTTACAGATACAAAAAGACAAAATTTGAGTGTTAGTTTTGTGGGTGAATGTAGACATTAAGTGTAGATATCATTTAAAGCTAAAAAGTCAACGTTTATTTAAAAAGCAGTTTTTAGGAACAACAGAGCAACATTTATAAATGTATACACACAAAATAGAGGTGAAAATGTGCATGCGCCTTTACCCACACAAAGTTTGTGATCCCTAAAAAAACTAACTTGATGGGAGAATGTGCACAGGTGTAAGTAAACTCTAAATAAACATATTTACCTTAAATACTGACTGAATTGAGCCACTTTAAATGTTAATAAATTTGAGCCATAATCATTAATAAATTATTATTTTTTATTATTCAAGTGTATTTTCACTTTTAGGAACGTTTTTATGCAGGTTTTATAATCCAATTTAGTGGTAAAGTGTGCTGAGATATAGCACTAACAGTGACACAAGTTTGATTCCTGATTTAAGGTCCTTTGTTGATCATTCCCTTCTCTCTGCTTCCCATCTCCACTGTCCTGTACAATAAAAGGTGAAAATCCCCTAAAAATAATCATTTACACCGATATTCAAATATCCATATTTTGTGATTCATGTTTTAATTTGCTCATTTTCTTAGTTTATTTATGCTTCTTGATATTTCTTTTAACAACTTTTAACCTTGAAAAGTTTGACTTATGACGTGACTTTTATTATGAAGTGACTTTTATTAAAAATTTTAATAGTTTAAAGTGATCTATTGCCTGGGTTTGTGTTGTATATTACAGTACAAAAACCTTGTAATGCACTGCCAGTGCATTTTCTGTTATTTTACAGACTTATTTCACTATATATAATTTATTATAGATTATATTATTTAAAACTACTAAAATGTCAATAAAAGTCCCAGTTAAACTGAAGAGTTGAGTTTTCAATATCAAAAGTTGATAGAGCAGAGATCAGCATCCCAAATTCACAAGTGTAAATAAATGAAAAACACTTGTGAATCACAAATCACAGAAACTGTTAATTAACACATATGTTTTGTAGTGTAAAAGTTCTTCTAGACCTGGAGAACTGATTAACCATAGGTGACTAGTAAAATGAGCCTATTTCTAAAAAGGTGGAGTGTTCCTTTAAGTCAAATCTTTGTCTCGACGTCCAGAAGTGTTACGACACAATGATCTACAGCTGAATCTCATGGGTGTGCACCCATCCAGCTAAGCTCTGGAACAGATGGGATTTTGGTGCAGCCCAATCAGATCGTAATCATTCTTGAGCTTTTAAAAGGCTGTTGAAGACATCAAAATACTGCAGGACTCTGCCTAGACAAGGATTTTTTCGGCATGTCATATGAGGAGAGAAACCCTAATTTGTCCATTAAGCTCAGAACTTAAAATGTAAGTGCAAAGAAATCTGGCTGTAGGCCATAGAAGGCTAAATTTGAATCCGCCACCCATTGTCATGCCAAATTATATGTGAGAATTGAGATGACTTCTTTCCCCAATGAATCATTTGAACTCAAATTGCAATGACTGCTGCTAAACGCGTCAGTCTGGCTGAAAATAGAGCCTATAATAAACGAAGCATCACCTATTGCCTGTTCTTTTGTGCCTTAGCAGTCCATGAGATCACGTCTGTATTGAAAAAACATACTCGTGTGCACTTTACAGTCTAGTACAAACATTTAATTTCCCACCGGCCATCAAATCGATTAGCATTTTATGATGTTAAAACCTTGACGTTCATTTGACATCCACACATTGATGCCCTTTGGACATCCAAAATAGTGACATAAAAACTATTATAATATACAGACATTTTTGTAATTGATTTTTGATGCCAATGATAGACGTCAAATTGATGTCATTTTGGGTGCTTTCACACTATGCTCAATTACCTGGACCATACCCAAGTTCGATTGTCCCTCCTTGGCACCTTCTCGGCCGGTTTGTGTTCACACTACTATCTTTTTTCCTTCTAAAGAATGAACGTTATAAAAACGGTAGTTTGTCGTACAGTTGGTGGTTCCGTTATTTGATTTGATTGCATTCGTACCAGAAGTGAACTGGACCAGAGTTCGCTAGAGTTAGCTAAACGTACTGTATTCTGACGTCAAATGAACCCAAGTGCAGACCAAAAGTGCTAGTGTGAAAGCACCCTTTGATTTTTTTTTGATCCTTTGATTCTTTATAGAGTCTTTATAAATTTTTTTGAGATGTAGACAGTCATATATATGTTCCATGTTGATAAAAACACTATTAGGACTCATATATCTCACAAAATTTTTTAAAATGGGTTGTTTTTGCATTTTTAAGAGCAAATTCGTTCTTCCTGTTTGAAAAGAAATTTTAAAGCAACATCATGGCGATGACATTATTGTGTGAATTCCAGTGTGGTGATTGGCCGTCAGCACTGGCCAGTACAAAGGGACGTCATTGAGTTTTCAGCATGTCTGTGCATTATTCATGAGCAAGACTTGGTTTAAACCAATCAGCGTGCTCTATTATGTAAGAGATGCAACTTCATTCCTATGTACAGTGCATCCGGAAAGCTTAAAAATTTCCCACATTTTTTATGTAACAGCCTTATTCCAAAATTGATTAAATTCATTTTTTTCCTCAAAATTCTACACACAATACCCCATAATGACAATGTGAAAAGAGTTTTTGAAATTGTTGCAAATTTATTAAAAATAAAAAACCTGAAATATCACATTAACAATCACATATTCAAAAAGACTTGAGGCTGTAATTGCTGCCAAAGGTGCATCAACAAAGTATTGAGCAAAGGCTGTGAATACTTATTTACATGTGATTTTTCAGGTTTTTAAAACCGCAGAAATTTTCTGTAATACCATTCCTAAGGTGTGTAAGATTTTATTTTATTTTTTACATTTTTTTAGGACAAAAGTATCTCCAGAAAAAAAAATGCAAATATGCCATTTTAAATTGTAAAGAAATGGGTTTTTGAAACAAATGAAGACAGCAGAAGTCAATGATTTGTTTAAATTCTTTAGCCTGACATGTTTACTGTTCCAAAATATTATAAATCTTTCAAAAAAAAAAAATATTGTTTTTAAACAGGAAAAGTTTAGTTTTTTTACTCAGACAATTAAGTAGAATATATATTAGAGCAGTGAGCACAATACCGTTACACCGTGAAACTGTGATATTTTTATCCCATTTTTATCCCGTGCCTACCCCTGAATCTGTGTTTGTGTTGCCGGCATGCAAATTAGCTGTTTTGCACGTAATGAAACTCCCCTTTTCATGCAAAGCCTTCCCTCTTTCGCCACTCAACACTCCCACCTAAACAAAACTTTGCACTTTTTATGCCCCGTTAACACTAATACGTTTTAGTTTTAAAATGCACAAGTTCTGCTATGGTTACACCATCCGTACACACTATGCTGGAATTTTCGAGCGCAGAAGGTCGTTGTCCTTTTAAAATGCTGCTGCTCCGTTTTTGTGTGGATGGGGAGAAAACGGAGACAACTGAAGACGAAAATCTGATTGGGGTTTTTTCCTCAATCACTGTAAAAAAAAATCTGTGATTTTACGGTTTATGCTGGGGTAGCAAAAAAAAACCTTTAAATAAAGGCTGTTAAATTACAGAAATTTACTGTAAAATAACAGCGGTTGAGTTATGGAAATTTACCAGAAATTTAAATTTAAGGAATTTCTGTAATTTAATGTCCGTTATTTTACAGTAAATTTCTGTAATTTGACGGCCATAATTTTCGTTTTTTTTTCCGGCACCCCATCTGCCGGAAATAAACCGTAAAATTACTGATTTTTTACAGTATAGCCTAAACAAAGTTCAGTCTTGTATCTTCTCCTTGTAAGTTTAGACTTTGCAAGTTTGATATGGAAAACAATCTCCCGAGGACACATCGGGTGAATCTTCAAAGGCAACAGTGTACTTTATAACCTCATTCACATCACCCAGGCTACGTTGTTTCACTATCTCAACTATAAAATGAAAACATGCAATGAGGAACTGCCTATTTTCATTTTGATGTTAGCAACTTAACAGACACCAAAAATGTTGAGGCGTTGTGTAGCAACATATTTATGACCGTCATCTTCCCTGTATGTATACTTATAACAAAACTGAGCCTATAACATTATTGCCTCCTTTCATTTTTATTGAAAATATGAAACATATCTTCTCTTTTGCTGAATATCAGTTTTAATAATCAATAATGGCCATTATAAAAGTATAACGCACAATAATTTTATACATTATAGAAAAATAAATGCAAGCAATCAGTCAATTATGATTTGTGTATGTGGTTACAGCCAACTCACATTACATGAGAACAAGTAATAGATTCAAAAGACCAACGTCGAGGAATATGTCGTTCGATATAGACAACAAGACAAATTAATTATCACGTTTAACAAATATAGTGAGATTAAATCCAGCAGTAGATCCTTGATGAACAGTCCGACGTTCACAGCCCTCATCGCTGCAGTGCATGCAAGAGTGTGTGTGTGTGGTCACGTGACGTGCATTTTCAGCGGTATAGTGTTGACAAAGAGTTGTTCAGAAACGCTAGGTGAAACGCCAGTGAGGACGTGGAACGTTTATGTTCTAAAACGCCGCTTTAAAACTAAAACGCATTAGTGTAAATGGGGCCTTAAAGTGAGAGTTCACTAAAAAATAAAATGCTGTCATGATTTGCTCACCATACTCAATTCTTTATTCTGTTGAACACCATAGAAGAAATTTGAAGAATGTTGAAAAGCAACAGCTATTAAATTCCATAGTATTTTGTTCCACCTATAGATGCTAATGCTTGCTGGTTTCCAACGTTTTTCCAGAATATTTTGTTTTGGTTCAAGTTTAGAACCAACTGAGTGTAAAGAAATGAATATTTCTGAGGGAACTGTCCCTTTGTCCATTCATCATTGTTGATTTATTCTTTGTCTAGGACTGTATGTTTTGCATATATGACAAAACAAGACAGAACAGTTCCTCACACAAAACACAGAAAAGGCTCTTGTGTTCTTCACACCAGCAGGCTTTCAGCAATAAAAGACATGTAGTCCTCCTTTAAGACTCTACAACCCATTTGCATGTAAATGTCTCTTAACTAACACAGGGCCGATCGTTTGTTTAATACAAATCTTTATTCTACTACCATTAGCACAGGGGAAATAATATGTGCAACACAGATAAACTGCACCATTAAGCACTACCATTTAATGACCCTGTGTATCTGTCACAGAGACATTCAACCTGTTTGCAGTGCTGAAAATGAAACCAGAAAAATATCAATGTTTGTCTTAAGAGATGCACATCTGACAGTTTAAAGTATTAGATTTGACCTTGGAGTTTGCATTCACCTTCACTGCTGAACTTCTGTTGATCCTGTGACGGGGAGAGAGCTTTAGGACGTTAGAGAGGCTTTCCTTTACAATCATCTTACGACAGCGTGACATTTCACTTCCCTGTAGGACTGTGCTGTGTAACCTCATGCGATCCTATGAAGTGTCACTAGGGTCTATCACTGCTACAGCTAATCTCACTGCTACGTCATTGCTGCATCTCATTTAAAATTACCATATAGAAATGTGCAATATATGCAAATGCTGCAGATGTTCATACTGTATATGGATTTCACATACAGTGGGTACGGAAAATATTCAGACCCCGTTAAAATTTTTACTCTGTTATATTGCAGCCATTTGTTAAAATCATTTAAGTTCATTTTTCCTCATTTATGTACACACAGCACGCCATATTGACAGAAAAACACATAATTGTTGACACTTTTGCAGATTTATTAAAAAAGAAAAACTGAAATATGATATGGTTTTATTTGATTTTAGCAAATGGCTGCAATATAACAAAGAGGGAAAGATTTAAGGGGTCTGAATACTTTCCGTACCCACTGTATATTTAAAAATATTGTAAAAATGGCCATTTAAATAAACATTTTTTCAACCAATGGAATTATACCTATGTACAAATATGTTCAAATATATTAGCTATGATTTTATGTACAGTTTAAGTCAGAATTATTAGCTTGTTTGTGAATTATTTTAAATACTGTTTAACAGAGTTAAGAAATATTTACAATATTTCCTAGAAATTTTTTTTCTTCTGGAGAAAGTCTTTTATATAGTTAGGTTGTGATAAAAAAACTGCTTTAAAAACAAAATTATGGTCAATATTATTAGCCCCTTTAAGATATTTTTTTCAATTGGCTACACAATAAACCACTGTTATCCAGTAACTTGCTTGATTAATTATCATAGTTAAGCCTTTAAACTGCATTTTAAGCTGAATACTAGTATCTTGCAAAATAACTAGAAACAGTATTTGGTATTATCCTAATTCTGATAAAAGAAATTAGTTAACTATTAATGTTGAAAACACATTTCTTCCCTACCTTAAATAGTACTTGGGACATGTTTGAAAAATTATGTAATTTCACAGGAGGGCTAATAATCCTGACTTTAACTCTGTGTTCACTATTAAAGCTAATGTATTTGAATATATATGTACATATTTATAATTGCAATGATTGAAAAATACATGTAAATAGCCATTTTTGCTATATTTTGAAATATGTCTATTTATATATGTGAAATTTAAATGTGGCGACGCGGTGGCGCAGTAGGTAGTGCTGTCGCCTCACAGCAAGAAGGCCGCTAGTTCGAGCCTCAGCTGGGTCAGTTGGTGTTTCTGTGTGGGGTTTGCATGTTCTCCCCACGTTCGCGTAGGTTTCCTACAGGTGCTCCGGTTTCCTACAAGTGCTCCGGTTCCCCCCATAGTCCAAAGACATGTGGTACAGGTGAATTGGGTAGGCTAAAATAAAGCTGGAAGGGCATCCGCTGTGTAAAACGTGCTGGATAAGTTGGTGGTTCATTCCGCTGTGGCGACCCCGAATTAATAAAGGGACTAAGCTGAAAAGAAAATGAATGAATGAAATTCAAACGTGAACTTGTATGTCATACATGTGATTAGTATATTTTCCACACTGTAAAACCTAATAAGTTAGCTCAAACTGTTTGATGAAACCGATTGCGGCAAAGCATTTAAGTTTTAAAACAAATAGGTTTGAGTACTGTAAACTTATATAAATGTATAGTCCTATTCAAATATGACATTTATGTTGATATGGTCAAAAATTAGTAACTTAAATATTTTGAGTTCAATTATCAAATTGACCCTTCGCTAAGCCCCGTCCTCCTTAGTTACTGTTGTTACGCCTGTCAAGCTTTTGTGCCTGCCACGTCTATTATAATATGTATGCGCCGGTGTCAGACATTGTCAGGGAGATTATTAGTCATTTTTTCCAAACGGGTAAGATTTCTGAGAAAGCCAGACAAAAACTACTGCAGTATGCATTGCAGGAGTATATTCACGACTTAATACGCAACCGATTAGAAAATAATTTAATCAAAAATGAAGAGAGGTTATGAAGTAGCATATTGCATATTACAACAGGCTAGCCTAGCCGCCTCATACGCTGACCATTTAACAGCTTAGTTCATGCACAGCAGGATAGGTGAAATATAAAAATTATATAATAATAACAAATTAAACCTTGATTTCTCTTTTTTTTAGCCAAAAAGCCTGATAGACCAATTGCTGTGCAATGAAATATAGCGTTACTAACAGACAAGGAAACACGCACTAAATTTCTAAATCGCCAAAAGACAGACAAAAACATCAGTGAATTGTAGCTCTGACATGGACATGAGGGATATAAATTACTGAAAAACCGCTGCGGGTGAAGTATATTGATCACAAGTGCTTAGTTTGTGATGATATCTCTGTTTTGTTCTGTTGATATGTAATTTCAAATATTCATAGCTTGAAACAGATGGAAAATGACTGGATTGTGCTCGCTCTTACAGCTATTGTGAGGGTTTAAACGGAGCAGTGCTCATAATATCGAGCGAAAAAAAAAGAACATAACCTGATTTGTATTTTTGTAGGAAACGCACTTTAGATCATTTTAGGGTTAGAGGTGTGTGTTATTATTGCCGTCTATCACTGAATATGTCAGGAATATCAAAAACAAAACCAACTTAACCCCTCTCTTTTAGCGCCCCTCACACATTGATCCACACTGGCATTTCTCCCCTTGGGTTTTAGGTCCAAATTTTAGAATACCAGTATCAGATTTGCACAATCCATATGCACAATGCTTGGGCTTGTTTCCCTCGCTCAAAAGCTTGACAGACCTCCTGCGTGTAGCTATGGTTGAAAACTCATTCAATTTGAGTTCTGCTTATTGTAATCTGTTTATAAGTTAACATAACTCCTTTTAATTGAGCCTAAGTAACTTTAAAAATATATTAAACTAACTTATTTCATTTAGGGCTTTCACTGTTAGGTTTTACAGTGCAAAGATTATGGGTTTAAATATATTTAAAGCAGCCCTGAAATCAAAACGTTTTCTTATTTGTATATGTTTATAATAGTGCTTGTTATAAACAATGTATTTGTGCACATCATTATTTTGTAAAAAATTATTTGCCCTTGTTTACCAATTACCATAACCTTCCCTTTCCCCTTGAATCTACTTTCTTCACTTCTGGTCACATGGAAAGCCTTTGGGGAGGGGCTATCAGGGTGTGTCTACTTTCTTCAAAAGCCCTGTTTTTTCCAATTTGTCAATCTTTCTTCATTAACAACACCACTCTTCCAACAATTTAATCGGTTTCCAAAAGGACAAAATCCTTCACCGCCCTCTCTCATTTCAGAACTGTTTCAATTGAATGTCACAATTTTGAAAAAAAAAAAAAAGTCAATCTTAACTTCCATTACACTCTTCAATGACTACATGTAATATATATTTATTTAATGCCATGTCAGCAACCAAGGCTTTTTTCATGGCAAGAACATTTCAATAATAAATATACAAATAAAAATCAACAAACAAATGAATACATAAATTAAATAAGATTTTTAGCGCTAATACGTGATAAAAATTCCAAAGTTTGTCCTGGTGTCACTTTGCTAAAAATGTCCTTAAAAGAGCTTATTTCATTAAAAAACTCTTCTGGAATCATTAAAAACAGGACAGTCAGGTTTAATGTGTTTTCTTCAAAGAATAAATAAATACAAAAAAAAACCTTGATAATTATGAAAGAGCCTAGTTAACTGAAAGAGATGCAGACAAGAAGTCTTAGAATTTTTTCTTGAGCAGCACATTAGTTTCATTCTAGCAATAATCATTCCGTTTCTTGATATTCTAGAGCTTAGCACCATAAATGCCAGCAGTCAAGTGCTCTGAGCCCAGAGGGAACTCCACACTAAATCTTAGCTAATAGTCTTTATGGGGCTTACCATCTGCCTGTAGTGCACTATAATCACTCACAATCTGGAGACACACAAGAAAAGGAGATGCTCTGTGCTGTTACAGCAATTGCCGCTGACCTCAAGCATTTGTTTTTATTTTCTAGTTCTCCACGCTCATTAGAGTCTTTTAGATTAGCTGAATTGTATGTGATTTTAAGTATGGCAGTGTTTAGTATACAGCGTTTGTGTGTGTTCAGATATACAGGTTATTTCACTTATCTATTAGACTTTACAAATAATATTCCATTTTATAGCAGATTTAAGTGAATGTTATTTAGAGTCTTAATGTGTTCATGTCTTTATTGTTCAATATGCTAAATAAAACTATTCAATCATTGCAAGTAATTAACCAAAACATACAGTGCATCCGGAAAATATTCATAGCGCTTCACTTTTTCCAAATTTTTCTGTTACAGCCTTAGTCCAAAATGGATTAAATTCATTTATTTATTTTATTTACAAGCTTGGCACACCTGTCTTTGGGAAATTTTTGCCCATTCCTCTTTGCAGTACCTCTCAAGCTCTATCAGGTTGGATGGGAAGTGACGATGTACAGCCATTTTCAGATCTCTCCAGAGATGTTCAACAAGATTTAGGTCTGGGCTCTGGCTGGGCCACTCAAGGACATTCACCGAGTTGTGAAGCCACTCCATTGATATTTTGGCAGTGTGCTTTGTGTCATTGTCCTGCTGGAAGATGAACCATTGTGCCAGTCTGAGGTCAAGAGCACTCTGAAACAGGTTTTCATTTAGGTTGTCTCTGTAAATTGCTGCATTCATCTTTCCCTCTATCCTGACTAGTCTTCCAGTTCCTGCTGCTGAAAAACATCCTCACAGCATGATGCTGCCATCCCCATGCTTCGCTGTAGGGATGATATCAGAGTGAGCTTAGAGTGACCATTGGGTTATTGATCACCTCCCTGACTAAGGCCCTTCTCCCCCGATTACTCAGCTAAGATGGCCGGCCAGCTCTAAGAAGAGTCCTTGTGGTTTCCAACATCTTCCACTTACGGATGATGGAGGCCACTGTGCTCATTAGAACTTTCAGAGCAGCAGAATTTTTTTCTGTAACCTTCCCCAGCCTTGTGCCTTAAGACAGTCCTGTCTCTGAAGTCTACTGACAATTCCTTTTCTTCTTGCTTAGTTTGTGCTTTGACATGCACTGTCAACCCTGGGACCTTATATAGACAGGTGTATGTTTTTCAAATCATGTCCAATCAACTGAATTTACCACAGGTCAACTCCAATTGAGCTGCTGAAACATCTCAAGAATGATCAGTGGAAACAGAATGTACCTGTGCTCAATTTAAAGCTTAACGGCAAAGGCTGTGAATACTTATGTACAAGTGAGTTTTTAGTTGTTGTTTTTTTATATAAATTTGCAAATTCACATTGTCATTATGGGGTATTGTGTGTAGAATTTTAAGGAAGTAAATTAATTAATTCATTTTGGAATAAGGCTGTAACATAAAAAAATGTGGACAAAGTGAAGTGCTATGAATACTTTATGGAAGCACTGTAAGCAATCAATCAAAAAACAATTGCTTATTTGATTGTTTAACCAAAAGATATAACAGTCGAGTTCCAAAACTGAAACTCATTTCATTTTCTCTATAAGCACATAGATTTTTACCATTTAAAGACAGACATGTTGTGAGCTCAGATGTTTTTAATCATTTCTAATAATTGTTTGTATGCTTTTTCTATTCCATCTATTAGCCTTAATGTGCAGACTATAAACATTTTTGTATGTACAGTATGTATGTGTGTACACAAATAGTTATTGTACTAGTTATCGTTTTGGTTCTTGTTCTAACTGTAAATGTTTTTTTTTTTGGAGTTATAGCGTAAACAGCCTTTAGGTCCATTTGCACTTTGACACTGTTATTTTTCTTTCATTTAGGCACAGAAAAGCACATAAATGATCCTTTCATAGAAATGTGCAGCAATACTGACTGATCTAACTATATGATATGCTTGCCAATCTAATTATGCTTCAACACCAGTTGACACCAATTTATTCTGAAGATCTTGAGTTTATCGACCTCATCAGTGAGATCACCAAAGCAATATGCATCTGACCGAAGCCTCTCTTCAGGGATATATGTGGAATCTCACCATCCAACAATCTCTAGCCTTGAATGAACTGCTCTATAGCAGGGTTCAAACGCTTCAGTGCCTCTGCAGTTTGCACGTTAAACACCTTCTTTTTCAGTAATGATGGACATTTAAGTAAATGACTGCTGAGATGGCTCATATATATTTTTTTCTCTCTGCTTAAAAGACAGGTCTGATAGTGGCGTGTTACCAGGGCTACGTGGATGTGGTCATTGCACTGTCCCAATGCCCACATGTGGACGTGAATTGGCAGGATAATGAAGGGAATACAGCTCTTATTAATGCTGCACAAGCAGGTAAGAAAGTGAAGCAAATCAGCTATTAAAGGCTATATGATTATAACCAACATCCCCTAGTATATTCAATTTGGCCTTTATTTGACTAATCTATTATATAAGTGCATAAACATTGCCTGGCCTGGCCTGGATTTAAGCCAGAAAGAGTCTATGATTGGATCTTTACTGCAATAATTAATATGTTCCTGGCTTGTTATATAAGTTCTTTTAACTCCAGCTGATACAGTGTGTAGCTTCTTACTTTTTAAACAACTGTCACAAGATGTATGCCATGGTCATATTCCAGGATGACAATGCCAAGGTCCATCAGTCTCGGTGCAAGACCAATTTACCTGGAGCCCATCTTCATGGCATCATTTCATCAACTCTCAATGTCACAGTTCATTTCCATCAAAAGTTGAATTAATTTTTGGCCAAGACCTTGATAATGAAAGCACCCCCACTATCTAACCCTGAGGCCTCTACTGTCTACTCCAACACATCCCAAAGATGAAAATGGAGCCTTCTTTCACATTCAGAAATAAATCTTGGCATTTTCATCCCGGAATATTCCAACATATTCCTACTTGGTCACTCCAGTTACTGCACCAGTTACCCCACAGAAGGACCTGTTTAAGGGACTGCTTAAGGTGCAGTTCACAAATTGCATCTAAAAACATGTGGAAAGCATGGGGTGCTTTACTTTTCTCACCAATTTCAACACTTGCACTCCTGTGGTGTCTGTTGGTGCTAGGCATACATCAACCATTCTCTCTAAGGACAACAAACTGACAAACCATTGCTGCAGCTCTGATAAAAGCACTGCAGTATTTGTGTGTGTTACGTTTGTCTGAGGTAATTGGTCCACTGTTTTTACTGAAATGTGTTTGTTCATACCAAGTATGAAGCTAATTTGTTAGTTCTAGTCACATGACTCATGGTGCACTTGCAGCATTCTGAAAAGTCGAGATGTTTTCAACTCCTTTTTTGCTCCCTGTTTGTGCATGCAGGCCACACAAAAAATGAAAAATGAACTTGCGCATGCGAAAGACGCGATATGTGAATGGCCCCTTATACTGTAGAGCAGTTTTACTGCAACTCTCCCTGGACTGCACATTTGTCTCACAAAACCATTTCAGGTCCTGGAGTCTCTGCTAGTGTTCTGATGTTTGAATCAGATGTTTGACTA
Organism: Danio tinwini; assembly: GCA_903798205.1. Classification (NCBI taxonomy): domain Eukaryota; kingdom Metazoa; phylum Chordata; class Actinopteri; order Cypriniformes; family Danionidae; genus Danio; species Danio tinwini. The sequence goes on along the minus strand of CAIGQZ010001336.1, from coordinate 21,069,949 downwards.
AGAAGACATGCAAACAATGCAGTGTTGGGTGGCTTCATGAAAGTAATTGAGAACTACTGCTGTAGAGGATGTGTCAAACTCTAATCCCAGTGGCCCACAGTCTTGATCCATTTAGATTCAACCATTACTAAACACTAAAACTAATGAATACCTTCTGATGTATTTGAAAACTACAGCTGTGTTGGAGCAGGGTTGGAACTAAACTCTGCAGGGCTGCAGAACTGAGACCCCCGTCCACACAAACTAACATTTTCAAAATCTTATTTTTTTTCTATGCGGTTTGGCCAAATGCAGGTGACGGCACAGGTGACTGAAGCCCAATTGTTCTGAAAACTGAAATCTCTGCCAGGGGGAAGCTCTCAAGATCTACCTGAGCTCAAACTCCCGTCTCGTCCTGCAAACTGGAGGGAGCCCCTGCCTCGAGGATCTTATGAGCTCAGGGCTCTCTCTTGGGACAGCATGCCAAACTCGCTTTATAATCATCAGCTAACTGTGAACTATTGAAAAAAAATGAAGGCAGGAAAAAATCTGTTTATAAAGATACCTGTGGACATGGCCTAATGTTGACTCCTGTTCTAGATCATGATGGTAGCAATGCCAAAGTCATGAATTTGATTTCACGTGAATGTATGAGATAATAAGTCTGCTTTGAATAAGAGTGCCTGTTTGAATGTTTTCTGATTTATAGGCCACAGTACGATTACACACTTCTTGCTAAACTATTTTCCTGGGATTGACACTGAGCGTAGGAACTGCCATGGCTTCACTGCGTTGATGAAAGCAGCCATGCAGGGTCGAGCTGAATGTGTGCGGTATCTCATGATGACAGGTACAGCATCATCAGCTGAAAAATGAATACAGATTCCTAATTTAGTTCATGCATAATGCTCCTCTTTTATGTTCCTTCAAGTGGCCATTCATTTTCCTCCACAAAACCTTTTGTCTTTCTTTGTGCAGGAGGAGACATTGAAGCAAGAGACTTTGGCCGTAAACTGACACCACAGGAATGGGCCTTGTTTACAGGCCGCTACGAGACTGTCAAACTGATTTCAAGACTAATGGATAAGCCGTGTGCCGAACAGTTCTGTGACTCTTATCCCATGGAGTGGCCTATGCTGAACGAAATGGTGGCTCGATCGAAGGAGCCTAAATCCTGCTGGAGGAAGTTCTCAGAGTGTGTCTGTAACATGTTTAACATCAGCATGAAGACCAATCCCGTAGATGAAGGGGTTATGGACTACACTGTGCGAATGACCACAGCCTTGGCCAGTCCTCTTATAGCCACTGCTTGTCACACTGTGTGCCCAAGCAGCCCCCCGTGTGTAGGAAAACGGCGTCCTGCCGTACAGGATATTCTTCGCAGACAACGGCTGGCTGAGCTGAAGAACCTGGGACCCGATCGCCTCAACAACTACAAGAGGCTCTTCCAGAACTCAAGGGTTCTCCTGGTTCCCAAAAAGCAGGAACGCCGTGCCAGCCTGCAGCCGCAGTTACTGCACAGTGTCGCAATGGCTTCTACTGTGGCCTTGAGGAGAAACAGCCTGCTGCCTCTTCACATGATGCGCAGGAGCAGCGTACGTCCTGGGATGGTGGTGCCTAAAGTCTTGCTGTGCAAAGCTCCTCCCCCCATATTCATGCCAGAGCGGCCGCCACGCTGGAGTTCAAAAGATTCAGCACAACTACAGATCCCTAAGTGGAAGTATAAAGCTCTAAAGGAGGAGAAGAAGAAAGCTGAACAGATGGAAAGGTTAAGATTGCCTATTGGGAGGAAAAAGTAAAGTGGCTTTTGATGCCTTAGTGTTTTACAGAGGTTTTATCCACTGTTGGTTTCAGGTCTGTGAGAATTTACTTTATAGAATGCCACAGAATTTTGTTCCTTAATTCTATAATGTAGTCTCACTGATACACTTTTTTTTTTTAAAGTGGTGATGATTACTAATTTTTTATCATCTAACCTGCACTAAATTGCCAAATGTTTTCGGAGATTTGTCTTTACATGCACAAGAACTTTAATGACATCCCAATCTTACTTGGTAGGGTTCAATTTAAAATAGGCTCACCCTTTGCAGCGGTAACAGCTTCAATTCTTCAGAGAAGGTTTTTCACAAGGTTTAGGAGTGAGAATGACTGGCCAATCATTTACAAGTGCATTTGAGATGTAAGACACTAGCTACGTTTTCATCCACCTATTTTTATGCGCATTTTGGATATGCACAAAAAAAAATCGGTTGATGGAAATGCCAAGATGCACATAAGTTTATAAAATGTGCATAAAAAATGGATGCGCATAACTGAGGAGGATAAGCTTTTTATTCCATATGAAAAGATACGCATAAATTATTATAGAAACACTTTTACAGAACAAATTCCACTATGCGCAATTGAAAAGGTCATGTGATTTTGTTATAAGAGATCATGTGGTGATAAAAATGTGTGTGAATGGACAAACCAGCAGGCAGAGCACTCTGTAAAACATCTGACATGTTGTTTTTGTCATTCTAAAATGCCGTAACCATCTCAGTATTAGTGTTATTATACACTATACCACACATTCATTGCTTGTCGGCATTTTATCAGGAAGTGACGATTTTGTTCTCTTTGACTACTTGGATGGAAACGCTGCTTTATTTACATGTCTTATATGCGATATTCCAGTTTTGCATATAAATTTAATTTGCATCTTTGGATGGAAATTTTGGTACTGATGTCAATAAGAAGGCCTGGCTCACAGTCTCCACTCTAATTCATCCTGAAGGTTGAAGATTCTGTCATGTTGAGGTCCAGACCAACCTCACTCATCCATCTCTTGATGGACATTGATTTGTGCATTGTTGCAGTCATGGAACAGGAAGAAGCCATTCCTAAACTGTTCCATCAAAGACGGGAGCATGAAATTGTCTAAAATGTTGGTTTGCCGAAGCTTTAATTATTCCTTTCACAGGAACTAATGGGTCAAACCCAACCCCTGGAAGACAGCCCCACACCATGATCTTCTCTCCACCAAACTTTACACTTGGCAGAATGCAGTCAGGCAAGTACCGTTCTCTTGGCAACCAGCAAACCCAGACTCATCTATCTGATTGCCAGAAAGAGAAGTGTGATTTGTCACTGCAGAGAAAAAAGTCTTCACTGCTCTGGAGTCCAGTGGTGGTGTGTTTTACACTATCCAAGTCTTTGCAGTGCACTTAGTGATGTAAGGCTTGGATGCAGCTGCTCGACTATGGGAAGCTATTCCATCAAGCTTTCCAAGCTCTTTTTGAGCTAATCTGAAGGCCACACACATTTTGGATGTCTGAAGCTATTGACTATGCAGAAATTTAGCCACTTCTCTGCACTGTAACCTCATTCTGCGATTTTTATGGCCTAAGTTGCTATTATTCCCAGTTGCTTCCACATTGTTATATAACCACTAACAGTTGGCCGTAGAATATTTAGTAGTGAGGAAATTCCATAAATGTACTTACAGTATTTCACAGGTGGCAACCTCATGCTACCACACTTGAATTCAATAAGCTCCTGAGAGTGACCCATTCTTTCTCATATGTTTATAGAAGCAGTCTGTATAGACATTATATATATACACCTGTGGCCATGTAAGTGATTGGAACACCTGAATTCATTGATTCAGAGGGGTGTCCTAAAACGTTTGGCATTATGCAGTAGTGTATTTAAAGTGTAGGAGTATTTCTTGCTGTCGCTCTTCTTATTTTACTATTATTTATTTTTGCTTCTTTGAGCCAAGTCATACTTGAAATATGTTGCACAGTATTTTTTATATTGCACTAAAAGACTGAACTTACAAAAGGGAGTGTTATATAAAGACTTGATTAAAAATAAATAAATACATATTTATCAAGCATGTTCATAGAACTTGTCATGTGTTTGGTTGGAACTTCACTATTAAATCCTTCATTTTTGACAGAAATAAAGACAGAAGAAGTGGGGGATATACATACAGTATGTTCAATGCATGTTTCAACAGCTATCTTTTGACTAACAAAACTCTATAACACTTTTAGTAAAACAATAATAAAACAAGTTTTGCAAGTTGTCCTTACAGCCTCATTTCACCCAAGTCCAGCAAAGTCAGTATATACTGTATGCTGTTGATAACTATAATAATTGGTCTAATCCTATGAATTTATGAAAATCCACACCACTGCTACAGCAATAGACACAGAGGATATTTTACACACGCACGCACGCACGCACGCACGCACGCACGCACGCACGCACGCACGCACGCACACACACACACACACACACACACACACACACACACACACACACACCAGCTGATTCGAATGTTAACACTCGATAAATTGGGCGTTATCAGAGGTTATCAGCTAGTATATATGGGCCAGTAGAGGCCATCTGCACCTGCTGGTAGGATCAGGAATCTGTAATCATTCATCCACTTAATTAATCAGCTATAGATCACATACGGCCGTGGCCGAAAGTTCATGAGAATTATTGTTATTATTAATTAAATTAATATTAATAAAAAAAAAACATGAATTGTATTTTATTAACGTCTACCCCTACCCCAACCCTATCCAACCATCACAGTAATGTAAAAACAGATCTGGATCTGGAGCCTTCTCTATTAGTGTAGCTGATTAGCCACAAGAACTATTAATATTGTTTATTAAATGTCCCATTAATTGTATTTTATTAATGTCTACCCCTACCCCAAAATGTCAGAGTAATGTAAACAGATCTGGATCTGGAGTCTTCTCTATTAGTATAGCTGATAAACCATGTGGATGAATAATAACAGCCTTCTGAGCCTGAATCTGGACCATGGTGTATAATACAATAATGTAATACAAGAACTATTTTTAAGAATTAAGCACTTTCAATTAAAAAAAACCTGTAACTTAAATGAATTTCTGTTTTTAAAGAAAACAAATATAAACATTTGTACACAGTCATATAGACACAGTAGATTTTAAATCTTACAATTTACAGTATGCCTAACGTCTATTGTCTAAAAGTTGTCCCATTGTAACCTTTGATTTGGCCCACCATTCCGTCTGTTTGATGTAGAGGGTTGGGACAGCTGTCTTTAACACAGAGATCGTCATTTCTAATTTGACAACCTTTTTTGTTTGTTTTATTGCTGAGCTACAAAAAAGCAATGTGAAATTAAATGTTTCAATTAAATGTTGTAAATGAATCTGATTTAAGAAAAATGTAAACTGTCACCAGACAAATAGAGAACTATGCAGAAGAGTAACAGTGAGTAAATCAAGACAAAAACTATGTCATTCTGTTATAAATGAGATTGTTTGGATTTTATTGTAGTAAGTTCTTTATTAAATGTAATAAAAACTGTATTAGTTAATATAAAGCAATGTTTTCTAGTCATTTCTAAACATTATTAAATAAACTAGGAAATTACCCATGGCAACTATATTTACTTTTGGCACACTAGCCTCAATCAAGTTTGGTTTTTGGCCCTTTATAAGAAAAAGTTTGGGCATCTCTGGTCTAGGTAGATGATAGGCATATATTGAAAAACTTAAAATCTACCTTTTGTTATCAGAAAAAATTTTCCTTACAAATTTCAATGACGATGTCAAATGAAATCATTTTACAACAGTGCATCTTTTCCAGCAATGCAGAGTGAAATGCGAAATACATCACCAGTAGGGGTCAGTCTTACATCTATTCAATCAAGTAAGTCTTCATGTTCAAAACACACAATCCAGACATGTGGCCATTTCAGCTCTCAAAATGCATGTTACCACTTTTAATCACATACTGTTCATATTGTGAATTAGCAATACAAACCAACAGCATCACCACATTTCTATGGTCGTGTTGATTGATACTTTCTCACACATTAGCATTGATGAGATTGAAAATAAATGGATGTGAAAGGCTTGGTGTTTCAGAGCTGTAGGCTGGGGATGTCGTTTAGCGCCTGTCACACTTTTTTATACTACACCCTGGCTCTCAGGATAAAGTGAGAGGCACATACCCTGTCAATGTCAAGATGGCTCTCTGTGGGGAAAATGGTAATCAAACAGTCGTGATGAAACCCTAACAGGAGCTCATGGCTTGCTCGCCTGGCCTCTGATAGATATCTAGGAATTCTATCAAAAATGCAATAAATGGAAAACTCAAGGCAGTACAAGGTAACAGATATCTTGTGTTGATGTCTGGAACACAAACGTGATTGAGTAAACCGATAAAAAATCTGTGCTGTTAAATCTTTCTACAATAAAACATGAATTGGTTTGGATGAAAGATCATATGCAGTATATTTTAAAGGGGTCTTATTATGCTTGTTTCACCTTTTGAATGTCAGTTTGTTATGTGTATGTTTGAGCATAACATCTAAACTAAACAGCTTGTTTGGACTACAGCTTGTTTTCTGGGCTTAAAGGTGCTGTATGTAAAGTTTTGATTCTTCTAACGCATAAAAATACCATAATATGTTTGCAGATATTTAAGAAACATGCTAAGTGAACAGTCTTGTTTATCTGAAAAGCAATGCTGAAGTCGGATGTTCAACTTTGAAAATGTGCGTTACGTGCCGAAACGTCTGTCTTTGTTTTGGTCCCTTTAAATCGCCCAATGCCAGTTTAGCCAATTATGTTTTAGCACCCTAAGTTGCCTTTGTGGAAAACCGCATATTTGATTTATTCAGTCATGAAGGTTCTCAAAGCATGCGTCTGTGACCGAAATGCGACCACCAGTGGACAGTAGCAGCCTCCAAAATAAGACACAGATTCAGAGTTCCACATGAGGTGGTCATTAATTAGCAAATAATATCAATATTACGAACGTGAACATTAGGTGAGCAGGTTACATTGTAAGCGCGTGTCCTAACAATAGGCCCTGTAATGAGATTTGCAGTGATAAGCAATTTGGCTGATTGCACCAGACAAAACACGACAAATTTAAATACAGTCATTCAGAAGCACAGAATATGCACTTACTACACTCCAGCAAAATGGTAAGGTTTCTACTCTAATTAATACATTTTGAACCTCTTTAACATTATTAAATGTACATACTGAATCACTGATATGTGTTGGTTTTGAGTCACAGTTCTAAAGTTTAATTTTAAACTATTTATTTTATTTTCAAGATCTGAGGTGAACTATCTGCTGCTGCTTTCAGTATATGTCAATAAATGTCATGTCAAATAGCATTCAAACTCACATTGTTTGCATTTAACACTTAATAAAGCACATGAGGTGTAACTGAGGTGATCATTATCAGTTTCCTGTTGTTTACCTGCAAGAAATAGAAGGCGTTTCTAAAATATTAATTTCAGGTGTTGATTAGAACAAAAACTCATTTCAATATGAAAATATTCCCTCTACCGCGGGCCATTGCTTTTATTTAGAACACAGTTTAAATCAGCCTTTATGCTCAATACTGTAGTCAGGCACGCTCCTGTTGGTGTCATCAATCTGGCAACCTGGTCTTGTGTGTGTTTTAAACCAAGTGCAATACCTAGTTCAACCACTGGGTGTCAAACTTACATACTGCACCTTTAATGATGCCACCAGCCTGATCTCATGAGGAAACGTAAGTATTTTTTACGTTTTGTCAGTTTAGTGGCTAATTTGTAGAAATTCATACAAATTGAGTCGTATGAAAAGGTACGATTTTAAAAAGGAGGCGTTGCACCCAACCCTTCTTCTAATCCCAACCGTCATTGGAGGATGAGCAAATCGTACCAAATTGTACGAATTAGATTGTACGAATTCATACGAATTAGCCACTAACTCAAAAAGTTACAAATTGCTTTGAGATTGTGTTGATGTCACAAAGAGGCCCAAATCCCGTCTATGTAAATTAAAATGGTTGGTGTGGGGAGGGGAAAAGCAACAAAGATTTTACCACTCTGATATGTCTTGCTATATGCATGCATGCAAAGGTTCTGCGTAATCCTCCTGGCCAATATTGTCAGCATTTAGATCTTGCTGCTTTGGCTAGGGGTTTGGTAATACTGAAAAACTGTCTGAGCTGTTTGGCAATCACAATGCACTGGGACAGCTAACCAATAACTAAACATTTTGTTTTCAGAAAGTGGGCCGTCATCAAAACCAGAACTAATTCCTTCATTTGTGCCAGGTTGGGGAGATACTATAAAAATGTAAATGATGTGAAAATGTGTTTTTCAAACACAAATATGAGTGCATGTTCTAGTACAGTGTTTCTCAACCACGTTCCTGGAGGACTACCCGTTCTCCAAATTTTCCATGTCTCCTTAAACAAACACACTTGATTCAGATCATCAGAGAGTGAAAGACCTGTAATGGGTGTGACAGACAAAGGAGACATCTAAAACATGCGGTGTTGCCTCTAGGAACGTGATAGAGAAACACTGCTTCTAGAGAAACACTGCTTAACCCTGTTCCTCAAGGTACACCAACAGCACACAATTTCAACCTCTTCCTAATCAAACACACATGATTCAACTCAGCAGAACATTAGAACATACAAACTGTTAGTGTGCAGTTAGTGTGAGTTTGGAAACATTGCTCTAGTACACCCCCCAAACATAGTGATGGGCAAAGTGAGGCTTCATGAAGCACTGAAACAGTCGAAGCAAATGCAATGAAGCTTCGAAACGTTTCAAAACCCATCTCTACAGCGACACCTAGTGGCCATTTTTTATGTATCGCTCCAGAACAGCTTCAGCAAAGAAACTAGAATAGAGGCTTCGTGTTGTAGTGAAGCGGTTTCAGACTAGCATGCCGTGATAATGGGTTGAAATCCAGGGTGCCGCAGCTATAGATGCAAGTTTTTAAAATGCTCTGTTCTTGTAGTGTTTTGTGTTAACATGGGTCTGACATCTGAAAGAACACTTTGTGAATAAATATGTCTGGTTTTGGTCATAAAAAGTAACATAATTAAAATACATCAATTCATAATTTAATAAATAAAAGTAATTAATGAAAGTATTTTGGAATTTGTTGGGATTCAAACTCTGGCCATTTGCAGCACAGTTATTCTGTGCATGCGCACGGTCCACTAGGCTACATGAGATGTATTTCCAACCCTGTCAGTTAAAAGCAGATTCGCCAGGTCTCGAAACGCTTCTGAAATGACTGATGCTTTAAATTGCTTTAGTCACATGACCAGGTGTTCAAAAACACTTTAGTCACGTGACCTAGGTGATTAGAATAATATTAAATCACATGACGTGAGTGTTTCGGATCATGCTTCGGTGCAGTGTTTCGAAGTACTTGCGCTTCGGATGTCGAAATGTCAGTTTCACGTCAGCCATCCCTACCCAAACAGAATCAAAACTTTGTAAAAGGGCATAAAAGGACCCCTTTAAATAAAATTTGCCAATAAAGTGCACGTTGATACCAAATGTACCTTTAGAAATACCCAAATAAAGCAAATAACTCGGACACAAAAGGAAAGAAATCACAAAACGGTGATTCTCCATTAGTTTATATAGCAGTTGCAACCTGGCATTAAAAAGGTTCACAATTCTCTCAAACACTTTGTCTAGCAACAGAAAAAAAGTTTTACTTACATCTTCAATACAGGTTGTCTGATATGTCTACTTTTTCACAGATATTTTGCTTGTTCTTAGACGTTCACTATCAATGGTGCTGTAGATATGTGAGTTCGGGGATCGTCCTGAATCCTTGCACCTGACAATTACCTAAGTGTAAAATGACATGAAGGAAAGACCAGGGCTTGCTTCAGACCTTCCCTCTCTCTCTCTCTGTCTGCCAGACTTGAAATTTACAGTTTGAAAAATTGCTAAAATTACAGGGTAGTCTCATTCTTTGTTCTCCATTCAGTCAAAAGAGGAATGTTCACCCATCTTCTCTTGCAATAAGATGACCTGAGATATAGGCAATTACCTACAAGAAGAAAAAAAAAATCAAGAGGTGTGTCTAAATGCACACAGCTCTACTTCTAGATTCGAAGCTATTCGTTTTAGTGGAATCCATTTTGCTAAGGACATGAAGCACATTCAAAACGCATTAATAAAAGGTAGCAAGGTGCGTGCCAAAGGGTGTTAGAGCGTGGTTTTAGCACCTTTTCAAGTCAATATTAGACACGGTATCACATCGGCCCTCACTGAGCCCTGGTCTCGCCTCTTTTACACAGCAACAACATGACAACAGGAGGTCAACATCTGGTTAGAAATCAAGGTGAACAAAACCCTATGCTTTTTTTTTAAACTAGCATTTTTTTTCTTTGCAATGTTTCTGCGTTAGGTGACATCCACATCTGCACATAAAAAGTATATATATATTTTGTATTTATATAATATATATCCATACTCTATTGACAGATTTGTCTACGATGAGCTTAAGAACCACTGATTTTCTGGAAGAAAAAAAGCAGATTTTGCAAATGTCTATTTTACAACACAGCGTCAACTAATTGTACATCTTTGGAGGGGAAGTAGCTGTCAAAGACGGTGTCCCTCCGTTTCCTCTTACAGTGTGAATGCTGTCCAAACATGTTTTTTCTTTAAAAAAAAAAAAGCATTTACAAATGGGCATCGATAGCACGAGTGACGTCGTTAAAGCGTATCTTCAACGGCAGCTCTACAGCACCCCTTGGCTCAGGGATTACCACATTTGGCACATAACTAAGCACAGATCACTCGAAGGATTGTGGAATGACCAGTCTTTACGTCAGTACAGCTGGAAAGAATTGACAGAAAAAGATCTGACAGATATGCCTGAAATTGTTCTTATTATTGGTGGTAAACTCTGTCCAGGCAGTGATGCTCTGTTCGTAAGTAGTAAGTAATTTCCTCGCATAGAAAAAAAAAACAATAACATTAGAGCAAACAACACCTTTCTGCCGCATTTCTTACCCATAGAACAGGACGCTGAAGTTTAATGACCGTATTTTGCTTTCTTTCAAAATACAGGAAAATAAAAAGATATATCGAGCCACGCGGGAGGACACTGAAGTCTTTGCGTAATATACACAATGCACCTTGTATCTACATCTGTAATATACAACAAGTACTTTACACCAGACTCAAGAAGTTAAAAAGGAAGTACAAAAACAAGCAAATAATAAAAAGAAATCCCCAAAATAAGAACATACAAAGGCTAAGAGTGCACCGGAGCACTCCGTAAAAAGCATGGTGTAACCAAAAGAGATGTCAAAAAACAAAAGAAGTGTGAAAACTACTTCCTTAGCTTGTGTTGAATGTCATTTTCTTGTGCTTCACGTAACTATCCCATCTCTGCGCCACATATGGTATGTTCCGTTCTTCCGCTGCCATTCCCTCCAATGCTAAAGTTCAAGCAATCCGTTTGGTAAAATGCATTCCTTGCGCGTCTTCCCTAAAATCTCCAAGCACTTTCTTAACCGTGCTCACCGGCCACTGTGGTGCGAGCAGTGAACCGAACTGAAGGTTTACGAGTGTGAGATGTCTACTAGTGTTCATGCACATGCTGGTCTGGTGTCTGTTTGCCAGCCACCTCCAGCCTGCCTCTACACCCAGGAGTCCGGCGAGGCAGGATAGTGGCTCGTCTCGTAGTTGAGTTCACTGTATGGGCGAGATGCAGAATAAAAGTCCACGTAGTTCCCTGTGGACTTCAGTCCCAGGTGCATGGTGCCGTCTGCGGCAGGTGGGGGCCTTTTATGCGCTTGGTCCTCGTAGTACGGCTCCTCAAAGTTGGCTCCTGGGGGCGTCTGGAAGGGAGGGTAGGCCTCTGGAGGGTTGCCTTGAGCCGAGACCTGACGAAAAAACAATGAGAGCATAAGGCAGCTGCATTGGGAAGTGACATAAATGTATTCAGAAGCAAAGAATCTCATTTACAATTCAAATCAAGCACTATTGGTAGTAATGTTATGAAGAAAGGAGTGTATGACATATATTTAAAAGGTGCTTCATCTCAACTAGTGTTTCCCATTGTTTTGTTTGAACTGAACTAAACTGAACTTCAACTCTGAAATCTGGACTTTATTATAATCTTCTATGTTAAGCAGCTTTGACACAATATACATTTTAAAAGCGCTATAGAAATAAACATGAATTGAACTGTTTTGGTTTTTCTCTTAGTTTCCCCTCACAGTGCCTTCAAAAAAGACTCAAGTATTTTATTCACACCTTACCACAATTGTGCCTTGGACAATTTTTAGAAAGTGAGATTTATATATTGTCTGAAAGCTAAATAAATTAGTCAAATAAAACATTGATGTATTTAAAAATCTGATCTGAGGGATCAAAAAAATCTAATTATTGAGAAAATCACCTTTAAATTTGTCCAGATTAAGTTCTTAGCAATGCATAATACTGAGCAAATAATGCGTTTTTTGCAAATATATTTAGTAATATTTTGTGCAGTAATGTAGTTGTGCAATGTAGTTATTAGCAATGTATTAACTAGCAATGTAGTTATTAAATAACACAGTAAATATAAAAAATAAATTAAATAATAATAATACAATAATGAAGCCAAATCTGGAGCTTATCTAACAAAATAACTTACCATAATGGCCCAAAAACTAGTACACCCAAATTTATATGTTATAGAAAAATATTAAATACAAAATTTAAAAAGAGGCAAAATCAAGAGAAGCAAAAAATTGAACAATTTATTGAAATTTTGTAGGTTGTATTTTTTATTTAGCTTGAATTTAATTGTATTATCTTTCAAGTTCTTAAAATGTTTGTTGACTAAAATATTATTTTAATAAATATATCTGTTTAATAAATCTGTTTTATTTACATGCACCAAAATACATTAATTATATTCACTGAGAAATGGATAAAAATATTCTTTCTCAAAATGAGGTGTACTCAACTATGCTGAGCATGTATCTATAGCTTCTTACACTTGTGAACTGGTAAAAAAAAATGTACATTTCACATTGCTCATGATTAACCCAGAATTAACAATTATTTCCTTTTTACTATTTATACGCTGATATTGACACAGAACAATTCTAAATTCTCTGAATTAGCCTAAGTTGTCTATTGCCATTTTACTGCAAAGTATTTAATAATCTTAGTTAATGTTAATTTCAACATTTACTAATCATTATTAAAATCAGAAAAGTCAGTTAATAATATGTAATAGATCTGAGCTAGCATGGACAAACTTGGTTATTAATGTTTTGTAAATAATGCAACTATACAGTAAATTATCTTCAAAACATTGTGCTGAGCTCACCTGGTTGTGCTTGATGTCATCAGCAGGAGACATGTAAGCACCTCTGAACAGTGTAGATGTTCCACTGGAGATTTGAGCTGCAGAGACAGTGAATTATAAAGACTCTCAGAGGACCGGATGGTGATTTAGCTTTTTATATACTCCAGAACTGCAGGAGTTTACATCATCTTACAGGTGCAGTTACATTTTTGTTGAGATAAAGTGCATCACACCAAGATGCACAGGTGAGATCACAGATACCTTTCTGTGAATTAAACTGTTACTAATGCATTTACATTTACACAACTGGCAGATGCTTTTTTTATCCAAAGTGACCAGTTGTACTGAAGGCAAACATTTTATCATTTTCCACTGTACCAGAGGGTCCAAACCACAATTTTGCCATTGCTAACGCCATGCATTTGAGCTAGAGGAAGGCTACATACTGTAGCAATCCCGCATAGAAATCTGACATATGGCATTATGTGCCAAATGAGATGTATGACACAAAAATATTTGGATTTAAAATATACACACACAAATGTTCAAATACATTAGCTTTTTGTTTCATATATGGCCATATATACACTCACTGGCCACTTTATTAGGTACACCTTACTAGTACTGGGTTGGACTCCCTTTTGTCTGCAGAACTGCGTTAATTCTTCGTGGCATAGAATCAACAAGGTACAACAAATATTCCTCAGAGATTTTGGTCCATATTGACATGATAGCATCACGCAGTTGCTGCAGATCTGTCAGCTGCACATCCATGATGCGATTCTCCCGTTCCACCATATCTCAAAGGTGCTCTATTGAATTGAGTTCTGGTGACTGTGTAGGCCATTTGAGTACAGTGAACTCATTGTCATGTTCAAGAAACCAGTCTGAGATAATTCGCACTTTATGACATGGCGCCTAATCCTTCTGGAAGTAGCCATCAGAAGATGGATACACTATGGTCATAAAGGGATGGACATGGTCAGCAACAAGACTCAGGTAGGCTGTGATGTTGACACAATGCTCACTTGGTACTAATGGGTCTAAAGTATGGCAAGAAAATATCCCCTACACCATTACACCACCACTACCAGCCTGAATCATTGATACAAGGCAGGGTGGATCCATGCTTTTATGTTGTTGACTCCAAATTCTGACCCCACCATCCTGATGTGGCAGCAGAAATCGAGACTCATCAGACCAGGCAACGTTGTTCCAATCTTCTATTATCCCATTTTGGTGAGCCTGTACGAATTGTAGCCTCAGTTTCCTGTTCTCAGCTGACATTAGTGGCACCCAGTGTGGTCTTCTGCTGCTGTAGCCTATCCGCATCAAGGTGCAACATGTTGTACGTTCAGAGATGCCTCAGTTGTAACGAGTAGTTATTTGAGTTACTGTTGCCTTTCTATCAGCTTGAACCAGTCTGGTCATTCTCATCTGACCTTTGGCATCAACAAGGCATTTGCGCCCACAGAACTGCCGCTCACTGAATATTTTCTCTTTTTCAGACCATCCCTGTAAACCCTAGAGATGGTTGTGCGTCAAAGTCTAAACTGCAGCACATCGTCTTAACCTGTCTACATGCCTAAATGCATTGAGTTGCTGTCATGTGATTGGCTGATTATAAATTTGCGTTAACAAGCAGTTGCAAAGGTGTACCTAATAAAGTGGCCAATAAGTGTATATTCAAACGCATGTGTGCATATTTGAAAAGCAAATGGTAGAATTTTTTTTTTATGTGATACAGCCATTTTTGGAAAATTTCAAAGTATATGTTGCATATATCATACATCATATTTTTTTATATATAGTGTCTATAAAAAATCATACCCTTTTGAATTAATTACTTTATTTGTCATACAGCATGAAATCAAATCTCTTTCCATATAACTTTTCCATCCTTTAAAATGTTTGGTAGCCTTCTCCTAACCTGTGCCTTTCTATAACTTTATCCTGAAAGTCTTTTGAAAGCAGGGTGTAATCTGAGTATGATGATTTCCTACAGGGACTGTATGTGAAAATCCAAATATAAACTTGTATGCCATGTATAAGATTTTTCTTTATAGGATTGTTAAATCTCTTTGCCTTTGTTCAAGGTATGTTTAATGGTTTGTCTTAAAATCAGTGTTGGCTCTGTCAGCTTTTTTACATGCAAGCTTTAAACTTCTGAACTGCGGCCTTACCTGCCATAGCGTCTTTTCTTGAGGTGTGCTCGCCTTTGTTTCCATGATAAGTAGAGTTACTTCCAGTGGACTCATAATCTGTCTTCCTCTCCTTCAAGCTCATCATCTCTCGAGGCGAAGTGGGGGCACTTGCTAAAAAAACAAAAAGACACAGCCAATAAGGAGTGAGTAAGGGCTCTCAATAAACAGCCTGTTTGCTCAGGCAAAAGTGTCTTGGCATATTTGAAAGTCCAATAAGATCTCATTCCATCAAAGGATCTTTTATTTTACATAAAAAACTCATTTACTGTAATGAAGCAATTCTCTTGTTGCCTTTCGAGGCAAACAAGTGTCAGTGCTCTGCTCCTAATTGCTAAATGGAATTGGTCAGGTAATTGATTGGGTTTGTCTGGGCTTCTTACTCGTTCCTTCAACAGTCATTTATTTCACCTTTCTTGCCAGTTTTGTGTTCGCTTAAATAAAGCTGTCTAGAAACTTTCTAGATTTTCAAGATGTGATTTATAGAAGGTAACACTTCATAAAACACTTCATAACAGTGATTAATGTTAAAATTATGCTAATTTACTATGGAAATCGTAGTATAAAGTTTCATTAAAATAAAGTTTTAATAAGAGCTTGATTTAACAAAAATCTAATAAAATATTTTTAAAAGGGACAGTTCACCTAGAAAAAAAATTTGCTATTAATTTATTCACCTTCAGGTCATCCAAAATGGCAATTAAAGGTGATTATGTAATGAACTATGTTCAGTGTGTAGCACAGACCAATGTTTCACTTAATCAGACCTCATATTGTAAGGAGCCGAAGCTATTCATTTTGTTTTAACTAGATATGCTTGTTTGCTTTTTGACTCTCAAACTGTCAGTATCCATTGACTTGCATTTGAATGATTGCATTATGAATCACCAAGTACCACGGTTTCATCTAGAACTTTTCTTTAACATTTTACAGAGGGAACAAATCATCTATATATAGGTAATTATAGTATAAGTAAAAGGTCCTTTTGTGGTGAACATTCCTTTTAAGAAAATGCTTGGACATTAAAGGCACAAAATGTAATATTGAATTTAATGTAACATTCAAAATGTAATAGTGTATTATATTTTACGGACTTATGTAAATTACGTTATCCCAAATGTTTCAAAGAATGCTCAAATCCAGAGAAACAAGCAATTTTAACCAGTGACACACAGACTATGTCCTGTGTGGCCATGCTAATGACATCCCATACCTTAATTTTTCTAGTTAGATTTTATAGAAACAGCGAAATGCCAAAGATGCTTTTATATGTTGTGTGTTTTAGTAGCATAAAACTGTGCTGTTTCTTCAAAACCTGTTCAAGGCTGAAAGAACCAGAATCAGTGGACTGTGGCATAATAAAAACACAGCTGGTTTTATGAAGGATCACGCTAGTCATTCATTTTGTTTCTCTTTGACGTTTTTTCAGCTTTACTCTGCTTCATACTACCATCAAAATACATTTCAAACACTTTAGCTCAGGGGTGCTCAAACTTTTCCTTATGATGAGCCAAAAACCAAACTTTTATCTAATTTTGGGCCAAAAAAATTAACTACTGTATGAAAATAAAGTTTCCATGAGTAATTTCTAATTAGTTTCCTAATATTTTTAAATAACTACAAAATATTAAAATCATATTAACTAATGCAGTATATTTACAAAATATAAAAAATGAACATATTACAGTAAATACATAAACAACCCCATTATTAACACAATGCTGAATACACGAAGCTGCACCTGCCTTTGCCTTGATCTGCATGCCGATGTCTTGTGCATTGCACTCTATCCGTGGAGTGACAGTATTAACATAAAAAAATCTGACTAATTTATAAAACAAAACAAATTATAAAGCAAACAAACAAAATGTTACATTGAATTTTGAAATGACGAACTCTTTCAAAGATAATTGCCCATTCTCCCTCTCATTTACATTTAGTCATTTCGCAGACGCTTTTGTCCAAAGCAACTTACAATTAAGGAGGTAGGCCTCTCTTTTTAAATGGGATGGTGGGCCAAATCAAAGATTTGCATGGACCAGCTTTGCCTTAGTTTGGCCATCTCTGCTTAGCTCATGCATGAACATGATTTCTGCAGAAGTCTGTAAGGATGTAATGAAGAACTTCTATGATTCCACACTCATGGCATCATTGATCTACAGTATGCCTTTGTTTGTTGTGAATATGGTGAAATATCATAATGTTACATTCATTTTCTTTTCGGCTTAGTCCCTTTATTAATCTGGGGTCACCACAGCGGAATGAACCGCCATCCTAATGTTGCATAAGATGGAAAAAAGATTGATTTTAAACAAAGCATGTCATTGTATTTATCAGTAAGAATTGCTTCTGTTTCATCATTTAATTATTCTGGATGCTAATGAGCTATTCTTTGTTAAAAGTAAATCTGTTACACAGTCTAGTCCACCAGATGACAATCTTACTTGCAAATGTACTCATTTTAAATTCCCTTCAGAATAACAACATTGGGATAGTTCCCCACCACACCCTCCTGAGGAGCAGGTAGAATAAATGTGCCCTTCTCTTTGTTTGTCCCATGATATTTGAGCACATTATAAGCATTTAATATTCAGGTTGCCCTTCGTCCACACTTGAATAAACATAATGAGCAATCTGATTCATCACAGGCTGGAGATGACACAGCAGCATTGCTAGACATATAACAAGAGCAAAAGCAAAATCTACTAAAATAAACATTGATATTGAAACACAATTATAGAATGGACAGCGCCTGCTAAACAAAGCGTGTTAATTGAACAGAACAGACCCTTCTGTAGTGCTGTGTAATTAGGATACGCGCAGTGCCCCAACAGACAGTACAGTACATTATTCTCTGTCCTGCCATCAGCTGGAATGTACAAATATCATGGTGTACCCGGATCATGACAGCTGTGTTCCCTTAGTAATCACATGATGGCATAATACACACTTTCTGTGTGGAAATAAATGCATAGGAATTTTTTAAACAGCTAATTAAAAAAAAAAATTTTTAATTATTGATTAATTAATAATTTTTATATAATTTTTTTTTTAAAGATTTATTTGACTTTTTTTTTATTTGACAGGACAGTAAATTGACTGGAAGTGAAGTGGGAGAGAAAGAGGGATAGGATCGGGAAAGGTCCACGAGCCAGAATTCAAACTCAGGATGCCCAGAGCGCTTTTGCACCATATCAGTGCACTAATCACTGGGCTATTGCGCCACCTATATAATTCATTTTTACATGATTTTTTTATATGAAGATGCACCTGGAATGAGCTGTTTGCCTTGAATGTTTAAACTTGAGACATGCTTTATATGAAGAGCTTCAAACTGAAAAACTACAACTTTCCATACTACCAGATGGAGTTGTTTAATGGATTTGAAACAAGTTTCTAGAAGCACAACATACATTTTAAGGTTGTAAGCTTATCTGCATGTCTAAATTTCACTGTAAATTTTTTATAAAGCCTGTACTTATATAAAATAAGGATGCTCTACATATATTACAATCCCTTAAATTTTTTTATAGATTGCATATCCCATACATGGTTTCATATCTTCTGGTTTCCTAAGTTTCATATATTGACATTGCTTTTGTTAATATCTGAAAAACATCATACAACTACTAAACATCTTTCACAGCTTTAAGTTACAAACTTTGTTGACTTTTAGACATCTAAAGATGAGTTTTTGCTCCTTGAACTCTAAATAGAAATGATAATGAAATAATTAATGTTAATAAAAAAAATGTACAGCCCCTATAATAGTTCATACCATTGTCAATATATGATTGGGACTTGTGGAGCTTGCACATCGATTGATTTGCTCTTCAGTGTTTGGACTTTCAGCTGTTTTAAACCACACTGAACTGAACTAAACTGAACTGTGAAAACTGGACTGACACAGTTTCAGTTTACTAAAACTTCTATGTTAAGCTGCTTTGACACAATCTACATTATAAAAGCGCTATAAAAATAAACATGAATTGAATTAAATATAATTGTGCCCAGCAGGATATGTGGGAAAAAATTCATCAAGTGGTCTGAATCTGGTACGTGTTTGGAACTATATAAAGCCTAAAAGTAAAGTATATAATAGGTCATCTTTGAAAAGATGAAATAGCCCATAGTAGGTTATGTCTATTGTAGGTCAGAATTCAACAATTATCCCTAAAAACACTGAAAACTTATAAAAGCTTCATTAAAAAATGAGATGCTCTGCCAAAATTTGAGCATTCCCAGCACCTTGAGCATTGTGCTTAACAGTTCAGTGTGTCTCAAGCCCCTGGCCAATTCCACCTCAGTGCACTCTGCCCATCTGAAACAATCCTATTACACAGATTGATTAGTTGACAAGGTGTTTATGCAACCCACTGCCTACTTGCATTAAAAATAAGTAGTTTTGATCATTCTAAGCACTTTTTTTGTATTCCCCTAATCTACTCCTGACAAGGAGGTAAAGACGCTGATGATAGAGTGCAAAGGAAATGTCAATGATATCACTTGTGGTCAAAATGGAGGAAAACGGAGCAGCTCTTACCTGATCGATTATTGGGTGAGGTCCGCACAGGAGAGATAGATGGAGTGCGAGAGGAGGAGTAAGGTCGTTGTCTGTCTCTCTCAATTGTAGATGAAGAGCCAACAAAGTGATACTGAGAATAACCGTCCTGTTGCGAAAAATAATTGGAGCATGAAACGTCACTCATCAAAACCTTCTGGTTAAAAGAATATGATGGACACAGACAAACATGTCATGCATTTGGAATAGAAATCCTTTAAAATAGAACTTGATTCTGTAGATATACTTATTAAGCAGCAGAAATGTCTCTTGATACCCATTCAAAAGTAAACAGGTGAACGTAAGAGATGTAAAAACAGTGAGGTCTACCGAATTCATTACCTTTTTATAGAGGCTCCGCAAATCTCTGTACTGCCACATGCTATTGAGAACTTGAGATGCTGCTTTCACCACTTTCGGTGTATGTCTGCAGGCAAACATAGTGAAGAAAATGAATAAAACAAAACCCCATTGGCAATGACAAGCAAAATAGGAAATGAATGTTCAGATTTTAATTCATTTCTGGGGCTGTTAATACAACAGATTGCTTCATTTTTATTTTTGCAAAGAGTGCAAACTAAATAAAACTGCACAATAAACTGCAGATACTTTATAGAAAGTACATTCTCAGCTCTATAAACAAACAGTTGGCTATAAATAGCTCAGTAAAATAATCTGAGTTTGACTGTGTGCATAGATTTCATTAATGCAGATGAATTCCTAAATTCAAAATAATCTCCAATGGGAACAATAAAGGCTATAACATGCACTGTAAATGCTGAGTAGATGTATTTCTCTAAATATCAATTCATTTAAAAAATACTGCTCTGCAGTAGTTTGGGATCAATAGTTTTTTTATATCTTTTATAGTGGCCAAGGCGATGTCCACAAGCATAAAAACAGATGAGTTTATTTAAAATAGTATTTTGTAACATAAAAGCCTTAACATCAATGCATCCCTGTAGAATAAAACTATTACGAAAAGTAGTGTAAAGTTAACAGTTACCTAAATTGTGTGTCTTGTTATGCACTTTCAGAGTTAACTGATACAGTGTAATAGCTCACAAATACTACTGGAGCTACTGGACTTCCATACATCCTAATATCTCCTGCGAGCAGGTTTGGCTTGCATGAAGGCGAAGGCTGTTGTTGGTCGCACTTTCCAAATATGCTTTCCAAAAGTGTTTTCACAATTAAGTATATTTTATCTGAAATGATATCAACCCTCTAGAAGGGTTGATGATGCAATTTTAACTATACTGTTCCTGTTGCACTCTTATCAAGAGAAATTGAACTGAACTATTTTTCTGGATTTCTCGTTGGCTTTTAATTGTATTTCTCCTACACTTGCAAAATAATTTTTATTAAAAAGTAAAATGATTGACTGGGTGACCAGTTTTCTTAGCTCTAGAATCCAACAGGTTAAAATGGGAGGTTTTCTTTCAGATAAAATGTGTAATTCAGTTGGAGCTCCCCAGGGTTGTGTTTTATCTATATGCACTATATCTATCTTATTATTTTATTTTATATACAAATTCTTGTATGAGTTTGTTTAAAAATAGATATATTGTAAAATATGCAGATGATACTGCTTTGGTAAGCCTTTTAAATGAAGAGGAGGAAGAACACGGGCCTGTTATTGACTTCTTTTTATACTGGTGTGAAACATTTAAACCTCCTAAATATTCCAAAAAGATTTTAGAGAATATTGAATTTAGAGAGAGAGAGCACAAAGCAAAACTCATCCCACATTAATTAATGGGGAGCAAATTCAGTTAGTAACAAATTATAAACTTACTATTTTCATAATAATTTTTATAATTATAAACTGGGATGTATGGACTGACTGTATAAGGAAAAAGCTTCAACAGAGAATGTACTTCTTAAAGACACTATTGTCTTTGACAACACATTGTTGATTGTGTTTTATAGTGTTTTTATCGAAAGTCTTGCAACATTTTGTGTGATCTGTTGGTATGGAAATGCTTCTGAGGCCCAGAAGAGGTCACTGGGAAAGGTAGCAACAACAGCTAGTAAGTTGTTGGGAATAAAATTGAAGAGTATTGATAGGATATACAAAGAAAGAGTACTAAATACGGCTATCATGATTGTGAATGACGAGAGACATCCTTTATCATACACCTTCCAATTGTTACCATCAGGCTGTCAATATTGTATTCCCAGATGCAAGAAATAGGAAAAAATATCATCTATACCAAACAATTTAGTTTTTAAATTCCTCAGTAGCCGTTGATGGGCAGTAGACTGGATATTTATTTAGAGGTACCATGTTTCTTAAATGATTTATTTACATAAATGCCAAATGTGAAATGTGTGATGTCTCTGTGAGTTTATGCTGCAAATGATATTTCCCTATGGGGACAAATGAAGTCACACTATAAACGGTCACATTATATTTTTTGATGGTCCGTTTGTTGAATTTAAGTTACAGTGCATCTACATGCCAACTAATTCTCATTAGATTATAAGTAGACTGTTAGGGTTGGGGTTAGAGTAAGTTGTCAAGTACTTGCAAAGTTTCTTATAGTCAGTTAAATGTCTGTGAATGTCTGCATCAACAGATATTAAGCAGACAGTCTACTAATACTCAAATGGACCATCAAAATAAAGTGTTAACAAGTAAACTAACTAATAATGGTTTCATAATAAACATTGTATGTACTGAAACATTTAATTTCCGTTTAAATATACTTTATTTTGTAAAAGAGTAAATCTGGTTTGTCTAAATTCTCTAATTAATCATGTTATCCTGAGATCAGACAAGACTGGGACACTATAAGTTTGGTCCAACATGACATGTTGCATTACAGCTTAGGATACAGAATCTTTTAAGTACGCAGTTTCAAGCATGACAAAAAGGACTATGATATTAGCGTAATGTGTCAACTGTTATGTTTTCTTTTTCTTTTTTGTCTTTTGTGATGACAAGAAAGCCAGTACAAAATACAGTGCTTTAGTATAGCCGCTGTTTGTTTACACCCTTATATTTGTTTACACCCCAGTTATGCCTTCCTCCATGTCATTAAAAAAGACGAGCAATGATTTTTTCACATAATGTCAAGTAGTCAAAATTGCTTAATCTGTGTAGTCTGAACTCAAAATACTAAAATACTAACTTGTCTCCTTTGCTACGGGCGATGCCAATGAGTTTCTCGATGCCGCCAGCATCACGAAGTGCCTTGGTGTTCTCCATGTTTTTGGTGATGACTTCATGCAGAGCGCAGCAGATCGCTGTAATGGTGTCATCGGACATGCTTTTGCTAGATCCGCCGGTGCCAGTACTGTTGTTATTGTTGCCTCCTGGTAGACGATGTACCAGATCTCTCATGGCATACTTGCCTTTCATAAAATGTAAGGAAAAGAAAAGTCAGAAAGGAAATATAACAACTATATGCCTTTTCAGAAATGCAGAATCTAGATTCAAATTCTCCACCGTGGGCATGCAGAGCTCTTTACATGCACTGAACCTCAAGGCTGGAGCACTGGAAATGCCAAAACAATATATCCACATCTCTGCCCAGCAGCTCGCTTACACTTTACATGACCGCAAAATGGCCATTCCCACTGGGGAGCAAATCCTCAGCCTAACAACCTGCACTATAAAACTGCTTTCAACTGGTATGCATTGAAGTTACATAAAAGAAAGGTTCCTATGTGCAGCTTTGCCCACTTCATGACTGATTTCCTTAAATAATGAAGGATGTCTGTACTGCTCTATCCGCAAAGAACCCACAGGATCAGTATTCTGATGGTGCCGGCGTCTCAACATTTGTACAGTTTTATGCCTTTCCTCTTGCCCTATATTCCAAAAGAGATTCAGACGCCTTCGAACTCACGCAGGGCCGAGACCAGAATGAAAGTGCGCAAGCGGTTGCCATGGAGACAAGAGGGCGCATCAGAATACACAAACTATTAAAAAGATCAATAGTCTGTTTGTGTCGTGAGCAGCCTTTTAAACAATGCCACCTCGCCTCACTGCAATACCTGACTAAAAACGCTACACGGATGCCCCTCGCTGATACACACATAACAAATACACACACTCGCACACAAAAGAAAATGGATCTTGAAAGGCCTCTCTGCCTTACAAGTAATTTAAAAGTACACGTACCTCTGCGGCATTCGGCTCAGCTAGAGTCAAAGAGAAAATGTTAGCTTGAGGCAAACACACTTCCGTGTCTCGAACCCACCTATGAGCTCCTTGTTCCTGACATCAAGGGCCATGTTTCGGAGAGCTGTGGCCACGGCACACACCACCCGGTCATTGTCTATTCTCAGCAGCTCCACCAGAATGGGGAGTCCTTTCTCTTTCCGAACCGCAGCACGGATGTAGACCGACCACTGGAGGCACAGAAAACAGATGCAAGACGTTTATCAAGATGCACTGATGAGATTTTGTTGACAAGGTTGCATTACTTCATCCATATAATATAAGCAGAAAATGAGCTTAACAGTAGCTTCTGAAGTGTGAAATTTGAATATCTGAATCACTGTCTACACTTTCAAGACTCTGACTGAGAATTGAGACCCTTTCTACGTTGTATCCATTTGAAGACGTGAGTTTCAAGCTGTCAGTTCTGTCACACTGGCTTTGTTCTTTCAAAAGACACTTTGTTCTCAATATGAAGTTCACAGTGTTCTCTAAGCTATCTGTTTGCAGAACTCTGTGACCTTGGCAGACAATATTGAAGTATGAATGTATATGTGTGTCAGTCATAATGGTGGTGGGTGCCAGAGCCAGTCTGGGTGGGTTGTGGCTCTTCAGGTGCGGGTTACTCACAGGCTTTAAGGTGGGGCCTACCTTCCAGCTACCCGCTGCCAGGTTCTGTAGAGCCCCAGCCGCTCCCTCCAGTGTGTCCGGGTTCGAGCACTCAGACAGCAGAGTGAGGTACGGTTTCACTATGGACGGGTGCCACAGCATCTGTAGTCCCTTCGGAGGGTCACTGGAGTCGGGAAAAGGCCCAACACCATCCCACTGAAAGCAGAGACAGAGCAGGTGTCATTACAAACAGACAAGATATCTGTAATTGGTACTATTTAGAGAGGCATCTTAGACAGAATGTCTCCACAAATAATGTGCCATGAAATATCAGTTATTTGTCATTTTCTGTTTAGTTTTACAACCCTGTGAGCAATATTTATGACATCTAATATTTATCAAACTCCTAAAGCACTTATAATTTATGGACAATTAAAGCAGACATTTAGCAAAAATTTTATTGTTTATGCTTCCCTTCATTATTAGATAATACAATACCAATGTGGATTATATTAATTTATACAACAGTCTGTCTTGTTCTTGAATCTGATTGGCTGATAGGTATGCAATATTCCGCAAATAACAGCACTCGTCCAGCCTCTTCAACCTGAACCCTACTGTATTACTCCGCCCACATACAGCAACAAGCAGAGGACACTCTACAGTTTGACAAATATTGTTGCTGTTGGCCAACATAATGCACTTTTGAGGCTTTTTTAGTTGAGAATGTAGTTATTTAGATTGTAGCTATGCAGTCTATTTATAAGGATACTTCCTACTTTAAATATTTATAATTTCTGAGAGACAGCAGACCATTACCCTGTCATTGAGCGGAGCAAAGACGGTTGATGCATAATAAGCCCTTAGAAGATAAAAACAGTGTAATTTCTAACTACAGCGGATCAAATCATTATTAAACGGGCAAGTGACAATCTAAGTCAAACTCTCTTTTGTATGTTGTAGTGCTGTATTTATACCATATAATGGATATAGATGGGACTCAGATATCAGGAATGTGTGTATTTTGTGTTGGCAACTCTTTGTATAGCCCTGAGTTTAGCATTTTTCCGTATCGCAAACACAACAGTAATCTGGTAGTGTCTGCTTTGCTTTGGTTTTTTTTGGAGATAATTATTGTGATCTCCTGTTTGCAGCAGATAAATAATGGAAAATCTCTGTAGATTGATGGCATTTCATGCCCTTCAGCCTTATAATCTTAAAATGTGAGCAAAATCACCTGTTTTGTCATTACTTCAGACATTATGCTAGAGAATCATTCAAATACTAGCTCTAAAGTGATGTTGGTAAATTAGTAACCGCTTCTGCTGTTCTGACGTCAGCTGCAGATGTAAATGAATGGCGGAAGAAAGTAGTTCCTCATACAAAATGGTTTTTAGACTCTCGTGTTTGATTTTCTTTTTTTTATACTCGATTATGCCATCGAACTGTTGTATAAACGCAATACGTCAACACACACCACCCACCAGTGCCGATTTACAGCCATATTGCACTGCTACTCATGTGATATTGCTCATACAGCAATAAATAAATATCAGCATTTTACTCAAACCCTTACCTAATAAATCCAGAGACACTGAAATTTGTAAAGTGGCCTTTTAATTTGTTCCCACAGGCCAAATAATTTAAATGGCAATGTGTTTTTATTTTACAACCAAACATTGAATATTAATTCAGCAAAATTTGTATTACACTGTTTATGATTTTAATTGCTAGACACATTTAAAAAGGATGGAGGGGGTTTCACAAAAAAAAACAAAAAAACAACAACATGAGATTTGTGCCAAAGTTTAATGGGACAGCAAATTGTACCCTATTCATGGAAAGTGCCAGATGCTATTTATTTTTGGCCACTTTTATTTAGAAGCACTGTATAGACGCACCAGGAAATGATTGGGAGAAGAGAAGAAATCAGGACGCGCCAATGTCTCAAGCCAGGCTTCGGCACTTCAGCTCAATGTGCTATCATCATATCATGCCATAGTATATGTAATATTTCATATATTACAGCATCACTATAGGAAATGGAAATAACACTTTTGTTGTGTATTAGTGAAATCTTTGAAGCTAAAGATCACAATTTGTTTAGGATACAGAGTAATTGATGAGACAGGACACTCTCAACTGCCACACAACCAGATGTGCATTTGCGTTGTTGTTGCCGAAAGAGATGACATACTATTTATTTATTTAAAAGCCACAATGCAAAGTAATGCCACCTTTTACCTCGCTATTCATGCTATGCAAATGCAGAACAAACACTGCCGATGCCCCTGTCTTCATCTGTTTTCAGAAACTAAATGAAATCATCCTGGAAAATACGTAATTATCCACTGGAGGAGGACGAGTGTCGACGCAAGCGACCCGCACACGAATGCTGCTAAGTGATGCTAATTGCCAGCAGCTGCAGGGATAAAAACCCCCGGCCCACCTGATCGTGGCTCTTCTTTTTCTTTTTCTTCTTGCCCCAGCAGCCGGAGCTCTCTGCATCCTTCCCGCTGGCATCGGTGCACAGAACCCCATCCAGTTCCTCCGATCCCATCTGCTGCCCCTGAGATGTCTCTGCCGCCAACCTGTAGGACAGGTTCCGCAGGATGCACACACAGTTCTCGATGGTCTGGAAGAGGGTGCATTTTGTGCACAAATATAGAAGAGAAAAAAATTATTTCATATTATGAGGTATGCAAAGCAAGGAAGCACCTGCAAATAGGAATAATCTTTAATAATCAGTATAATCTTTTGGAAGCACACCTTCCAGAGGTCTGACTTGACTCGAATTCACACAGTAAATATCAAAATGTCTTTTTCTATTTGCAAGACAATCTGTCCTCTTTGGGAAGGCTGTGCATTTTTGTGCTCTGAACTCTTAATAGTCTCTTGTTAGATTAGTCCTCTGGACGGATTCCAGTGGAGAGCTGGAGAACTAATCCTATTGTGATGAGCAGTGAGGCAGGAAAAACAAAGAGGACGACTTTGATCTTGTAAATGCTTTCAGAGGGATTAAAGTGTGATGTGCTTTTTTTCTCATTCAAACTTGTTCTCACAGAGTATTATGCTAGTAACAGAGACCCCTCGAAAATCAAACAAAACATAGACTCGGTATAGAGAGGTGTGTCACAGCATGCCTTTATCTGCGTAATTACCATAAAGCTCTCTTAAGAGCGACCATAGATATAAAGAATAGCTGTTGGTGGTATAAGCAATTATAGAAGCCAAAAAACCTAATCTGACTCTGATACAATGTATTTTGTTTATGCTAAAAACAGTACCAGTTGGAACCAGTTTAAAACCATCCAAGATGGTATAACTGAGTGGCCAGTGTAGTGATGAATGAGGATCATCACAGAAAACCCAATGATTACTGATCTAAAACAATGCATCACAATAATGTAAAAACATAACATTAAACATTATAAAACATCTTATATAAACATAGTACCAGATCTAAATAGATAGGGTTCAACTGCCTTAAAGGCCACCTATGATGTAAAATCAACTTTTGCAAGCTGCTTGGACAGAACTGTATGTAGGTATAGTGTGTCCACTGTCATATTGAAGTGATATAAAAAGTTTTTTTTTCTGACGTTGAAATAGGATCCCAGTGATTTTGGGGCCCACGTGATGTAGGAATGTGTTTTCCCCACCCACCAAATTGATTGACAGGCACGTATTAGCATGTCTCTATAGTAATGCATATAAACATGTCCACAGAACAGGATTTGCAAAGAAACTGTGATTACAAGATCTGTTCCAACTCTCTGTGATAAGCTGTGTTCAAATGTTTTTAAAACAGTGCATGTTTTTAATAAATAATAGCAAGTAATTTAAAATACAAACACTTTGTAATTATAAACCGCTGAAATCACCACAGCCGCATAGTGTCAGTACAACATATATGAGGAGCAACTATATACGAGAGCAAAAACAGTGCACGGATTCATAAATAAAAAAATATGTGTACTCATTTCTGAAAGTTGTATAAAGTCAGCCAATCTGAGTTGCATTTCCCACCAAACAACATAATTCACTTCAGAACCGTAATAGCACAATGCACCACACAAAAAACAGGGCTTGACGCTTACTTTTTTCAGGAGTAACACATGCGCTCCTAATTTGAAAAATTTAGGAGATCATTAAAGAATTTTAGGAGTGCAGTGAAAATATATAAAATAAATAGTGTTTTTACCTAATAAATGCACATGAGGAGATCTTCAAAAGTAAAGCAGTTTCATTTATTTGAATACAATAAGTATAATAGGTTTTATTCTACTGTATAACCGTTTGTATTTGATAATTATTTATCATTTAAGCTGTAGCGACGCAGTGGTGCAGTGGGTAGCACAATCGGCTCACAGCAAGAAGGTCACTGGTTCGAGCCTCGGCTGGGTCAATTGACGTTTCTGTGTGGAGTTTGCATGTTCTCCCTGTGTTGGCATAGGTTTCCACCGGGTGCTCCGGTTTCCCCCACAGTCCAAACACATGCGGTACAGGTGAATTGGGTAAGCTAAATTGTCCATGTGTGTGAATGAGTGTGTATGAATGTTTCCCAGTGATGGCTGGAAGGGCATCCACTGCGTAAAACATGTGCTGGATAAGCTGGCGGTTCATTCTGCTGTGGCGACCCCTAATTAATAAAGGGACTAAGCTGAAAAGAAAATGAATGAATGAATTTAAGCTGTAAGAAGTTTAGCTAGCAGCCCATAGCAGGACTGGGATCAAATTGCTGTGAGGCAACAGCACTACCTACTGCGCCACTGTGTCGCCCCCAAAACATTATTAATTTTATAATAATATATATTGTGCATATTATCTTTAATATAAATAAACTTGCAGTAGCTGGATTGAAACATCTTTTCTCCACAGCACATAAAATAATGTCACTTTTAAGAATAATTTTATTTATCAAAATTAATTTATTTGCATAATATATTCTACCAATTCCATCCTACTTCCCACATGGGAAAAGTACCACAATGGAAAGACAAAACAACAAACTCATGTGCAAAGCTGACACTGTTTATCAGAGCACTTTATCTTTCTGGGCTTTTTAAAAAAGAGCTGAATATGGGAATCCCTCTATGAATTAAAGTTTCCTTCTGTCCCAAAGTAATAGCATCTTTTCTGTTAAACTTTAATGGCCTTCAGCAACAGAATAATCTCTTATTGATTTCTTATTCTTATTTAACAAACAAATTTAAAAAAAAGTTTGTTTCTTTTCAGTGTGCACCCCTGACAAGTCAAATCTGCTCTCTCTCTCTTTCTCTCTCAAGTTCAAGTTGCTTTATTAGCATGACATTCTATACAAAATATAATTCAATACAATATAAAAGTTTGCACATAAAGTAATGGGAAATGAACACAATTAATATCGAAAGCGAAAGCAGAATCTCGGACATGTCCGGGGAAAATAGGATGTATAATCACCCCAAATTATGAGCTGGGTCAGCCGCGCTCTTCTCAAAGCTACTACCAATTCAGAACAGCAGTTCTATCTCCAACGCTTCTCTGTGGGTCTGCATGCAGAGCATGTGAGTGTGTGGCGGAGTGTTCTCAGTTTCTAGCGATGTCTAGCGTTAAAGTCCTATGTGTGGGAAGCGCTGGTGTTGAATTGGGTGTCACATTGGATGCGCCACGATATGTCAAGCATGGCCGAATTGTAGATGTTTTCTATGTGGCTCGCACGTTGTGCGACATGCCGCCATTCAGAGCCATTCGTTGCTTAGCAACGTATACAAAACAATGTAAAGACCGCTTGACGTAAAGTAAATAAACCAGTAGAGACGTGCTGTTGTTGATAGCGTCAGCATGTGCTACAGTCACAATAGATTTCCAACGTAAATACCATAAGTTAGTGTGAAGAGCATGTTGTTTTACTGTGGCCGAGTGAATTAAGTCATTAATCGAGCTTATTAAAAAAAGAAAAAAATCGCACATGTGCAATTAAATAAATTTTCCAGTTCGCACACATCTATTTTGTTGCAAATGCAAGCGAAATGGTCGCACTGTCGAGCCCTGAAAACATTAATTAACTTTGTCAAAACAGTACTAGGAGGTCACAGCAAGAAGGTCGCTGGTTTGAGTCCCTTCTGGACCAGTTGGCGTTTCTGTGTGGAGCTTGCATGTTCTCACTGTGTTTGCGTGGGTTCCGTCCAGGTGCTCCGGTTTCTCCCACAGTCCAAAGACGTGCTATAGGTGAATTTAATAAATAAACTGTCCGTAGTGTATGAATGTGTGTGAATGAGTGTTTCCATATATATATATATATA
>CAIGQZ010001336.1:21010151-21029005 GCA_903798205.1 Danio tinwini | reverse complement strand
ATGTACAGACTTCAATTTGCTGTTATACTCAATATAAAATCCAGAAACTAAGCTTTTTTTTGCACAGGCCTGTTTAATGGGTTAATAGTGCCAACTGATAATCAACAGTAAAAACAACAAATTTTTACCTCTTTCCAACAGGGAAAACCACTAACATTCAAAAATGCATGATTATATGGTGTTATGGCTTTGTTATAAAAAAAATGTGGTTATAATGGAAGTCAATTGGGGCAGAATTCTCAACCAACAGTACATTAGGGAGAAAAATAAAAATCAGCCAAAAACAATGTATCAAAGGCAATGTTGTATCAAACTATCCGAGACTTAATAAGGTTCAAGAGTTCACACTTAGATATTGCTTGACGCTATTAGCAGGTTTGGCATGCTGTCCCGGGAGAGAACCCTGAGCTCAGAGATAATTGAGCCCAGGGTTCCCGCCTGGTCGATTGAGCATGTAAGGAGAGTACGAGCCATAGACACGCCACAGCCATATCACCCTGTAGCCCAGGACCGGTTACTCACTGAAGCTAAGCAGGGCTGAGCCTGGTCGGTACCTGGATGGGCAACCACATGGGAAAAACTAGGTTGCTGTTGGAAGTGGTGTTAGAGAGGCCAGCAGGGGGCGCTCAACCTGCAGTCTGTGTGAGTCCTAATGCCCCACTGAAAGTGAAGGGGACACTACACTATCAGTGGGCGCCGTCTTTTGGATGAGATGTTAAACCGAGGTCCTGACTCTCTGTGGTCATTTAAAATCCCATGGCACTTCTCGTAAAGAGTAGGGGTGTAACCCCGGTGTCCTGGCTAAATTCCCTCTCAGCCCTTAAGATCATGGCCTCCCAATCATCCCTTATCCACCGAATTCACTCACACCAATAGCTGGTGTGTGGTGAGCGCACTGATGTTGTAGTCCTGTGGCTGCTGTCACATCATCCAAGTGATTGCTGCCCACTGGTGGTGCTATGGAGAGACCCCCCTCATGATTGTGAAGCGCTTTGGGTGTATGGCCATACACAATAAATGCGCTATATAAATACACATTACATTACATTACGAGAACAGGTAGTTCTCGAGAGCTCCCTGTGGTAAAGGAAGAAAGGGGGAGAAGGGGTGGATGGGGGGTTTCTTTGGAAAAGGAAGATAAGGGAGTAATTTTTTGCTAGGCTACTTATAGTGGCTAACTAATGATTGTAGATGAGAGACCAGCTGCAATCAATTAATCATGTGCTCCACTCGAAATTAGTTTGTGAAACTTCACTTAAAAAATCTAGTCCACAATTACTTTTTATATTGAAAATACATCATTTTGTGTGTGTTTTTCACCAAATCAGTGACATCATTTATCAACTTGGCAATTAAAGAGTTCCTGTAAATCCTGTAATTTTCTAAACAATTTAGTTTAAACATTGTATATTTTATATTAAAAGTTTATATTTACAAAATATATTTATCTGATGCATTTTTACAGCAATTTAATAATTTTATTTAAGGTAGTAAATTTGCATAGAGGTTATTGTTGAGTTAAAAAATCACCCCAGAGTGGATGAAAACATCCCTAACAATATAGAAGGGTTAAGAAGTATTTACTTTGCAACATCATTAACATAAGTTTATTACAGAGTATGTCATGTGAACTGTAACGCAGCCTTAGGATATCTTATTTAATGAGTTTGTCTTGTGACTGAATATTTAATAATAGTCTTTTTTATGAGTCATTCGTTGCAGGAAACATGGTCCTTACTAGTGTTTTTCAATCAAGCTTATACAGGTTAGCATTAGCCTTGTTAGCCCAGTCTTTGTTGCTGTTTGATGCATCCTCTGGTTTAAAAAAAAAAAAAACATGTTTCACCATTGACTGCCTTTCTAAATTGGCCATGCATTTAGACAAAATAACATGGTTTGTAGGCAACACATATGTCGTAAACTTTTTCCATTACATTTTATTTAAAAAGCATGAAATGAACTCACTGCAGTGCACTTTTGTAGGAGCGTCCTCTATGCTGCTAGCAGGTTGTACAGCTCTGTCCTAGCCAATTTAATCTTATCTCACGTTATCGTATCCAATCTTGTTTTGTTGAACATTAAAGATGTGCTGTTTTTATGTGGCCAACTGCAGAACGAAGACTTCTGAGCTCAAATTCTGGCTCCATCAGTCACAACAGGGCCGTGTCTGGCTTCAAAGAGCAGCAGGTAATGGGTCTGCGAGATGTTACAGGAGAAGAGGACGTTTTTTTTCTCCTGTTCTGAACCACACTCAAATTTGCATGCTAATTTTTTTTGAGAAAGTACAAATGGCTTCTCTGTTCTTTTCAAATGTGTCATCTAATGTGAATAACATGTGCAGAGACATGGAGCTGTAATAAGCATGTGCCATTCTGTACTTTCTTGCCTATATTCAGTTTTAAACACTGTAGCCATTTCTCTGAGCTCTGGATTCAGGATGATGGTGATTTTTCAATTGATGGACGTTTAGATTGCTCACCAAGTCTGAAACACAAGGGAGCCGCAACATCCTATTGAAGTGTCTCCCAACAATTCAGCATCTGACATTTATGAAATGCCTGAAAAAGCAAATCGCCGCCCAATTTTTCAGACATCTTTTAGAAAGCGTCTTTGTAACAGGAATATTTCTATAAGGGATTTAGAAAAGCCTTTGTCTTTTGTCAACGCGTCAAGACTCATTATACACAAGTCCCTAAAGAGGCTATGCCAAGCACTGGCATTATGCTTAATTATTATAGCCCTTACCAATTAGGAGATCATTAACCAATCATTTAATGGGTAGCAGGGTCTACAGTAACAAGTGAGCGATTCTAGGAGAGCTGATTAACAAATTGGGCCCAATTATAAGGAAGCCCTAGAAAGTGACAGAAAGGTCACATACAATGCATTTGTATGCTGAACGAGCAAAAAGGCAGAAATAAGGACAGAGTGCATTCATATATCGAGGGAAAGACATTGCATCCTAATCAAGGACCACATAAAAAAGACAGGATGTTTTGATCATGCCCATGATGGAATCTCATTGGTCAAACATCCTTTTCAGTTTAACTAAGTGAAATACAGTGTTTTTCAAGTGGAGTTGGAAATATTGAAATTACGACTTCCTAACTTATGAAAGACTGAAGTGTTGTAATCTTGAGTTGGAAATTTGGAAGCTTGAATTGTAAATGTGTATATATTGTATCAAAGTCTCTTTGTAATAATTTTTGGACTACTCATTTTATTGTTTATAAGATAAACTATAAGGTAAACTAGGGCTGATATTGAAAAATCTGATATTGATATTTTACTTTTCTGCAATAAATATTGAAATACATACAAATGGATTCAATAGCTCTATTTGACAGTTTATATTTTTCTTACTTTGCTTTGTCTCGTTTCTTGTCCAAATATCTAAAAATTCTTGTAGGTCAAGTAAAAATGTTGTTTTGTTTTCACCTTCAAAATTCTAAATTCAAAGGCAAAATTATGGGCCCTATCATACACCGAGAGCAATGCGGCGCAAGACGTGTTTTGTGCGATTTCTTTTCAGACTAGAGCAACCCTAATTTTCATGTTTTCAGCATTTTTTAAATAGCAAATCTATTTGCGCCACTTTGGGGACTCATGGGTTTTCCGGTCTACAAAGGAGGTGTTAAGGTGCTATGTTGGTGCGTTGCTATTTTGAGGAACTGAAAAATATAGTGCTGTTGACCAACTGAAAGCAGGTCTAAAGTCCAGCGCAGAACACGTTATTTGTGCACCTATGCGTCCAAACGCTTACACATTGCTTAATACACACCGGATGTACAGCAACACACAAATAAAAGGATTAAAATGCTTTTTAAAAATCCTATTTTCTACATAAATATAAAAACCACCACCTCCATGACTTCTTTATGTCTTTTTTTTCCAGT
Source organism: Danio tinwini (assembly GCA_903798205.1). Lineage (NCBI taxonomy): Eukaryota > Metazoa > Chordata > Actinopteri > Cypriniformes > Danionidae > Danio > Danio tinwini. The sequence continues at coordinate 21,025,109 of CAIGQZ010001336.1, read as the reverse complement.
TTATTCATGACAGTTTGCTTTTATTGGCAAACACTGCCCAAGTAGTTAAAAAATGTAATTAATTACTACAAGTAATTAAAAATGTATAATTTTCCTCATTTTGAATTTAGATGTAGTTACTTTGGTTGTTTTAGTCTACTTCTGTGTTTTGTTTTCATGAATATGTGACTTATTATGATAACAAACTGCTGAGTCAGAGGTAAGAGTATCCTAGGTCCCCCAAGTCTAGCAGCATTTTATCTTCCAGTGTGGACAAACAAATTACATCTTGCCAGAATCATTTCATGTCAGAGAACAAAGGAGAAGAAACAAAAGTGCTTATTTCTGTGAGTACCTGTGAGTAACTCTCTGATCTCCACGTCTGTTGTCTTGCGCAGAAGTCGCACGAGTGCAGGGATGCCGCCGCAGTTCTTCAAGGCAATCTTGTTGTCATCGTTGGCTTTGCCATAAACCAGGTTTCTGAGTGCACCACAGGCACTCCTGTGCACGTCCGTCATACGGTGATCCAGCAAGTCCACCAGCAGCTGGATTCCACCCTGCCTCCGTATCTGATACACAGAGCCACATAAATATTAAAGACAGCATAGACACATACTGTACCCAAATCATTCAATCATGTAAATACACACCACACACATATACTGTACATACACTGATGGCCAAAATTATTAGAACTCTTGGTAGATTTAAGAGGTTACAGTTGTTGTTTTTTTGTTGAATTTGCCATTTTCAATAGCCATAAAAATAAATGAAATATCTACAAAATCACAATTATGCTCTATGAACTATAGAATAGAGTCATCATAAAGATACAGTATGCATTTTATCTCTTAAACAGTAGCTCTGCTTCTTTTCAGTTTGGCCAGAGGAGAACTGGTCCCCTGATTAAACCAAGTTTCTTCAAAGGTTTGTGCTCCATTTCCATCAATTGGTGAAGTTTTGGTTTCTTGCCACTGTCACCTCTGGCCTGTTTGGATAAGGCTGGTAGAGTTGCTTTTCATTGGTTCGTCCTTGAACAGTGTCATTTACATTAAACTGAAGTGAATCAGTTTTAATTTAATTAGATCTACAGCATTCAAGCACAACTCTGCTGCCTGCTTCTTTTGCTGAACATGTTCCATAATCTGAAATTTTCTTGTGTTTTTTAAAATAATTTCTTTCTATTTATGTCAGACCAGGCATTTTATCCGCTGGACTTCTTTGATTGTCCCATGTGAAGTTGTTATTTAATTTACATTCAACCGCAAACAGGGTCTTGCAATGTGCTGATCTGATATTGCGAGTCAACAAAAGGGGACTTTCTTGTTTTCTTGATGCCACGAGTTGAAAAAATCAAAATTTTTCAGAGTGCCGCGAGCAAACCACGAGTCATGGGACAGGAAGCAACCAGGCAGCTTCACACTTTGTATGACATTAAACTAATAAAAGTAGACTAATAACCTCAGATTAACGATTTTACAAATCCAAATACAGATCATCTCTCAGTAATGATCATTACATCATATATTCACCTCACATTCAACATGACTTCACTGCACTTTGTTCAGCCTAAGACAAGCTAGAATTCTCCTGCTGAACATAAATAAAACATATAAATAAAAATGAATGAATAAATGAATGAATAAATAAACAAACAAACAAACAAATAAATAAATGAATAAATAAATAAATAAATAAATAAATAAATAAATAAATAAATAAATAAATAAATAAATAAATTAATTAATTAATTAATTAATTTAAGGTGAAGCAATCAAACAAACAACCCTGTGGCATTTATATGAAATTGATATTGTGATGCTGGTCTTTAAAATATTTTGGGTGTAAAATTGATTCTTTTTTAACTTTAGAGTTTTTATAAATGTTTATTAAATAGTTTCACAGAATGTTTTTTTTAAACAAATAAACTATTGGTCTGGACCTCTTAAACTGTGCCAGAATCTAATGTGGCCCCTTAGAAAAATGAACCCCTGATCTATGTGAAGCATCTTTGACACAATCTGCATTGTAAAATGCACTACAGAAATAAAAATGACTTGACTTGATTTCTATACAAAAACATACCGAATACCAAAGTTAAATGTGCATTGAACAGTACAACCACCCACATTTCTTTGAACACTATGAAATTAAATCATGTTTTGTAGCCAAAAAATGTCCATATTTTTTTAAAATCTGTCAGGTCTAATCATTTTGACCATGACTGCAAATAGTACATGTGGGTGTGTGTATACAGTATATGTGTAAGCTGTTTAGTCATTAGTGTTTTAACAAAATACAATTATTGTTTGTATTCAATGGATTCAAAAATTGATCACAAAAAGTTGTCAAAAGCAAGTCTTTTGTCAAAAAAGCAATTATTAGATATATTTCAAGGGCATAAACAACAGAGGATGTGGGCATAACAATACACAAAAGCCGTGGCAGCAAGAATGTAAGCTTTATCAAGGCCATGCAAAACAACGATACATAATATAATATAATGAATGGGTTATTAATTGTGAAAAATTAAGACTTTTTGTTCTTCTTTTGAAAACACTTGTCTCTTTACTCAAGATACATAATAACAGACAGATAAAGAAACCATTGAGCTACCAATCCAGCACTGACCAGCATCTGAACCAGCATGGAAATTCAAATGAAACCACGATTCTCACTGCAAGCATATATAAGTAGATAGTCTATACAGAACAGCTTAGTTGTTGGTATGCAGGAGTCACCTCTGATTTGATCTTGTTGTCTCCAAAGCACAAGTGCTGGAGGTAAGCGGCAGCATTGGACTGTACCGATGGAAACTGGTGCTGCAGCATTTGGATGACCTCCGGCAGCTCCGGATCCCTCCAGCCAAATTCCCTGAAGAGGCACATAAACATGCATAAGTGAACACAGAGAAGCCTTCAGATAGACAACAATGCAAACATGTCTTTGGATGCATCTATCATACTGCAACAGCTTACTTTTATATGGGCTGTAAACATTTAATTCTCCTCTCTTGGGTCTTTATGTATTTCTTTTCACAATTAATCAAACCGAATGCAACCGGTTTGTAATTTCTGCCAACGTCTGATCTCCTGCTGTTAGTTGCACTACTTTTTCTCCTTTGAAAATAGTAAAGTAATAGTAATTAACATAGAAAATGAATACCACTAAACAATGGAAACAAATTAACCTCAAAATATGATGCATGACAGTGTCGGTAAGGAGAACAAAAAACGAAAAACATATAACGCATGAGAAACAAAAAGTATTACAGTTAAACATGCCAGCGATCATCTTATATTTGGAATTTTATGCTTTCTGCAGAGGAACATCAGATCACGGGTAATGTATACAGACAATAACATCCTCCCAGAAATGTGAGACTCATCACGGGTGTCAGTGACAGCTAGCTGAGCTATTGCCTGGAGCTATCCTAAGGTGCATGAATCCCCAAAGGAGAAGATCTGCATTTTGTAAACCCCAGGGTCCCGCCACTCGATCATCACAATATCAGTGCCAACAGCAAATAAAAGCAGAGTAAACAAATCCAACACTATCCTGATGTGAAAACACAAATTCCGCATGTAGGCAAGATAGGAGAACACGATGTCTGACATATCGAAGTTTGTTTCTCTCTCCGACCACCAGCCACTGTCTCTACACTACCGCCATGTCAGAGACTGTCAAACAAGAGGAATCGATTCAGATAATTAGATACACTATGTGAGAGATGGGCTAATCATAGAAAGAGTGCGCAAGGAAGGAGAGAAGTGAAGAAAGGAAAAATAAGACATGTGTAGGCAGAGAAAATGCGATGCTGGCAATAAAAACCCAACATGATGGAAAAACATCTCTGTGTAAAAGGCACCATGGGAAACATCTATTGTAGCACGTCCTGTTTCTCCATAGCGCAACTGGAAAACCTGAGAGGGCAATTGCGGTCGTGAAAAAGAAGAATGGAATCCATTGGGAAAAGGGCAAAAAGGAGATAATACTGAAAGATAGCTACTTTGTTTTCAATCGCTGTATCATTGTTGGTTTTATCACTGTTTGACCTTGAGAAATGAGCCCTTGTTTGAAGCACATCTCGCTAAGCTTGTACTATATACTGAGAGATTTCTTCATAAAAACAGAGAGCAAAATCTTTTACGGAGGGTAGGAAATGGCTATCAAAACTTCAATGCTATGACAGGAGGCTGACATAAATCACAGGAGCGGACTAACTGATAATGTTTGCGTTAATAAGTAATTAAAGCGTAACATAAAAATGACTATAAAATGGATGAAGTTTATATGGCAATCAATGTAGTGCTGTCGCGTAAGCCAACTCTGGGTTAATTAGTGTAAATACATTTTTGACAGAAGCTCTAAAATGACTGTGCTAATTAACTAGTGCACTAAAGTGAAATCATTCACTCTGTGTTTACCTCGTGTAATTATAGACGGCAATAAAGCAGAAGGCAAGGTCCCAATGCTTTACCAGCTTTCAAGTTTATCAACTGCTCAACAATATTATATCACAGCCAATAAGATAATATAACTATAAAAATCTAAGCATCTTACAAAAGTGATACATGCAACGATTTAGTAAACAATAAATTATGTTAACTGAGTGTTTTTCCAACTGATTCCAATGTTATTACTCTCTTAAATTAGCGTTATCAGCTGATAGGTATGGGCCAGTAGGGGCCTTCTGTGCCTACTAGTAGGCTTAGAAGGCTGTTATCATCCATCTACATGGCTATTCAGCTATAAATCACATATGGCTGTGGCCGGAAGTTAATGAGAATTACTTATTTTATTATTCAAATTTTCCATTGATTGTATTTTATTAATGTCTACCTCTACCCCAACCCAAAACCCAACCGTCGCAGTAATGTAAAAACAGATATAGATCTGGAGCCTTCTCTATTTGTATAGCTGATTAACCATGTGGATGGATGATAACAGCCTTCTGAGCCTACTAGTAGGTGCAGGAGGCCCCTACTGGCCCATATATATCAGCTGATAACCAACGATACTGACCATTCAATCGAGTGATGACATTCAAAGCGGGTGGTTTTGCAGACATCCTGTCATTAACTATTTTTACTCTTGCCAGTTAAAATACTTCCAAATTAAGCCACTGAAGAGTCATTTATTCAGTCTCTGAGCAACACATACTGTAGGTTATTTCAGAGTGAATCACTGTTATTAATTAATCATTTGAGAGAATGCTTCAGTGATTCATTCATAGACAGTCAAGAAACACCACAATGTCTTGAATGCCTCAAGATGAAGTGAGAATAGATTTACGCTTGATTTATGCTATTTTCCATTTAGTCATTCTTTTAATGAATGGTCATTTTACATGAATGTCTGTAGCATCTAGTTCCAAAACAATATGTTATGCTGCTTGATGCTGCTAACTGCTATTTGGTATAACTATTTAATTTATTACAGCAATCATACACACACAAAGTGGTTTGTAGCACAAACAGTTTTACAGTTTTCTGCATTTTGTTTTACTTTTAGTTATTGACCTGTAATGGCTAATGTGTCTCTAATGCTATTTCATGGCAATTCACAACTTTTTGATTTAGTTGCTAATTTAAATGATTTGTTTGATCTCATTTGTACATTTAAGTACAGTTTACTCATTCCTCAATGAGGGGTTAGGGCTGGGGTTTGAGGGAATGCCTTCCTTTTCAAGACTATAAGTTTTCATATTGATAATATTGTATGAATTAGCCACTTTTCTGAAAATAAAATGTGTCCTCGTGAGATCAGACTTGTCTCCAAGATTCAAAGAAAATACCTTACTTTTGGCCTGAAAATATGGTGGATATAACAGGTAGATAGTTCAAGTACAAATTACAGCAAGGTACAGTAGAGTATTACTATTTGTCCGTTTTTTTTTTATTTTATTAATAATGCGATTATAACAACTGCTTAGGGCAGTTTATTCTAGCAATTAAAATTAGTATCTTACAATTTAGTACTAATAAGTATAAAATTATGTAACGATTTATAAAATGTACAGAAATTAATTTATTACTTATTAAACCCCCCTCCAACAACAGTCTCCTGGTCGTCAACTTTCGTAGAGTTTCTGATCGCCGTCGTCACCGCCTGAAACCTAACACCACAAACACCTATGCATTCAACAAACAAACAGATGGCTAACCTAAAAGTACCTCAAAATACATACATTCCTGATATGTGAGTCTCTTCTCACACTCAATACACTACAATTACTATGGTATAAATACAGTACTGCAACATACAAAAGAGAGAGAGATCGACTTAGAATGTCACTTACCAGTTTACTAATGATTTGATCAATTGAAGTTAGAAATTACAAGTATGCAGTCTCTGTTGCCATCTTGTGGATGGACAAATTCAGCCGTCTTTGCTCTGCTCAGTATGACAGGCTGATGGATGCCGATGTGCTGCATCTTCGAAATTATAAATATTTAAAGTAGGCAGTATTCTTATAAATAAACTGCATAGTTGCAATATAAACAATTACATTCTCGACTAAAAAGCCTCAAAGGTACATTATGTTGTCCAACAGCTGCAATATTTGTCAAACTGTTGTGAGTTAATTGATCTGATGTCACTATATGTGGGCGGAGTAATACACAGGGGTGAGGAGGCTGTATACAGTAAGTGCTGTTATTACGGGAATATCTCACAGCTACCAGCAAATCAGTTTCGAGAACTGGACAGAACTGTTATACGCAGTATGAATCATTTTGGGTTGGCTGAATATAAAAATAGCTGTACATATAGAAAACATTATGCACATACAGATTTATGACAGTAACTATTAAATCAGTCAGATGAGGCAAAATGTTATTTTTAGCTCCTGCTTATTTCTGTCATTGAAAATGTTATGAAACTGTAATGTTCTATTTTCTACTCAAAAAATACCTCTGATACCAAGCCCACCCAAGTAGTGGGCAGTCATAGTTGTGCTTTACATCCGTCGATAATGCAAAATCCCAGCATGAAAGAACACATACATAAGTGATGAGGACTAAACGTGTAGGGCACGCAGATTTATGAGATATTTGCTGCTCTAGAAACTGCCAATATCATTTATGATTAAAGTCAGAATAGTAATGGCACCCAGCTCATCCTCATTCGCATCATTAAACCTTAGCGCTGAATCATTCCCAGCAGGCCAGTCCTACAGGGAACACACACATATGCAGAGTGCAAGCTGCTGGAGCCTGGTGACACTCACTCCTCTCTGTCAGGTCTGTCACTGGCAGCCAAATCCTTAACCTCGCCATTACTACAATTAATGCCCGGCTGAGGCCACACCCCATCCCCCCCAGCACAGCTCCAATCACTGTGACAGGCCAATGAACCTACCATTAATCACCAAACATGAATAATCAAACGTCTGCTCAGAACCCAGGCCTACAAAAAAAAAAAGTAATTCCTTGCCAAAGCCGGAGAAGGATTTGGCTGGGAAATGACTCATTCACGCTACAGAGAACAGAGAGCTCTTTGGTTGTGCATGCGCTCAGACTTGTGATTTCACCCTTCATGGTCTGATATAGAGAGATGCTTTGGATGGATGATTGGTCTACTAATAAACCGTTCGTCCCTTAACCTTCACCTGCAAGATCCACCCCCTTATTAGCACTATTAAACTAAGCGCTGACCTTCATTCTAGCTGTCAGAAACATGAGAGAGAGGCTCTGTTCCAAAGCCTTGTGAGCTGCTAACATACGCAGCATTTTAAAATACATCTTTTAAGCTGCACAAAGACTGCCACTTAATTATATCTTCTGCTCAAACTGACCAAAATAAAAAGCAGCAAAGAGCATTGTTAAGTAAAATATCTCCAAAATGATGGATAATAAATTCTAATTGGCTTAATGTCTGCAAAGTATTTTTTTAAATGTTCTCCCTCTATTATGCTTTTTCAGATGTTCAGATTTTTTTTGTTGGTCTCCTACAATAGTTTTACATGCATTCAAGGTCAAAAATACTTTACTTTTCACATAATATAGATTTCACATGAATCTATTGCATTTGAAGATTTGTTTTTTCTGTGCTCTTTCTGTGAGGTTAGTCTGCTTTGGCCAGATGGCTTAGTCTGTTTTGATTATCCTACAGTACTTAAAATGGAAATAAAATGGTCTGAATTTCATCTCTAAAAGCTTCATCAATCTGTACATACTGTAGGACAGTAACAATGGTATTGATTTTATCATATTAATATCAAGTCCGATTATGATGCACTGAAAAAAATAGTCTATTAACCTAAACATCCATCACAACCATAAATTGACGATTATGTTTCTTAGTGGTATGTTTTTACTTAGTTTGTGGTACATTATGAGCTGTTATAGCGGTGTAATTATTTTATCTCTGAATTAATAAAAATAATATTAAATACTATTAAAACCCATGCACATTTCTGTTGAGCTTGCAATGCATTTAGATAAGTCACTACTGAATATGCCAGAATTTTGTTGAGTGCATTAATACTTAGTGACTGATCATACACTAAAAAAAATTGTTTTTTTACTTGTTTAAACTACTTAATTAAAATGAGCTGAAACAACACAATCCTAGTGATTCCATTGGGACAACTTAATTGTTTTTGTTTAATCCACATAAATTTGTTAAGTTAACTTAATCAGTTTGTGTTGAATGAATGAATGAAATTGTGTGGAACCCTGCATTTTTTACAGTGTAGCTAGGGTGTAGTTATTTAAGACATTTATTGGGTCACACTTTATTTTGATGGTCCGTTTGTTGAATTTAACTTACATTGCATCTACATGCTAACTAAATCGCATTAGAGTATAAATTGACTATTAGTTTGGGATTAGGGTTAGTGTAGGTTAACATGTACAATCCTTGCAAAGTTTCTTATAGCCAGTTGAATGTCTGTTGAAGGAGCAGTATCAACAGATATTAAGCAGACAGTCTACTCATACTTAAAATAAAGTGCTACCCATAATTTTTTTTCAGTGACTATAATGGGATGGTTTTATGAAAGTGCAAAAGTTGTGCTGTAATAAAAGCTTACTCTCAACAACAAATACTTCTACGACAGCACAAAATAACAAAAAAATATAAGGAAACAGCTACATAACACATGGGTCCCTATCATACACCCAGCGCAGTAAGGCGCAAGACGTGTTTGGCAGGATTTGTTGCTTTTTTCAGACCAGCGCAACCCTAATATTCATGTTTTGCTTACAAAGTCTTCCATGTAAATAGCACATGTGCCATGGCACAATGCAACTGACTCTTAAAGGGAATGGGAAATGAGACTCTGATTGGTTTATTGTACATTATGCTCAAAACACACCCATAACTCGTTAAAAGAATAAGCACAACTCTGTTAGACTATGAGCTGTGGCGCAAATCATATTTTTCTGTCTTTAAAATAGCAAAAGTGGATTCGAACATGCCATGCACTTTAGACTTTGTGTCTAGATCGTTAAAATAGAGCCCATGATTTGAAAGGCAATACAGTAAAACCATAATAGAGGCATATAAACTTTAAATCTTTTTTGTGTTTTTTTAGATTAACAGATGGTACAGACAGTACCATTTAACTAACAGTTAATCGGTTCAGTGATCTGCTTTGATCTAATAAGGTTGAACAGCAAAACTTGCTTAATAGTCTTCCTACAGAGTTGTTTATACTCGCATTCTTGCAAACTTTCCAACTAGGAGATTTTAGAGGGGGCCAATTATGCTCCTTTATATAAGATGTAATTTAAGTTAAAAGTGTTCCCAGAATGTGTCTGTAAAGTTTCTGCTAAAAACACCTCAGAGATCATTTATTCTACCATGCTGAAAGTGCTCATTTTTGAGTGGATGGCACATACACATTTTGAGCACATTCACTGTTTTTTTGGTGTGTCTCATTAATTGCAAATAAGATGCTGCTCTAGCCCCTTTGGCAGAAGAAAACAGAAACTTTACATCCTGCATCTCTGACACTCTCATGAGAAAACATTTGCTTGGTTTTGCCATGCCTGTTGCAGTCACAGGACATTGCAGTTCTTTATCATCATGAAAGTGCATTATCTGCATCTGTCTCAAAGCCTTGCCACTACTGATATACTATTTTCTAAATACACACACTTGAAGTGCACAATTCCATTCTATTCGTCTTTATTTCTATAGCAAGTTTTACAGTGTAGATTGTGTTAAAGCAGCTTAACATAGAGGAAGAACATAGATGAGAAACAGAGAAAGCCAGCTGTCAGCAGTTGGTTATGTCCATGAATGCAAACAGATGCAAATGTGGAAAGAGTCAAACACACCATCAACACTGCATTGTTATTAATGTTAATGGGTTAGTGAGCCTACATTGGCATCCAAAACCTAGCGTATAAAATACAACATGTTTGTGCACCACATTATAATTTCAATCCAAGCTTATTGTAAATACGTTCCCAGTGCTACATATTTGAGAACCGGGAAAAATGTACCCTTGGCTACACAATCCACTAGAGGCCGAGGTGTACATTTTCTCAAATACGTTACTAAGGCACGTTTTCTTATATGTGCCACTTTTCGTATATCCACCAGAGTACATTTTTGCCAATCTCAACATCCTTCTCTTGCAGATCCCTGCCAATCAGCTTGTTGTGTGTATATGAATTTACTATCAAGTAACCCACTCAGTTTCAAAAGCAAACTAGGGGTGCTTTCACACCTAGACGTTTGTTTCTAAACCTGGCGCGTTTCCCCAGTTAGAGTGGTTCGTTTGGCATATGTGAATCCAGCAATTAAGCCTGGATCCACGGCAAAATAATTGGTCTGAGATTGCCTGAACGAGGTGGTCTCTGCTCGATCAAAACAAACTCTGAAGCGGATCGATTGTAGTGAGAAAGCAATATTATCCAACGAACTAACGAATGAGGCTATATCACAGTGTATTTATGTAATATGTAATAAGCAAATATGGCTATATGAAGAGAAAATTACGAGTATGCCGGGATGTCTTTCCCACCAGTAAATGTGTTCTTGAACCAACATTTAATCTGCATCAGTGGTAAAAGGGTAACTGTGGGCACACATCAGTGTTCGAACACCATGTAAAGATGAATTTTCCATAATAGGTCCCATTAAAATACAGATTGAAAGAGTTATCGGAAGCTTGTTTGTGGTGACAAAAGAACAAATCAATCTGTTCTTGGTCATAGAGCTTATTTCCTGCAGTAACACAAAAGCCAATAAAAAAAAAATTATTGGCTTTTTGCTAAGGGGAGTAGGGTGATGCTAACCTCTGGGTTGGTCTCCAAAATGATGTCATCCCTGCAGCACTCTATTGAAATCAATGGAGTCTCCTGTGGGAGAGGCTGCTCATAGGTTTTGGGACAAAGCTACAAAATGGGGTCTTGTTGTCTATGGATTTATAAAAGGTTTGCTAGGTGTGCAGCCTGAAAATCCTTCAGCAGAGTGATGTAACATTTGAGCATTCACTGGATTGAGACAAACTCCCCTGTTTGTGACAGGTTTTTGTTTGGGCTTTTGTTCTGGTTCAGTCAGGTGAGCCTATCTTTCATCCCCATAGCAGAAAAATTAACAACACAAATCCCAGCTTCATGTTACAGCTCAACGGCCAAAATAACCCACGGGGCCAGAGGAAGAAGAGGATAAGCCCCTCGTGGACCACCAGCTGTTGCGTAGCATAAAAAACTGCCAAATAAAAAAAGCATCATAAATTATGCATTCAGGATGCCTGGCTGAGCATGATTATTAGGAGCTAATGGGTTGATATTTTGGAAGAGATGAAACGGAGGTAAATTTAATATAGACACACAACAGTCCTCATCAGAAAACGTAAATGTCAATGTATTGATCTGAGGCTAATATGGGCCAATTCCCAAAATACTATAACTACACAGATTTAGTGTACTAACTTAATCATTTTCCTTCATTAGAGATGATTATGGGATTATGGCATTTAATTTAAACATCAGAATCGAATCAAAGTTAAACAGGCAAACACTGACAAAACAACATTAAAATGCAGTTACAATAAAGAATGGTAAAAATGTAAAAGAAATGCTGAAGAATAAATGTCTTTAATGTCTTGCAAAGTGCTACATGTTTAAAGTTTGCGAAGCCCCATAATAACTGCCACTCTGCAGGCCTGTTTGTATGTCATACAACTAGCTTCTGGCATTACAGGCAGATGAATGAAGAACTTACACATGCTGAACAGAGTAAATAAGACCAGCCACCAGCCCATGTAATCGCTGCAGCTATAGCTTGTGGCTTAGCCGCTGAAGCGTGCACACTGTTAAAACAAACACTCTAATGAGCATAGAGCTCCTCTGTCCTCTCAGCTTGCTCCCTGGCTTTCCTATTCAAACACGAGCAGAATGCTGAATAAGCTTCACGTACATGAAACATGCACTTCATGCACTTCCATTCTGGTGTGTGCCATTGTCTGAAAGAAAATGACTACTGGAACAACAACATGTGACAGCTCAATCAAAGACAGTGCACATACAAAATAGATTAGACAAGAACTGTGAGCTAATGGATAAAAGTGATGCTGAAATGCCCTTTTATCTATCCCACCTAAAAAAGATAGTCAATCTATAACATTATTAATTCAACTTCATGGTGTTTCAAATCTCTATGACTATCTTTCATGTTTTAAAAATGTTTTAAAAGTTTTCATTCATATTTTTGAAGTAAAACTGGGGTAATATCTAAAGCATTTAAAAAGGGTTTTGATGAATATGTTGGGAATTAAGAGTAAATATGGTCTTACAATGGCCATTTTTAACACAGCAATAATCCCAATAAAACCAATGGCATAAACTCAGGGTGGGATTATCTACTATTCTGACCAGCAATTGGCAAACAACTGACACAAAGATCCAAATAATTTCTGATGGTCAAAACCAACTCCCACCCTTTAATATACAAGTTCCTTACTCAACATATAACTTTATTAGGTATCTCAAATTAACTATAAAATATCTAATCAGCCAATCAGATGCCAGTATGTAGATGTGTTCAAGACAAACTGCTTCAAGTTCAAGCTGAGCATCAGAATGGGGAAGAAAGGTGATTTAAGTGAATGTGGCATGGATTGTTGATCCCAGGTGGACAAAAGCTGATGGTTCAATAGGTTGAACAGAATTGGTAAAAAAAGACTTGGTAACACTTTACTTAAAGGGGGTGTTCAAAGGACTGTCATGAAACATTTATAATCTTGACATGACACATCATGAATATAAATTAGATTTTTTGCATGCTTATGACAACTGCACCATTCCCTCAGCATAATTTTAAATGCATAAGTGACATCGTTTGAGAGGACATCTTGACATAACCAAATACATCATATCTTGTCTTATCATAAGAAAGACATAACTTGTCATAAACATGATTGTCATGAGGCCATTCTAATTGTCATGAATTTTATGACATCATCATTAAAAACTGTTCTTGACATCAGTGGTACAAATTAACATGCCATTAAATGTAATTAAATATATATGACACTGTTATCAAATTATTAGTAACACTTATTATTATTGACAAGAGTATTGACACTTTTGGAAAATGGAAAATTTTAACAACAAATTTATTTTGCTCCTTGTTTTTGTTAAAATGTTAATGACACAATTATGATGGCCTCAAAACAATATTAATGACAGATTATGTCAAGTTATGTTGTCTTGGTAATGTGGAGTTTTCACGACAAAGACATCACAAACAATGCCATATTTGCATTTGAAATGACATTACTAAGTGAATGACACTTAATAACAGTTGGTTAAAGCATGCATAAAATCTTGTTCACATTCATGACATGATTATAAAGGTGTCATGACAGTCTTATGAACATCCCCATCAAGTAAACTTATCGAAAACATCAAGTGAGCTGAAGGTCAGTGTGCCAAAATGCCTTGTCGATGACACATTTCAGCGGACAATGAGCTGACTGCTTCAACAAACGTACAGAAATGACAGAGTAAGTCAAATAACCACTTGTTACAACCAGGACCTGGATCTCTGAACACACAACAGATTCAACCTTGAAGCAAATGGGCTACAGCAGCAGATCACACCAGTGACACTCCTGTCAGCTAATGGCTACAATTGTGAGTGAATGATTTTTTTCTTTTTACCCGAGAGGTTCTTCGATTAAAATCCTTATTTAGTCATCGAGAGCATCCTGTCAACACTGATAAGCATAGTGGGTAAACAACATTTGTTTCAATATATCATTTGCCTCTAATTTAGGGGAGGGTTAGGTCAGGTTATGTTGTTCCAGGACCAAAACAACACAATCTACTTCAGTAAATCATGTTGTGTGGGGCAAATAACCTCAGTCGGTTTGAGATTACAGGTGGCTAATACTGACAGCTTTCACCCTACAGTAAAACGAACCTCTAATACACACTTTTGACAGCTGTAAGAGGAAGTGGGAACTCAGAGAGCTGCTAACGGTCACATAAATATGATTTGTGCTGCCAGGAGCGGTGAGTTCTAACAGGGTGTGAATGTGTGACCCACGGTTGACCCCCTATTTAGGAAATAGTGGACATCAGTGTTTTGGATTCAGCTCACACATGCTTGAATGGTCCTGAGAGGCGGCTTGAACTGTCTGCAGTGAGAGAGGTCAGAAAATGTCTCTGTCACGTTCAGTGACCACTTCATCTCCTGTCGCCCACTCAGAGCACGGATCACAGAATCAACACTGCGCTGCTCAGCATTAGACTATATTAATGCCTCCACATGCCTGAAAAAACAAACGCTTCTGACATTTTTCAACAAAACAATTTCCACTGATTTCTAACACAAATCCTCTCATCTTATATTACTAGAGTCATTGTGAAAGTAAAATAGTTCAGTTAAATCACAGATCATATATCGTTTATGACTGTGAGTAAAGTCTATCCATCCATCCATCCATCCATCCATCCATCCATCCATCCATCCATCCATCCATCCATCCATCCATCCATCCATCCATCCATC
>CAIGQZ010001336.1:20988904-21009751 GCA_903798205.1 Danio tinwini | reverse complement strand
TCTATCTATCTATCTATCTATCTATCTATCTATCTATTCCTTTATCCATCTATTCCTTTATCCATCCATCCATCTATCTATCCAGTCAATGTAATATTTAATTTTTTTATATTTTATATCTTTAAAAATGTGTCCAAAGCCACATTTACCAGGGATTTATCTCAGTAATCTCAGTAATATTATATTATGCAAAATGTGGTACACAACGACACAATCATGGCTGTTGCTTGCATTGAAATAAGGACAATGGTGGTAAATAATAGTAAAAAAAAAGATAATAAGCATGCTTTAACTTAAAATGATACTGAAACAATGAATGACAACACAACAGGACACACGCACACAATCACACGCACAATGTGATGCTTTGCAGCAATGAACGACTCACCTATAATATATTACTTCTTGTTAAAAAAAAAGAGATCTGGACATGTGCTTTACTATGATTAATTTCTAATTTCTCTCCATTATAATAATCTTGACCAGGCTTGACCAACAAATGTACTTTCTGTAGATGAATAGCTAGGTCTTTTCTTATAAACACACTGTAGAAATCTCGAAAAAAAGCATATTCTGACAAATTGTGTAAAGCAAAGCTGGTCTCAACACAGTCATGCTGCCCTAGCGTATGATGTTGCGTAGAGAGGAGAACAGTGCTTTTGTAGATGAGGAGTAGAAATGTAAATAAATGTTGGATTACTTTGTCATTCTTTGCTCGGCTTGATTTTGATTCCAGACAAGGAATTCAGGGTCGTACCTATCAGGAGACAGGCAGAGAGAGAGACAGGGTAGGTGTCTAGTACAAAGGGATTTGACATTTTGTAAAAAGAAAGTATTTACTGTGTTTAGCTGTCTTCTTACTGCTGCATGAACATATTACACACTTGCATTTGACTTCCCACATGCACTATAAAGTTAATTTGGTTTTTGGTATTAAAGAGGGGTCTCACACGATGGAAAACAACTCCTATCTATATCATTGCGGTGTGAACTCATAAAATGCAATAAATGATTTGTAAGTGAGATCAGTTTTCACATTTCCTGTTTATGTTTAAGTACTGATATAAATGTTAAGACATCATCTGTACTCTACCTTTAAGAAGAAAAAAAACACAGATAATCCAGATCAAGAGTTTTCAAACCTAACTTGATGAAGGGTATTAAATGAATGTTTGACACAATAAAAAACAGTAATGGAATCTGATATTAATCAGATACTATGCAAAATTGCTGTGGGACAATATTTATTGTTTGAAAAAGCATTTAACATATACATTTCAACATACTTACAGTGCTCAGCATAACTGAGTACACCCCATTTCCAAAATAAATATTTTTATCCATTTCTCAATGAATATAGGGCCTATATTTTGGTGCATTTGAACAAAACAGATTTATTAAACTGATATATTTATTAAAACAATGTTTTAGTCACCGAATGTCTTTAGAAATTAGCGAAATTTTAGAAAAAGAAATAACAAGATTTTTGACATTTTTTTGTTTCTCTTAAATTTTTTTTATTTACATTTTTTTCCTAACATATAAATTTAGGTGTACTAATTTTGGACCATTATCATAAATTATTTTGTTAGATAAGCTCCAGATTTGGCTTTAGTACTAACTAATCTAACATATATGCACAAATATAATACTGTAAAGCTGTAAAGACATTTGTTTGGGGTTTAAGGATAATAAGAATATAAAAACATTTTTAAAATTTGGAAACATGTTTGTGGCGAGGGGGCGTGGCCGAGAGCCGTGGGAGCGAAACGAGGCCCGCCACAGATGAGATACACCTGTGGCGCGCACCTGCTTCCAATCCCACGGAAGGAGCTCTGGACTATAAGAGGAGGAACGATGGCAGAGGAGAGAGAGAGAGGACCAGGCCCGGACATATTGTTTTACTTTTGCTTTCAGTTTGACGGCAGTCTCCGTGAGGAGCTGCTGTCCGTTTGTTTTGATTTAGACGGCAATCTCCGTGAGGAGCTGCCGTCCCTTTTATTAATGATTATTTATTTAAAAGTCCGTCGGTTCTCCGCCTCCTTCTTCCCGGTGGCCAGGTGGCCGTGAACTTCATTACAATGCTTTTTTGTGTAATAGCATAATATTCATGTAAAACTGGTTCTTTACTGTAACAGTACAAACAAATGATATAAAGATCAATTTAGTGCAAAAATTTATAAGAATGCTTGTCACAATCTCTATTGTAAGCTGTAGACACTGAATGGCTTTACTGAAGCAAATGTCATACCATAAGACATTGTCTACAAGCTGTTTTACACAATCTTTCCATAGATAAAACACTGATTGTGAGATTTTCAGTGTTTATCAAGACAGTATTTATTGCGTAATGTTCTTAATACAACTGACAGAATGTAAACTAAAAATATCTCATAATTATTGGATGGAATGTACAGTATTTGATTTCTAGTTACTTACAGTTTTTCACAATTGCTTTAGCTCAATTCTCTATTGAGATGTTTATTTTTTAAACAATAAGTTTAGATCTCTGAAAAATTAGCTTATTGTTTACTTCAGAGTGGCATTTCTTATTGATTTAAGCAAATTGCAAATGCTTTGGCACATGTGAGCAAACAGAATGTACAATTGTCTGCAGTTTGGACAAAAACTGCATATGGCTTGTTAATTAAAACTGATGAGTTGATTCTTATTTAAACGGTCAAACTCTTCACAACTTCTCCATCATGTTTCATCATGCAAGCCAGCACTATCAAACATTTGTATCTGCATGTTTACACCATAAATATCTGATATTGACATTGTTTGTAATGTCTGCCAAATTACTGACAAGATAACTAGGTTTTGAAGCACGAATGAAATGTTTTGGATGAGTAACTACACTTTGCAGACATGCACTCATTTTGAGATTTGCACTCACAGTTTAGAGAATGTTAAGTCTGTTTTGAAAAATGTGCCAAAGCAATTGAGAAAAGCTGTAAAATTAAGATATATAAAAAAGGAGTTTCAAAACAATGTGTTGAATCATGTATTTGCTCTGTACATTTGTATACCGAACTGGAAAATGCCTACCAAAACTTTGTGTACAGTTACACAAATGTTTTATATTTTATCGACCCCTTTATCATTATTTCACAGCACTTAGCATCATACAAAACGTTTGAAAACCTCTGATCTAGATGTTCCTGGTTCTTCATAAGTGATACAAGAAGTTTGAATGTTTTGTGTCTTTTTTATATCCAATATTTAGCAAAACATGCTTTATAAAATAGCATTTTTAGTTTACAAAATGCTATTTCCTGTAATTGACGTGCTAAAGTGTGATCGGTGTGGTTTCCAGACCCACCCTTTAATATACCAAACGCTATTTGTGAACCAAAGAAATGTTTTGAAAAAGTATGAAATTGTCTTTGCATATCTGTGCATCTTTTTGCAGCCAGTAAATGCAATGCATCACACGTCATACCATCTCCACCATAACCACTAGCAGTGAAAAGACATGGAAGAGAAACAAAAGCATGAGGGGTCAACAAAAG
The DNA here is from genome assembly GCA_903798205.1 of Danio tinwini. Taxonomy (NCBI): domain Eukaryota; kingdom Metazoa; phylum Chordata; class Actinopteri; order Cypriniformes; family Danionidae; genus Danio; species Danio tinwini. The sequence goes on along the minus strand of CAIGQZ010001336.1, from coordinate 21,006,236 downwards.
GGATGACAAGAAATCAAATAAAAAATAAAAAAATAAATAAACAAGTCAAATCAGCAGAAAAAGCAAGCAAACAAACAAAAAAGAGAAAGTTCTACAGTACTTTAGTTCACAGGAGATGATCATCAATGGCCTCTCAGCACATCAAATTAATGTCACACGATAAAATCAAAAATATGCTTAATATCATCATAAAGACAGAGTGAAAAAGGTGGAACTAATTACCTCATGCGCTATTATTCCTGTAATAATACTATTGTGCAAATGTGTGATATGTTTTTGTGATTTGACCTTTTGTAAGTGTACACAGGCTACCAAAGGAACTGCAGGTAGTGAGGTCATGTCTGATTGATGCTGTAGGGGAGAGCAGAGTAAGAAGTGTCACCCTCTTAATCAAGCAATGTTGTTTTTAATTAGACCACATATTTTAAAAAGCTCAATTCTAGTTAATCATTTGGAAAAGTGGCAGAAGATAGATTTTTCTGATGAATCATCTCTTGAGCTGCACCCCAATCATTGCAACTACTGCAGAAGACACATTGGAACCTGTATGGACCCAAGATTCTCACAGATATCAGTCAAGTTTGGTGAAGAAAAAATCAGGGTTTGGGGTTACATTCAGTATGTGGGCATGTGAGAGATCTGCAGAGTGGATGGCAATATTAATAGCCTGAGGTATCATGACATTTGTGCTGCCCATTACAAACTACAGGAAAGGGCAAACACTTCAGCAGAATAGCGCTTCTTCTCATGCTTCAGACTCCAGGTCAAAGTTCCTAAAAGCAAAGAAGGTCAAAGGTGCTCCAGGATTGGCCAGCTCAGTCACCAGACATGAACATTATTGAGCATGTCTGTGGTAAGATGAAGGAGGAGACATTAAAGATAAATCCAAATAATCTTGATGAACTCTGGGAGTCCTGCAAGAATGCTTTTTTTACCATTCCAGTTTAAAGTCAACAATTAAATGGTTTAAAGTCATTGCAGAGATGTATGGATGCAGTCGTCCAAGCTCATAGGAGTCATACACAATATTAATTATTTTTCCACTGCACCATGACTTTATAATCCTATACTGTACATTATTTCTGTTCAAATAACAAGACTCTTGTCTAAACAAAGTCAGACCTTACTGTCCTAATTAAATAATTTAAAATTAAGACATGATCATTTTATTTTGGTAAAATAAGCATAATCTAGAGGCCTTTGCCTTTCATATAAGCCAAATGATCCCTAATACCAAATGATCAACTAGAAATTAGGTTATTATTTGTTGGTCCTAAAGCTTGGATAGGCGACAAGACTTTTGTCAGGTATGTATATATATATATATATATATATATATATATACTTTATACTTTATACTATAGTTTATATACTATAAACTGTTATTTTTAATTGTAATAACATTTCACAAAAAGTCAATTGTAAAAAATACTGACCCCAAAAGTTTGAATGGCATCAAAACCGTGGGGTAAAATTTATACAAATTAATACATAATAATAATTAAACAGTTTAAATCAATTTCATTAAATGTTATAAAGCATTAAAGGACTTGAAAAATAGCTTGATTTTTTCAGTGTATGCACATTTTTAATTTAAACACATTTGCTGTTTACAAAAGTCTTATCTGTATTACTTTACTATTCATTCCTGTTTGCTTAAGAAAAAAAAAGTGGCACATCTTCCCCACATTCTCCCCAACAGACATCTTGTGCGTGTGAAGAACTATCTGATGTGTTAATCACACAGCATGTGAGTGTGTCTCTAAGTCCCACTAAGTGAGTGAGCTCTTTCTTCAAGATGCTTCAAGACAAAGTGAGGACTCACCTGGGGTCCTTCTGGATGCTGTCCACCGAGGGCGACCTGACCAGCGTGGCCTCTGGGGGCAGAGCGGGTCCTGATTTGCTGTAGGGCGAGTCTGTAGAGGGGCAGAACTGCAGTGTGCGGTACGGGTTGGCGTAGTCAGCGGTGGAAGCACCCGGGCCGGTGGCGTAACCAGCACGAGGGAATGTCCCAGTGGCGTTTTGGCTTCCCGTGCGCTGTAAGGGTATGGAGTCAACACCGGGAGAGGAAGGGGCTATAACAGGAGAGTAGGGGCAGAGCAGAAAGTTCAGGACCTGGTCACAAAACTGGTTCATTGGATCTTTGGGTGCAGCAGAAGGTGAAACATATTTTACAATCATGAGAGAGGAGAAGGAGGACAGGAGGAGCAAAACAGAACAGACAGGATGTTAAATCATCAAAAAATAACTAAATGACCCTTAATGATAGTTCTTCAGTAGGTGCTTTATTAGCTTGTCTGAGTGTCAATGCAAAGCAGTTTTTTCCTCTCTAGCCTGCTTTTGTTCACATTTGAATAGCTACCCAGAAAGCAGCACTGAGGGCTGTTCATCCTGACGGCAGTGTTTTCCAGCTGACTGGAACTCAGAGCCAGGCTGGAAACATTCCCTGCTTTAAAGCATTTGCTTTTTCTATTTAATTTAGACTGGTTTTCTCTTTACATAGTATTTACAAATAAAACTGTAAATTTAATTCATTTAATTCAAATAAAACTGTAATTTATTTTATCTATTTCCATTTTTATGATGGAATTTATGATGGAATGTATTTATAGTTTGAATGATTTCCATTTTAAATGACAAAGGCATAGTTGAGATTGCTTAAACTCTTTAAAATGACTAAAATTTGATGAAAATACTGTCCTAGGGCTGGGCAATTTGGCCTAAACATTTTACCTCAATTATGATTAACAAACTATTAATTTATTTATTTAACAAGTTTTCTGGTGCAGCTTCTAATCATCGTCAATGTAGTGCAAGCTTGTGACATGTAGTTAAATTTTTTGAGAGGTGCGCGGGTATGTGACCGCATGAAGGCTGTGCCAGACCATACCCGTGCGTTCGACGTAAAAGTATAAAGTAGCCTTAACAGAGCGAGGTCACGTGACTCCACATGCAGTAGGGAAAGTAACTGAAAAAATATCAACCTGGAAAAATTAGATCAGTTATAGGTTCTAAGTGTTGATTTTGATTACTTTTCGATGAGTTGCCCAGCCCTACTGTTTCCCTAAAAAATTTTCATTTCAATCCTTACTATGTTCTTCAACCAATCAGGATCATGTATTCAACAGGATCCTGTAATACAAACATTTCTGCAAAGACACCATCGGCAATTAAATATTATATATTCTATATATAATATAGAATTTATCATTCCTGCTTATATCTGATACGCGAAACATTACATTTAAAAATATATATTTTTTATTATCATTTACTAGTGTCATTTCAAATCTGTATGACCTTCTTTCTACTGCAGAATACAAAAGAAGATTATTTGAAAAATGCTGGAGCCTAAAATAACATTGGACCCCACTACTACTGCTTCTTTTCCCAAAATATTCTCCTTCTTAATTGACCCAATTGAACCAATTTGTTTTGTAATTTTATTAACTTAAAAACAATACATACTTGTTATAATTGTACAAGCTGTAATGCACAACTATTAGTCTGTAACACGTATAGTCAAAAATAATTTTTTTTCTATCTGAAGACATGTCTAGACATGCCATAAAGCCCCATGAGCAAGTTGTAATGGCATATAACATTCGTTGCTAAACAAAAACATGTGAATTTTTTTTTTATATTATAATTTAAAAAACATAACAAAAATGCTGGGGTCCAAAATATCACTGAACCCCACTACTACCAGTTTTTTTCCCAAAATATTTACTTTTTCAATTGACCCAATACATTTTTTTTGTAATTTATTTAACTTAAATTATTGTACAAGCAGAAATGCACAACCATTAGTCTGTAACAAGTATAATCAAAAACAGTCCTCTTACATTTGTTTTTGTAGATCTGCAGACATTTTGGTAGCAAAACATGTGTCTAGACTTGCCATAAAGCACCATGAGTAATTATAATGATGTATTACATTCACCGCTAAAAAACAAAATGTGAACAGAAGTAAATTGACCTTAGTGCATTAAAAGCAAAACCTGATACGATCTCATTCGGTTATAGTGATGTTTGGTAGCTCACTGCTATTAATTGGGCACTTGGGAAAACATTTCTATTTTGAACCAAAAGAAAGCTGAAACAAGCCTTTTACTTCTTAAGCACACCTGAGCCACGATGTTCCAGATGAGAAGATTTTGTTTTTCCCTTCACCATTTTTAGAGAACGTGATGTCTGCAGTCTTACCCTGGGCTTGGTTGAAGTTCCTCAGGGGGGCTTTCTGATAGACTCTGTCCTCATAAATGGGGTCGATGTGGTGCTCAGGAGACTGCAGGGGTCTGAGCTCGGAGCCCAGGTGACTGTGCTGACTGCTGTACGAACCCCTGGAACCTGCATCATGGAGAATTCGCAAGCATCATTAACCAGACCAAAAGTGCTACAAATACACTTAAAAACAACCGAGTCAGATTCTGATGATATCAAACGAGCACAAAGTGTGAAAATGACCAGTGCTTATGTGTTTTTGAAGGCATACTGACCTGCCAGACTGCCCGGCCTCTGGAGTGTGGCGTTGGCGTACAGATCATGAGAGATCTTGTACTGGTCGGTGGTGTGCAGCATACGCTTGGTGGGTGACAGAGTGGCGTAGCTTCCTATGGCAGCACTGAGCTGGTGCAGCGGAGACGAGTTGGAGACATTGCCCGCTCCGGCCATGTGTAGTGGTGAAGAGGATGACCCTCCTCCCGCCGCCATGTTGATGGGAGAGCTCGTGCTGTAGGATTTGGCCAGCCGGCTGGGGGACTGCTTGGGCGACGACACCCGCGCCAGTGTGGCATAGCTGGGCATGTCAGTGGCTGAGCCCAGCCTCTGCAGTTTGGAGGGAGAGCCCAAAGCCTGCATGGAAAAGGGAGAGCTCACTCGCTGAGCTGGTAGAGTGGCGCAGGAATAGTTTACAGGGGCTGTTGGCGGATCGTCAGGCATGTGGAATGCACTGCCATGACTCTGGGCATAGGAGTCTCGAGAATGGGCCCGGGCGGCTGTCTCTCTGGCAGCCAGCTGAGCAACACGATTAGACGTCACCTGGAGGTAAGTGACACGTAAAGAGCTAGCATTTCACTCACTCTACCAGCTTTGATCTAAGTGATGGTGACCCACATCATATTTTTAAGGAGAATTGGGGAAGAGGGGGTGAATTCGCTAAATTATTGCGTCACTTTTATTTGCATTTGGTAGACACTTCGAAGTGTGGCAACACGTCAGAGCTTCTGCATTCTTGGAATGCTCAACAAATCGTCATAAATCCAAGATCCCACAACATTGTATGGTCGTCCATATTCAAATTTCTGAATACATGAGATTCATTGGTGAAAATGTGCTTTTAATGTTGAGTTACAGTAGCTAGTGCCTTCATCTAGTTACATAGTGACATTACTTAAGTCTGTCATATACATCTGTATAACTATGTTTGCAGATGTACAATGAACTTGCTGATGAGTGTTTACTTGCTTTGATATTAACATAAGATATAAACACTGCACTGACAATGATTTTTGGCATTTGTTTGTTAAAATTAATGGTGTCAGAATTCAATTAGTCCTGCATACAGTATGACATGTGCAGGAAAACAACTTGTTGATTATTATAATTAATTTGTTCTGTTGTTTTAGTTCTAGCACATTGTGGTACAAATTTATATCTTAATAGACAACATGCCTATTTAACTCAATTAGAATGATGCAATGGATTAGTAAAACATTGCCATTATTCAACTAAATATAGAAGCTAAAGTTAATAGAATTTCTTTATTCATGTCTTTATTGCTTATTTCCTGCATGTTTTGTGAACAAAACATCTTGCATGGGCAAGATAAACATAACAACTTTTTTGGTGCATTGTTATTAGTTTCTTATTGAGATCATTTTTATATTGTAGAAAGTATATATAATACCATTTCATATATAAAATATTTGAATAATTTATGAAATTACTTCGAGTAAAAGTGACTAAATTTAATAATGTAGCATGATGAAATATTGGCTAAACAAGTTTTGTTCTGTGCTCAAAAGAAAAGTTAAACATATTTTTCACCAAAAGACAAAAGCCATAGCTTAAAAAAAGATTCATGCACATAAATGGCATAAATGGTGGACGCAGTTCTTAGTGAATTCCCCCAAAGGGTCTTCTTAAAAACAGGGCTCTGTTTATATGGTTTAAAGCACAGGTGTCAAACTCAGTTCATGTAGGGCTGCAGCTCTGAACAGTTTTGTTCCAATCCTAATTAAACACACCTGATCAATCTAATTTAGTCCTTCAGGCTTTGTTTGAAACCCACAGTTAAGCGCGTTGGAGCAGGGTTGGAACTAAACTGTGCAGGGCTGCAGCCCTCCAGGAACTGAGTTTGACACCCCTGGTTCAAAGGGATAGTTCACCCAAAAAGTAAAATCTGTGTTTTTAATTATTCATTTATTTATGTATTATAATTTTTGACTCTCGAATGGCTAACTTGCATTATATGAATCACCAAGGACCATGGTTTTTACTTAAAAATCTGTTATTTTACATAAAAAGAATTAGCAACATTTCAAATAGCCTGAGGGCGAGTCAATTAACAGAGTAAATTTTTCATTTTTGGGTGAACTGTTCCTTTAAAAGTGTCAGCGGTTTTTCAAAGCAATGAATCCCCACCTGATTATAGCTATGTAAGGCTCCTCCCACCTGACCACTGCGAGGCGTCTGAGAGGCCGACAGGTCGCCGAGGGCCAGGGTCTGGTTGCTATGGTAACTGACTGGATAGGGAAAGGTGCCCTCTTGATTATTGAGCTGCAGAGCACTCTGAGAGAGGATGCCTGGTCCTGTGAAGGGGAAATTAGGGAGAAAGAGACACATGATTAAAACTGATCAGCCAAGATTTTAACTCTTAGGGTGTGTTCACAATTGTCGTTTGCTTTACTTGTTTCACTTTATTTGGACCCAAAAGTAAAGTATACATTTGATTATGGTTCGAGCATTTAGTGGACGTGATATTTGACATGACTAGACACGTTTAGTATGCCTTTTGGGAATATTCAGATTTAGTTTTTGCAGTGGTGTGCACAGCGGCAAATACTTGAAGCCTTTATAGGCTATTTAGTTTCAGGCATAAACATCTGGCCGATGCCATGTCCGAGATAATGACAGAAATTGTTCGGATTACTTATATATCTTAGATGATGGTCAAACCCAGTTATTGTAACTCATTCAAGTCATTATTGTTTAATTAATGAAGGAAACAGTTAAAGTTCAATAGTGCTTTTTAATAACATTCTTCTCTAACAAAACTATATGGTCCTTGTGCATTCAACTTTTTTTTCTTTTTTTTTTCAGCAGTTCTGTTGTAGATTTGGTAGTGTACTAAGGATCACTGTCTTGTTGCATGAACTGATTTTGGCTAAGCCATCAGACAGGCATTGAATTCACACACACCTGAATGCTCCAGACCAACAAACTGCTAAAACTTCTGCAGGGGATCAGTTAAGGCGTTTGATAAGAGTTTTTTTCCCTTCACTTTATCAATTGGTGTAGTTTGTTTTTCACCACTGTCGCCACTGGCTTGGTTAGTTTGGGGCTTGTGGAGCTGCGCATCGATGAATTTGCTCTTCAGTGTTTGGGCTTTCAGCAGTGAAATTTAAACCACGCTAAACTAAACTAAACTAAACTGAACTGAACTTTAACTCTGAAAAACTGCACTGACACAGTTTTAATTTACCAGAACTTCTATATTAAGCTGCTTTGACACAATCTACATTATAAAAGCGCTATAAAAATAAACACAAATTGAATTGAATTGAATTGAATTGAATAAGCAGTGACTCTTTTTGGTAATGCTACATAATACATTATGTTTTTCATCTGAGGTTTAATTTTCCAGATTTTAAGATGTGCCAAAAACCTGTTAAAATTAGAATCTCAAAGAGCATCCTTATTTATTTTAAATTAAAGTATGTGCAACAAATCAATTGAAATAATGTAGAGCTTAGATCCCGTTTACACTAATAGGTCATAGTTTTAATATGGCATTTTAGAATGAATACGATCCACGTCCACACTGGCATTTCACTTAGCATTTCTGAACGGCGTCGGCTCTATGTCCAGACTATACTGCTAAAAACAAATATCACCTGACCACACACACACACGTACACACACACACAGGCATGCATGTATATCTGAGCTCCAGGCAGTCAGCAGGTGCTTTGAGCACAAAACCCTCAGAGAGCAGTGCACATCACAGTTTATCAAGGATGTACCACTGGATCTCGTCTCATTGTAGTTGTTAAACCTGATATTTAATTAATCTAGTCTCTATCTAACAACTTTTCTGTCTTTTGAATCTATCAGGAAACGTGTTACAGCGTCAATGCACTGCTTCAATCTTTCGCTTTGAAGCTTGTAAATAGTAATTTTAGCGAAAACCTTAGATACTGTTGCTTGGTTCCTGTTGGTTGTGCACCTTTTTTACCAAGTTTGTCGACGCCATTATAACGACACAGATCACTCTGCCTATTCATGCCAGAGTCCCGCGGAAAAAGTGATTGACAGGTGGTAATTTGTGGTCATTTGTATCTTTATTTATGTATTATTTGTTAATGGGTAAAACAAAGACCATGCAGGTCAGGTAATTGAAACGGTAGGCTACAAATAATTAATTTGTTATGAATTTATTTATTATTCATAAATAATTAATTCACTATGACGACGATGCCATCGTCTATCGAATGTTTCACATTAGACATCATACAATACCAAATTGGTCAACATCTCCCAACCCTACACAGCCCCCCAATATTCAGAAAAAATACAGGCAAACGTTAGCATACAACTTTACATTGTAGAATCAAAAATTATACACAAATAAGACTTTTTAATACTTTTTAAGGGCCAAAAAATTATTTTTAATACTTTTTAAAACCCGGCGGACACCCTGTGTTCAAATGACCAACAAAACAGTGATAATAAGACACACACACAATACATGCATTTATAACTTACTTTACGAACATCCAAAACTATGCTATAAGCTGGGCTAAACGCACCCACTGTATGTGATTATATGCAATGGTATTTTTGTCAGTAAAGAAGTCAAAGCAATCAAAAGAATTCCTTTACACATAAATAAAGATCTACTGCAAGGAAGATGTGTTTCTGACGCCATTCTGAGCAATAATGAGCAATATTGTGACTATAAACAAAAAAAAGCACTATGATTTGCTCGAGCACATCTTGCCCTGTTTTTGGCTTGTTTAGATATGTGATATATTTAGATATGGGCTGTGTTCATATTTCAGTTGAACCGCACACGGCTCACACATTCAAATGAACTGCATTAATGGAGGAACATACCACATTTGTTTCAAACAAACCAAACATGCAAATTGTGAACACACCCTTGGTCTTGTGATTTTAGCATTCATTTAACTATGCTAACTTTCTTAAACCTGACTACTGATTATTGTGTTCAGCCAACTGAAAACAAGAAGCATGATGATTGTCATGATAATGTCAAAGCAGCATAAATACACCATTACATTTCCACAGAATCAAAGATCTAAACTTACATCAAACTTTATTTCCTTTGCCTCCTTTCAAGCTCAAGTGTTTCCTTGAGGAGATATAAATCCCATTAGCCTTTCTTCTCTGTACATATATTTCCCCTCACCTTATTTTACCTTTGTAAAATTGGTTAATTGCTTCACCGTTTCATCTCATATTCTTTCATTGTCTTCCAGCCTCCATTCGCAGCACTTCTCTCTGTTTTACTTTTCTTTATTCTGCTCATTATTTCAAACCTCACAGTGAGTAGATGGACAGAGTAGGCATGCATAATTAATCACTGCTGGAAGACACTCAGTGAGCACACATTTAGGAAAACGGGGTCAGCGTGAGCAGAAATCGCAGTCCCTTCTCTTTGCTTGGGCCTCCTGTGATATCGGCTTGACACTGTACCATATAGCAGTGATTTCCGGTCCTTCTGTGTCTTACAATCTGTCCCTAACAACCACATAAATAAGACACGAGTACTTCTAGAAAGTGCTCCCTTTTACTGGTTATCACAAATGGCAGTTGTGTTATATTATCAAAACAGGCACTACTCATTCGATTGACTTTAAAACTAAATCAAATAAATATTACACATTGTTGGCAAAATCAAATGAAGCAAAACCGATGTACTTCTATTTAACTTCCTTTAGTTTGTTCAACAGATTCTTTTAACAGGATGAACATTTTGGAGAAATACAGATTGTGTTAAATAGTATGAATGCTACAAAGAAGGTCATTCCTGGAAAGAGTATTTCAAGCTAAAATAAAATTTACTGAACAACTGTGTCAAGCAGACTGATGAAATATTCATTTTGTATTCACATTCATTTAAAAAACATATATGTTGGACGTTCAATGCAGTTATTGACCATATTTATTTAAAATACTGCATGCATTGCATAGTGAACATTCAAATATTCATATATTTTTTTATTAAATGTTTTTGAAATAATATGAATGGTGTTATCAGCAAGGATGCACTGATTTAAAAAAAAATGAATACATTTGAAGAGTTTAGATGCAAAAACCTCTAAAAGCCATTTGATATTTTCTTCTTAAATTAGCATTTTTCTCCAACTGTTGTGTGTTGGCTCTGTAATTTTAAATTTATCGTGATAAGTTCTTTTCATTTCTTTCAAGTAAAATAAATGAACATAAATATATATAGAGTTTGAGAAAAAATCTAATTTTAGGAGAGCATTTCAGGCAGCATTTAGAGGTTTTTGCATCTGAACTCTTTATTTACAAAATATCTTACATGTACAAATGTAATGTAATTTGATGTATTACAAAATCAAATACCGTTCTTTCTATTTATAAAAAAAAATTCCCCAAAACAAATAATCATGTTTTCCACAAAACAAACTAGGTTTTCAACAACTGTATTCATTAATGAGCAGAAATGTTTCTTGAGCACTAAATTGTCATATTAGAAATATTTACAGTAAAAGATTAGAAATATCATTTGGGATATTGAAATAGAAAATATCAATTTTAATTTATAAATAACATTTCAATAAATTTCAAGATTTTTTTGTTTACGACCAAATAAATGCATATGTGTTGATCGTTAGAAGTTTAATTTTTTTTTACCAAACCCAAACATTTTAATAAAAATGTGCACTTGAAAAAGCACAAATGTTTTAATTGAGCTAATTTAAATTCCACATGAACCAGAAGCTGCGACCTTTTTTTTCGTATTGTGACACAGTTCCTAGAGAAATGGAATATTAAATGAGAAAACAGTGGGCGTGGCTTGTTTTTCTACTGCAAGCTGATTGGATGCATTACTAGGCATTTTATTCAGAAAAATCTGGCATTGAGTTTTAAAAAAGTTATTACAACCTCCTTTCTCACTACTTGTGTGTTGTCAAAACTGACAATTGGAGGGACACACCCAATACCTAAGACCAGACTTGGTCCCTAGTAATGCGTTACTGTATTTTACTTACATTTTTGAAGAACGCAGTAATGTAACGAATTACATTTTAAATTTGTGTAATTTGATTACAGTTACTAAAGTTGGTATAATTGTGCTACTTAGTTTACAAATATGGATTTTAGAAGAAAATAAAAATGCTTCTTTTAAATCACATTTTCCGCTGCAACGGAATGCTTAATAAGCATGCACTTTTAAACTGCTGGAGAACGCAAGTTGAAATGGTTGCTGACAAGAGTGCTTGCTTCTTCAAATGGCAATACAGTAGAGGTGTAATCAGAATTTGGCCCGAGCTCGACAATACAGTTTGATTGACAGCTTTTTAAATGCCCGAACCTGTTTATAGCCCGACATTATTCAAATGTGCACATGCACACAGCTCTTTTGCCTTTTTTCAAGATTGAGTCGTTTATACGTGTTTTAACATAATTTATTCATAACAAACGTATAGACCACTAAGAAGTTGGAACAAAGAAAAAAATAAGTCCTGTGTAACATCATAACATCTCAGCACTCTAAATAGGCCTAGGTACATAGCCTTTAAATTGGCCAACACACCAATAAAAATAAGTCTTTCCTAACAAATTAAATTAAAATAAATTCTAAATTATGACAGGCATTTGGTAATAACGGAATTAAGATAAAGGCTCTGCAGGATTTGTTTCTCCACCTCTCTTGACAATCTGGCCTAAGGCCGGCCGGCTAACCTCGGCATCCTGGCCAAATCTGTCCATCATGCCCTCCTAACCCTCCCCATATCATAATTGGCTTCATCACTCTGTCTCCTCTCCACAAATCAGCTGGTGTGTGGTGTGCGGTCTGGCCCAAAATGGCTGCCGTCGCTTCATCCAGGTGGATGCTGCACACTGGTGGTGGATGAGGAGATTCTTTAAGTGCTTTGAGTGCCCAGAAAAAGCGCTATATAAATGTAAGGAATTAATATTATTATTATTATTATTATTATTATTATTATTATTATTATTATTAAGGCAATGGTGAAGCTGAATAATAATGCCAACATTAGCCTATATACTCTGACTATAGTAAACATTTATGATTTAATTAATGATTAGTTATAATTTGAAAATCCTTTACTCACAAGATTAGGCTACGTGTGTTTGTGGAGGAACATTATTGAATCCATACAGTCCTGTACTCACTGATGATGCGTCCAGCAGCCCTGAACACCCTTTTACTGCTGCGCTGTTGCTACAGGCCGGGATGCAGGCACGTGCACACATAGGGCTTAACCTGTGCGGTGTACATGCCCTTTTGAGTCTGGGATATAAAGTGCCCTTCCTACATGAACGTAACTGCCCCCCCAAATCTTCAGTTTGCGATCTCCACCAACCCCCAACCCCCCCCCCCCCCCCCCCACACACACACACACACCTCCCCTCTTTAGTTCGCAATCTCTCCACCCCCGCTCTACAGTTCGCGATCTCCACCTACACCCCTCCCCGCTCTTCTGTTTAGTTACTTTACGTAGTTGTGCCCTCATCTTCAATTCTGCACATGCCCTTTGGAAAACCTCTGCACGGGCCTGCCGGGATGCATAGAACTGATTTGGCTAATTTCACAAGTTTTGGGGTTGATTGTTTGTTCATCTTTCACCAGCCAAGAACATCCATTTCATTTTCCATGACAGCGGTTTCAATGTAGCGAGTCACCTCGTCATTTTCCTGTCAGCTTGCTGTACATGGCGTACATTGCTGTTTAGTGCTCTTCCGTAATACGCAGTGTATGAGTAACTGCTGAAATACCTTCACAGCTACAATGACCGTTCTTTTTGAACTGATGGCTTGCCTGGGCAGCAGTCAAAAACTGACCGCAGTGAAAAACTCGCTCTTTATGACTTCTTCGTCATCATTTGTTTCACAATTGCAGGGATGGATTTTAATGTTGTAACAAACGATTTGATTACTTTCTCACGCTAATTGAAATGCATCGCATGACTGTTTATTTACTGCACACTCTAAAATTATAAAAATTAAGACTGAACCCACCCGAACCTGTCAGGTCCCGTCGGATTTGGGCAAAGATCTTTAGCTCTACAATACAGACATAACTTAGATTTTATTGAGCATAAAAACAAAAATACTGCTGTGAAATGCAGTATATGTCCAGTCTGTAAAGAACTTTCGACTGCTTTCAACTCAACCAGCAACTTGTTTAAGCACTAGACTAGAAAGCATTTTACAACAATACATGTCACCAAGGAGGACACCAGCACCCAAAAACACAGCAGCCCAACTCATGCTAAACAGACTAAGTTGGATTTTTGTGCAGTATCGGGAGTGAAGGTATCTTCTGAATGTTAAGAGAAGTGTAGTTGCTTATTGGGTCGTTCACATATCATGTCTTTTGCGTGCATGCATATTGAGAGCGCATATTGCACACGCTCGCATTTTCCAGGCGTACCTAGTTGAAAACAGCGAGTCACGTGACAAGAACTGACCTATCAGCTTCATACTTTGGAATGTACACATTTCCGTAGACTAATTACTTTTGACAAACACAGAACATCCAAACACTGCAGTGCTTTTTCATAGTATGGATGTCAGTGGTTAAAGGTATCCAGTTTTCTTCTAAATGTCTACTTTTGTGTAAAAAAAAAAAAAAAGACAAACAGGTTTGGGACAAGTACACAATGAGAGATTTTTAACTTTTAGGTGAACTCTTTAGGTCTTTTGAATATGTCAAGCTGCTGTGATCAACCCATTGTAATGTTTTTCAGTGAATATAAAATTACTATAAGAGCTGCAGTATATTTAGTATTTTTATAGGTATATCTTCTATGTTTTAAAAGTAACTTCAAAGTAAAGTAATTAGTAATCTGATTTCTTTTTACATGAAGTAATTAGTAATGTAATCAGATTGCAATTTTTTTGTAGTAGTCAGTAATTTGTAATCTATTACTTTTTTTTAAGTAACTTACCCAACCTAAGACATAGATAATCTAAGAAATTAACTGAAGAAAAAAAAAAAACAGAAAGTGCATTTTCAGATTGTAATTAAAAATTACATAATCATATAGTTACTTTTGATTTCAAATCTATTTTTTATGCCATTTAAGTAATCAAGTATAAAAATAAATGTTAGCTGCAGCTCTTTTTAAAAGTCATAACATAAGTTTTACAGGATTAACAAAGCAAAATCTACATTTCTGTTTCCCCGCACCATTTTAAAGTATTTCCTGTGGTTTGTACACTTGTTTGGAAATCACTGCCATATAGCACTACACGTCATCTGCATGCACAGAGACAGGTTTAAATGCCGTTTAATCTCTGACAACCTGCAAAGTCGATCATGATGGTGTGTGGTTTGCGTCGTGTTAACTGAAGCTTACTGCTGCACTGTCAGACATATTTTTTCCTTCTCTGTGGACTTCTGACAGCACCAAAAAAAAAAATGTTGCATCCCTTAAAAGATGTGCCAGTTTAAAATGGCCTGATAGAAAAATAATGTATGTTTACAAATATCTAAATGTCACAACATGCTGCGAGATTAGTTACATTACGAAATACCTTATTTTGGTGATATATCTTTTTAATACTTAAAAAAAAAATCAGGCCAGAGAAAAAGAAGAAAAAAAGCTTGTGTTTTTTTTAAAGACTTCCCATAAACCGACACACACACACACACACACATATACTCTACACACACACACTACGGGATAGAGTGACTTCAAAACAATTGAAGATGATAACTGGGTCATTTTAGATGGGTAATTTCAGATGACCCAGTAATATCAGAAAGTGGCCTGCCCAACTGATATAAGTTTACTACTATAACCACTTTAGCCACTATCAGATTCAGAAAAAGGCGCATTTACTGAAAGTTTCATAAATCCATAATCAGACTTCTGCTTCTTCTACAGTCTCAAACCAAGCGTCTCAGACATTTTAAGATGCCATTTGCTGCCACAGAGATGGCTGTGCAGCAGACGGTCTATGTCCAGGTGGCTGGTCACTTATCTGTTTGGGGAGTGGGCTTTTTATCTCCTCACTATATGACCTGCATTTTTGATCATGGCCGATATAAATATTTCAGCTGAAATCTATTTATAACTCACAAACAGAGAGAGTGGAACCACTACAGCTAATAAATACAAAATCGACTTTATGTGTCTTGGATGGTTCATTATAAACCATTAAGGGTTTGTGTATACATATATGGTGATTTATTTAGCAGCTTGCAATTTTTCATGTGGTTAAAGGGATAGTTCAATCAAAAATGAAAAGTTACACCCTAGTTACTCACTCTCAAGTGCTTCTAAACCTTTATGAATTTCCTTTTATTAGATATAATAATAATAATAATAATAATAATAATAATAATAATAATAATAATAATAATAATAATAATAATAATAATAATAATAATAATAATAATAAATTATTATTATTATTATTATATGTTATTGAATTAAATATTTAGAAAAATGTTAGAAACCTGAAACCATTGACTATTCAGAAATACTATAGAATAGGGCTGTGCAATTAATTGAAATCGAATTGGAAACGCAATTTGAAATGTTATGATTAGTTAATCACAAGAGGCTGCAAAATGAAATATATATATATATATATATATATTTTTTTCAGTGGAAATAAAATTATATATATATATAATTTTATTTCCACTGCTCAGACCAAATGCATGACTGCTGCCTGTGTGACAGTCTTACTAGCCAATTGAATGAGCAGACTTTAGTTCAGAATCAGAATTGCACAATCGAACTACAGCCACAATAAAAAAAGAAAACAAACAGGAAAGCGCTTACAAGTGGAATTATGGCGTCTGCTGCTTTAGAAGCATTAATAGACGAATTAAAATCAAAGAAAAACAGCATTGGTAATATGGGAATATTTTGGTTTCAAAGTCACAGACGCCAAACAAAAACATGTCATTTTTAAGAGCTGTCGCAGAACTGTTGCCACAGCTTACAGATAATTGAGCTGAAGCTTGACTACAAAATAAATCAAATCGCATTCGCAATATCTGTCAAAAAATAAATTAATAAATAAAATAAAAAATAAATCGTAATTAGATATTTTCCCCAAATTGTACAGCTCTACTATGGAAGTCAATGGTTACACATTTCCAACTTTATTCAAAATAACTTATTTTGCTTTCAATACATAAGGAAACTCAAACAGGTTTGTGTTCAGTGAAGGGTGAGTAAATGATGACAGACTTTTCATTTTTGGATAAACTATTACTTTAAGTTTAAGAATATAGCTACTAGTGCTGCACAATATATCATGTGTGCATTCAGGATCTGCAATGTGGAATTGGGATTATAGTTGATCAGCAATTATTAAACAAAATATTTATATGCTGATTTATTGAGATAATTCTGCCCCTGTGATACATTATCGATTTAGCCAAGTATCAGTATTAATTTAAAGGTACAAATGATCTGAATTTATTCATCAGCCTTGAACTGCTACTGTTTACCGCAGTACATGAGGTGGCACTTCTCATAATGGAGAATTACAAAACACATCAATGTTGCAATTTCACAGAATATATGTGCTGTTGATAAAAGAAATACATCTTAGAACTTTTTAATGCATTTTTTTCTTTATTAAAAATAATGATATATTGTGGATGCTTTTCTGATCTATCATTGTCGTCATTATCAGTAACGGGGGAAAAAATATCACAATAATATTGTGTCGTATTACTGCACCTGAATATTTGACTATTATTTTACTTTTATTTTTGCTCTGACTTATTTTTTTTTATGTTTGCGATTTGTTTGATTTCAATATTAATCAGTATTAATCAGGTTAGATGGATAGATGGATGGATGGATGGATGGATGGATGGATGGATGGATGGATGGAT
>CAIGQZ010001336.1:20937832-20960121 GCA_903798205.1 Danio tinwini | reverse complement strand
GTGTACACTGAATATTTGTACTGAAAAATGCTAATGACTTGCTGTAATTTACATAAACACACCGCTTTTTACGCTTATTTAAAGCCTATTTAAAACAGCTTGCTAGTCCTTAGATAATATAAAGCAATATTTGTGTTAAAATACATCACCATCTCCCCTCCTTTCCATCAATTTACCCTCTCTAACTAGCAGATAAAGAGAAACATAATGCAATTTCAGTACAATCTCACTGGAAAAGCCTTTCAATGTTTGCTTTCTTTTTCATGTGCAATTTCAAACAAAGCGGGTTTCTCATACTACACATACATCTATGCGTTTTACATTCAGCCATAAGCTTTTATTCCAAGCAGATTGCATTGCAATCAAGGTACGCGTTTTATAGCTAGCATCAATTCTACCAATTGAGAACCGAGAAGAAAGCTTGTTGCTGAAATAATGTACATACTTGACGAACTGAATGCTAATAATAGTATTTTTGCACTGCCAACTGTATGGCCAGAAGCTCTCGCTTGCCATTATACTACAGCAAGATTATAGCATTAGAGCTGTCAAACACACTGTCTCCTCAATACAACTTATTTACACCACATGCCAACAGAGCATTATCTCTCCTCGAGGCACACATTGTAGACGCGTACGCAGTGCCAGCGCAGTCCGAGCTCACAAGAGACTGGTGGACTAATCTGGCAGGAAAACTGTCAAACAGCTTTGGCTTAATACTCCCTTGCTGTGCTCGACAGACAGCGTTTAGCAGGACAACGCTACAGGATAGGGCTCAACAGTGGAAGGTCTAGTGTCGAGTCGAAGGCCTCACTCGGAGCAGCAGATGTTTGACGCTGTGCCGAGGTTCAGTCCAGTGGATGTCCTGCTTGAGACAATAAGACAACTGCTTTTGGCATTTCCACCACAATGGACCTTCATTCTGCACACTAGCTAATCAGAGATTTGTTTTTGCTGAGTGTCAGAGCATTAGCAGAAGAACTAGGCCAGCATAATAGTACTGTATGTTTGTTCAAAATGGAGTGCTAGTTGAAAAGAGCCATGTTTGATTAAACAAGTGGGTCACGGGGCTGAAAGTGCTCTCTTTAGCCCACGGTGCTTCTCTTGATGCCATGACTTTCAGAATGGTGCCTTATAAAAAAAGGAAACAAATAGCAGCCTGTGCAGTGTTTTGTATCCACATTGTTCTGCAACTGTAATCGAACACCAGCTAGTAACACCATCACTAAATTTGTACGGTCGCTGAAGTGAGCAGCAGGAAAAAAATAGGGGATAAAGGGTGAACAAAGTAAAGTAACCCTGCATTGTGAGACCAATCAAGTTTCATGCAAACCTTGATTAGAAACTTTAGAACTGTTATTTGACTAGAAGCTTCTATTATGGCCTTGAGCAGATTGTTTGTCTGTAAGCTGTATTTGTTTTGAGAACAGATCTGACCTAGCCTGACTCTTTAAGACTTGACACACCGACAGCCAGCAATAAATGCAAGATAATTCAATGACCAATGAGCATCAGTAGGATTATATTATACTTAAGATTTTTGTATATAACAAAAGATAGATGAATAAAATCATTTTGATTGCCAGTGTTTGAATATCTAGTAATGCAACTAAAAATATATATATATATCCATGAAAGGCTGGAGATTTTTATGTAAAGGTGTCTTCCCTTGGTAAAGAAAACTTTCAAATACGACACATGAAATACTGTAGTCTCAAATAACTCGATCTATTTAGTTTCTAGTCTCATATAAATATATATAATTATTTTCACAAAACTATTAAAACAACACAGAATATAACATATAAGTCATTTAGTACAATAATAAATCATAATAATAAAGACAGATATGTTCTCTACCAAGTACAATGTGTAATGAGAATTTATTATGCACATATTTTACTGCATTTTCTACTTAAATTCTTATTATATCTGTGTCGATCTGTGTCTGAATGTTATGTTGTAATTTAAACATTTTTCTTGTGCAATTTGACATGCTTTTTTGTTTGTTTGTTTGTTTGTTTACAGCGCATTGTATTCTGCATCCTGATTGGCTGTAGACCATTGTCAGTCAATCTCCTCCGCGTCTTCTGTACAGTACAGAATGCGTTCAGCTTGCCAAATTAGCACAAATCTTCGATTGCTAGCAATGTGAGTTCCAACAAGGATGCAAAAAGGGTTGCATCTGCAAAAACTGTCTGCAGCAAGACTATCATAAAGGGGGTCGCACACTGGATGTGCCGCACACATACAGTATTGGCCATGCATTTTAGAATTGTAAACAAGATTTATCAGGGTACGCACACTGGAGCCGCAAGTCAACGGCTGTATGCAGTGTCCAGCTACGATTCAGGACACTTCATATTTCTGCCGCACCACAGAGTGCCATCTGAATGTTTTCATGCGCATCCAGTGTGCGTTACATCCAACTGTCATGTACAGGGCACATCTGGTGTGCAACCCCCTTAAGGATAGAGTCTGTTTTAGCATTGTGGATCAGTGACTGCAGGAAAAAGAACATTACGTTAAATGCCAACATTTTCTGCACAAAAGCTAAAAAGCTTTATGAACCTTTTGCTGACAGCATTAAATGTTTGCGCCTGACAACATGTTTTGATCTTTGGTTTCATTCTATAATACTGGACTTATTTTTCTATGTTTGAACTTTAAAAGTGTTTAAACAAGAGAGAAAAGTGTGAAAATGTTAATGCCTGTCTGAGAAAAGGTGTATCAAGTGTGTAGTGAGGGGTTTTACAGCCTTAAAACATCTATAATAATTGTAAAAAATTAAGCTGGCTACTTTGCGGATTTTGCCTATCGTGGGTTATTTTTAGAACGTAACTCCCACGAATAACAAGAGACGACTATAATGAAAATTTCTGAATAAAAACGAATGACTTATTCTTCTAGATTATTTTACGTGACAGAACAAATAATTTCCTGAATATTCAGGATATTATAATGAAAAAAAATACTTTTTAAAACATACATAAAAAGTTAAAATAAAGTTTAATTTGCAAGATATGCCCCAAACACAGCCATAACTCATTAAGAGAATAAGCACAACCTTTTTAGACCATGTGTTTAAAATGTTAAAATAGAGCCCTGAGTTTTTACTCAATTGATTTATTTAAATGGCTGATATGTTCAGGAATGAATTAAATAGCTCTCTTTATGAATAGGCAAATAAATCACTGGTTCATTTCATTCTGCCATTAGCATCATTAAAGAAAAGATTCATTATTTCTTTTTTTCTTAACTACAGAAGTTAATCTTATTAACGCATTAAACTGACATTCCTAATATAAACAAACACGAATGGGAAAAAAAATCTAATATTTCCAGCCACGTCAGCAGAAAGAACTTATTGAGCCTGTATGGATAAATAAAGGGTTATATATTACAACATTTTCTCTGTTTTATAATAATTCATCAAGGCTGCCTGTGTGTGAAAGAATATGAAAATGTCCAGTGGTTATGGGTAGACCCACGAAATCTGCGTGCACAGAAATCTGCAGATATCCGCAGATTTTTTGCCTATCATTGAGTCTATTTATTTACTTGTGTAAATGTGTGTAAATTTATATTTATTCAAACTGAAAAACTAAACATTTGTCAATTTGTATCACAATGTTTAAAATAAAAATTGTTGTTCAAAAAAAATATATATATTTATTCAGTTTTTTAAATTTATTTCAGTAATATTACTGACTAATATAAAATGCTCATAAGATTTTTTTACAATACAGTTTAGTAGATATATTATATGAGAGACTTGCTTTTTGTTTACCAAATAAATGGATCTAATTGGGATCTAATTTGATTAACATTAAATAAATGTTTCAAATGTAATATTTTTATTTAACATATGCAATTCCACATAAATCTGCAGATTTTTTACAATATTCTGCGCAGAAATAGCAAAAAATGTCCACCGATTCTGTTTGGCCCTAGTTATGGGTCCTCTGGCTGAAGTCTCCAGAGCCAATCAATGGATAATAATACAGATACAAATATACAACTGTACACCTTATATCGTCCTCTACAACAAAGTCCCTCAAAAGCAAGCAGTGTGGATGTCTTAATGTCTGAACAGCCAAAGGACATTTGATTTGAGTTTTCGGGCTTGATGAATAAATATAAAATATGCTCCACAGTAACAGCAAGAGGATAAAACAATGAGGCCATTCAATTTAATTTGAACATTCACTGTAAACGGTGATTAGAAGCACATCTCCTCCTATGAAGGGTCAATCTGATTGCATATATAATCCATAAAGTGTTTTATTATGGTATTGTTTCACATCTATTACTAAAAATGGTGAGATTTTAATTACAGGCTGAATTCAAAGCTTGTGACAACTTAACCCTTTGTTTACGCTGTAATTGAGAAAAAGTTTAATTTAAGCGGGGGAGTTTAGATCTGAGTCTCCTTTGAATGTGATTACGCTAAAATATTCATGATGGAATGAGACAGGAAAGGACATCAAAAGATTTCAAAGAGGTAACTATAAAAAAATGACATGCTTTTACTGATTTGATGGTTTAGTGACAAGTCGGCTGGTGAAGATCAAGGAGAGGTTGAAAGATGTGAAAGATGGATGGTTTTAGCTAGAGAAACAGAGGCGTCACTAAACTTAACCCACCTGATGCTGCTCATGCTTCCGGTCTCAGATCCCAGCTTGCATCTCTCCAGCTGGGTGGCAACAATCTGCCTCTCAGCCTCCAACTCTCTCGTCAGTCGCTCAAACTGCAGCTCCTGCACACATGAAGCAGTCAGAGTGTATGTGTGAAGCCCTAAAGGAATTATACAATTGATTCTGTCTATGGCATGTATCACACTTGCACTTACACATGCTCCAGTAACTACTACAGTGTGTGTGTGTGTGGGATGCAGAGAAACTGTGTGGCTGTGCAACGGCTCAGAGCTTCTTCTGTTTTCATATTGACAAAAGGCTTTTTATTTCTTGACATATTTTGGCATATAAATCTAGTCTCCAGTAGATCAATAACTTTAATAAAATCTTGCAATGGTCAAGCTATTAGACCGACTGTCAGACTCCTTGTTTATGCTAGCAAGGCTTACAAAAGTATTCGTTAATGAAAGCATCTGTCAAATGTCTGCATCATCTGGCAATGTTTGCTGACTACTTTTCTTGAAATCCATTTGGTGAAATGTATGTGGAATGAGTCCTCAAGCTAATCTAAAACCATCAACAAAATCCTGAAGTGTCATCTTAACATCATTTGGAAAAGGTACAGTCTCACAAAAAGATGGAGATTAGCTGATAATCTGAGTTATTCCTGTTATTCAAAGCTGAATTTGCATAATTTGCCTAGACGTAATTGTCACATGATTCTTTTTTATTCATCCTGATTTGATGATTTGCTGCTCTGTTATGATCAGCTATTATTGGTGCTCATTCTTCAATAATTATAATATTTTTTTGTTATTATTTACGTTGAATTAACTTTTCACTTCATATTATTGTGAAAGCTGTGATAAATATTACATGTAAATCGAAAGTTTAAAGTAGCATTTTTTTAAACAGAATGTTTTGTAAAATGATAAAAGATATTATCCATTTGCACCAATTTAATGTGTCCTTGATGATTAAACATTTTAAATAATGGTATGTATAAATAGTAATATATCACAGGCGCACAAAATATTAAACTTTTATCTAGTTTCTTGAGCAACAATCAATAAGTTACATTATAAAATATACTAAAAAAGAAAAGTTGTTTTAAACTGAAAAAATATTTCACAGTTGAACTGTTTTTATAATATTTATTTAACTATATTATATAGCATCGGGGGGATACTTGCTTCAAAAATAAAATAAAAAACTGTATAGTGCTTTTAAAGTTCTGACCAGTTTTCTATGATCAACATTGTCTGTATAATATAATTTATAATGTTAGATTTCTATTTCAAATAGGCATGCTGTCTTTTTTGACATTCTGTTCATTTAAAAATCCTGAAAGAAATGTATTGTAGTTTCTAGAAAATTACTAAAACCACTAAGATAAATGTCTTTAATTAACATCAAATTAAAGGGACAAAAAAAGTCTACTGAAAATGAATAGACCTTCTGTACTTTGTACATATAAAACTACCATAATCTCTATGACAAACAAATATCAAAAAGTTACACTCAAAGGGAAATAAAAGTGTTCATAATATAGAAGAAGAAAAGTGTTTACTGTAGTTCTTACTATAAATTAGGCATTTCATAACTGTTTAGGTTGTTAAATCAACTCTCTATTGCATGTGATTCTGTTTAGCACAAATAATACAGGAGAATTTTAATGAGAGAGATTCTCCAAGAGAGTCTTCTTTTTAAAAAAATAGCAAAACAGTGTTTTTAAAGTTATATAACCAGGTTTTTATGATCAAAATTGTCTGTATATTATAATTTATAATGTTAGATTTCTATTTCAAATACACATGCTGCCTTTTTAACATCCTGTTCATTGAAAAATCCTGAAAAAAGTATTGTAGTTTCTAGAAAATTACTAAGCAGTAAAACTTTAGTAAAAGCATCATGTGACACTGAAGAACAAATAAATGGCTGCTAAAAGATCAGCTTTGTCGACACAGGAAAAAAAAGATAATCGTTATTTAGTATACATTTTTTATAGTATAAATTTTTTCCCACAATATTTCTGTAATTTTGATAAAATAAATGCAATCTTGGTGAAACATAAGATATATATTTTAAACCTAGCCATAAGTTAACTGAGTGCAAGCAGTACAAGGTTTAACTATACTCTACACAGTTTGTCCACGCATCCAAAGCAGTGCTCTGAACTTTGATGGTCACTGGACCAATCTGGCACTAATACACCACCCCGCTCCGCTGTTAATTAGTTATGCACTGCTTCACATGTAATGACAAACTTGTCGATGCTAAATCAGAGATGAAATCCCAGAGCTCCTCTTTAAAGTAATCACTGTGAAAATCCACTCGGAAACATTGCACTATGTGCCTGCGCCTGGGGCTACGACAGTCAATGCAACATTCCCACTTCTTTTGTGACAAGGCTGAAATGAGTTCACTCAGCCACAAGGTCAAAGACTCTCTCCCCGGAGCAGTTAACGCTAAGAGGGCTCCAGAACGCATCACCTGCTATTTTGGGCACAAACCCAGATGAAGGCTACAAAAATACCCATTCAGAGTGTTGAAGGGAGCTCTATGGACCATGACGACTAAAGAGGCGCTAACCGCAGCATTCAAACACTTTTCAACAATCATTACACATGTCTAGGGTCTCAATTAATGCCTTCACGGCAGTCGCATCTCATTGCATTTGCAGCAGACAGTCTTATTTTGCACTTGCTTCAAACTGTCAGTCACAAAACAAACCAGCGTAATCTCTGACCTTTTCTTATTTCCCATGAACGAGATCACGACTGAGCCGCAAACATCTATCCATCAACAACAAAACTCCTCCAAGCTGGTAATAAACCACCTGTTGACTTTGCGAATAAAATAACAGCACACTTACTGGCACATGTACCATACTCCAGAGGACGTCTGCGCTGAGAACAAGCCGTGTCGGCGCATCACTATCCCACAAGACTGTGTTCGTCTCCGTTTATCGAGAGAGTAAAGTCATTAGAGAAACTACAAGAGTGGTAGTGACTGCCTTCCAGCGGGAAGCAGAAAGTGGAGTGCAGTCAGGCACAAAGGTCGTCATGGCAACAGTGAATTTAGAGCCCCTTTGGCATTATTTATGCAACATTGCATCACAAAGGGTCCCTCCCACCAGCCAGCCAGCCAAATACCACCGCCCTCCAGTCACTCTTCCGCCTCCTCCTAAACTCTTCCCCTCTTTCTGACGCCATCTGTGCTCTGCTCTGAAGAGGAGAAGGGGGAGATGCGGGTTCTCGTTGAAAGGATTGCAAGAGGTGGTTTTTTTTTTTTTGCGGGTCCAGGCAGCAAAAAAGTATCGTTCCACTGAGCAATGCGAAGCTTTGTGCTTCCTCCAGAGATCCTAACAGGCTGTTATGCCTCAGTTGCCTGCAATGGACAGGCTCCCTGAGCGGGGAGTAGCATCCACTTTCCACTTGTCACAAAAGTTGGTTAAATATAGCACTCAGAACAGACAGAAAAGCACCCGGCGAGCCCAGTAGGACAGCAGACATGTCACACGGACTGAAAATGTTTTTTCTGTAGCATTTAAAGCATTGTTTTTTCTTCTCCTATACTGCATTAAACATCAGTTTTAAACAGTCTTCTGAAAATGAATAGACCATTTGTACTTTGTACATATAAAAGTACACTCTCAAAAAAAAAGGTACGCGGTTCAAATAATGTTCCTTGAGGAACCTTATATGGTACAGAAAAGATCTCTTATGATACTGTTCTGTGGCTTTTATGGTACAACTGAAATGAAGGTACACAATTATTCCCATATAAAAGATACAAAAGAACAACTCAATGAAAATAAATATGACTGGAAAGGCAAATTGATTTTTGATCATTTAAAAGTATATGTTTAAAGAAATTATAAACATTATTTATTAAGTACTATAATACAATAAAACACAACAACTGGTAAAACATAAAACTTTAGGTAGTGTCTTGTCACTGTAGTGGTACCTTCAAGGATCAGATTTGTACCTTTGATGAAGGTACAATATTGTATCTGCAGGTTTTAAAAACCAAAGATACATTATGGTTTCCTGTGGTACAAATCATGTCCTTAAAGGTACAAACTGCAATTATATAAATTTGTTTCTTTGTCTTAAGGTACAATTCTGTCCCATAAAACGATACTGCCCCAGTGACAAGGGTTTGTATCTTCTTTAGTACAACATTTAGTACAACAGTACCCTTTTTTCTGTGAGTGTACTACAATCTCTATGTTATAATAAAAAAGTGTTCATAATATAGCAGAAGAAAAGTGTCTGCTGTTTTTCTTACCATAAATTAGGTATTTTATAACTGTTTAGGTTGTTAAATCAGCTCTCCTTTGCATGTGATTCTGTTGAGCACAATTGATACAGGAGAATTGTAATGAAAAAAGAGTCTCCAAGAGAGTCTTCTTTTAAAAAAAACAAAACAGTGTTTTTAAAGTTATATAGCCAGGTTTATATGATCAAAATTGTCTGTAAAATATAATTTATAATGTTAGATTTCTATTTTAAAGAGACATGCTGCCTTTTTAACATTCTGTTCATTAAAAAAGCCTGAAAAAAGTATTGTAGTTTCTAGAAAATTACTAAAAGACATGCGGTACAGGTGAATTATAGGCTAAATTGTCCGTAGTGTATCAGTGTGAATGAGTGTGTGTGAATGCTTCCCAGAGATGGGTTGCGGCTGGAAGGGCATCTGCTTCGTAAAATCGTGCTGGATAAGTTGGATGTTCATTCCGCTGTGGCGACCCCCGATTAATAAAGGGACTAAGCTGAAAAGAAAATGAATGAATGAATGAATGAATATAGAGAGAAAAGTGTCTGCTGTAGTTCTTACTATAAATTTGGCATTTCATAACTGTTTAGGTTGTTAAATCAGCTCTCTATTGCATGTGATTCTGTTTAGCACAATTGATACAGGAGAATTTTAATGGCATTTTCAAATAAAAATGCTGCCTTTAACATCTTCTTCAGACAAAACACATCAATCAGACAAAATGCATCAAATTTTGTATGGCCAGGAGTGTAACAAGTTTAATGTTCATTCATCAATCTGATCACACGTAGACAATATATACAGGTGCATCAGGGTCTAAAGCAATTGGTGCTTGTCCACTTTTGACCACTTCTTAAGTTAGTCAAAAACACATTTGATTAAATTGTTTTTGTCGTGTAAATGCTCATGTGGTCGAATGAATCTAAACTGCCACAATAGTTCACTTATTAAGCTAATTCCTGATTGTTTTAGGAAGTGTTGTCACTCATGAGAAAGTCAAGTCAAACTATATTTATAGAGCACTTTAAAAACACAGAAGTGAGCAAAAATGCTGTACAAAATTCACAAACAAATAAGCACAATAGTATATAAAATACAAGATAAAATATAGCTAAACTACCTTTAAAAAGCATATGAATTAAAATAACCAGTTAGTAAAATCAGGTGTCAAATCAGAGTATTAAAAAGAGTATTACGAGCTGATTTAAATGAAAACACGGAAGAGATCTGTCTAATGAGCTGTGGTAAATCATTCTAAAGTCTATCTATTTTTCCTTGCTGTGACGGATAGATTATTCTTGAAGTCACTTTTTCCATGTATATATTTTTCATTGACTTACCCACCCACTTGTGTTTAACATGAGTTTGTTTAATAAATAGTAGAACTTGAGATAAATATAAATCGTTTAATGGTTTAAAAATTTTAAAATCTTACCTGTGTGACCACTGTTGAAAGTGAACAGTAGTAATGTAAATAGTGCAGCAAGAAACTGTCTCATAAGCCCTCTCCTATTTTCAATAATTATGCTACAATATTATGAAATTAATTAGATATTGCAATATTATGCAATATCGTTAAAAACAAAGGGTTATTTTTTTTGTTTTGCACACAACACCCAGATATATTTCCTAAAAAATTAAGAAATTACAACATTATCTAATTTAACAGCAATAAATGATAAATAATTTCCTTCTTTTAAATTCAAGCAAGACAGATATTCAAACAGAAGCTTTCAGAATACAATTCCGTCCCAGTCAGATTCTCTGCGCTTCATCCTTTAAGTTATAAAACAGCCATATTGAAGTTACATATTGAACACAAAACACTATTACTTACAATACCCCAAATCATGGGTGCCCAAACTCAGTCCTCGAGGGCCGATGTCCTGCAGATCTTAGCTCCAACTTGCCTAAGCACACCTGCAGGGATGTTGCTAGATAGCCTAGTAGAGCTTGATTAGCTAGCACAGGTGTGTCTGATTGGGTTGTAACTAAACTTTGCAGGACACCGGGCCTCCAGGACCCAGTTTGTGCACCCCTGCCCTAACTGATTTAGATCCTGTGTACTTAAAAAAATGCATCTGAATACGTTAAAACCAGGTGGAAACAACAAATGACTAAAAGCAAGAAGTACCAATTGTATACAGGGATAAAGGTTGAGAATCAGAATTGTATTCACATTATCTTATATAAAAACTTCAGAAAAGGCTGTTAAACCTTTTTGTTTAGAAAATAAACAGCTGAGGGACAGAGAAATTGATTTGACTGCTTCCAGAGCTGAATGTGGTCTTTTGGCCTAAATGCCTAATTGAGCCCTGTGGACAAAGACTGACATTTAAGTTTCTTCACTGGTCCATTTGATTGCAAAATGTCACTTGGGGTTTGCCTCGCAAGTTCCTTTAAGGACTTAACCCAATTTCAATAATTTCATGCCGTTTAATGAGTACAGACCCACTCAAGCCTGACCACACAGACCGAACACCATATAGAACAGTAGACATGTTTACATAAGAACCACAAATAAGTTCATAAATTAAACAAAAAAAACCTGATTTGCAGGTTTATGTGCAAATCAATAACCTACTGTAGCAATGCAAGTAAATGACTGAATTATTGAAGTATTCCCCAGTGGCGATGTAAAAACATAAACATCCTTCACTCAGAATATTCTATTTATTATGCGAGTTGTGATGATAAATAAAGCATTAAAAACCCCAGAGTATTTTAAAATGTCAGTGGGAAACCTGCACAGACCCATTTTCCCATATTAGAAGTTTCTACGACTGTACCACTGTTTAAGCTCTGTAAACAAACAGGAATTACTTAAATGAATTAGTTTAATCTGTCTCACTTAAAACAGAAAAGTTCCATTTTCCTGCAAATTACAGAAAAACAAGGCCTCCCAAAACACCTCAGACAATCTTAAACAGCTGATAATATGCTCATTTGCCCCAAACTGCCTCAACTTAACACATAAAAAAACAAGTAATTAAAAGAACTGCCTTATTTGATTGAATATGTGACATTAATAATTACTGTACGTGAAAGAAAGAAAAATTTTAAATGACTTCACTCCTGGCTAAAACAAATCACTCCTGCCGGACAGAGATATAATGAGCTGATTAACATTCTTCGCCTAAAATAAAAAGACAGAAATGCAGAGTTCGAATTAAATGGAAAGTCAATCTTGACCTTAACTGTTTTAGCCCTAACAAACACTGGCGCTCTCTCTAAAAAATTCCTGCCATGCTCATAAAAAAAACTCAAATGCCAGTGGCTTTTTTATGAGTATTAATGTGTCAATTTAAAAGCACTAAGATAAATTTCTTTAATTAACATCAAATTAAAGGGACCCAAAAAACAGTCTACTGAAAATGAATAGACAGTCTGTACTTTAATCTTTATGTCAAACTAATCTCAGAAAGTTACACTCAAAGGGAAATAATAAAAAGTGTTCATAATATAAAAGAAGAAAAGTGTCTAGTGTAGTTTTTACCATCAATCAGGCATTTTATAAATGTTTAGGTTGTTAAATCAGCTCTCCCTTGCATGTAAATCTGTTTAGCACAAGTGATACAGGAGAATTTTAATGGGAGAGTCTCACACAGGAGAGACTGTGTTCTGCTTGCACGTGCAACCTTGAAAACTGCACACAAGGCACACATACAAAAGACATGGACATTCTGCCAGACGTATTGGTATATAGTAATTATACACAGCAGAGGGGAGATGTTTCAGAACTACAGTGTATCATTTGTCATAATAATCTACATTGGTTTTGGATCTACGCTTCAGTTTATTTTGTGATTTGTGCCTGATGACCTCTTAGATAAACTCTATCCATGAGATGCCATCAAAACGGGAGATTGCCATCTAGTGGAGGACAAAATAAACGATGGTGATCTATCATAATATAAGCAAGGTACACAAGCAGTGGCAGAATGATAAACATTTATTTTCGGTGTATTCTGAAAACAACAACATGTCTGCTACACTTGATTACATCATTATCGTGAATCAGAACTACTTAAATATGACTGTAATAACAAAGGACTAGAAAAAACACAAGCCAAGGTCATACTGGAACTGTAGTGGGATTTGTATAGAAAAATCACTGAAATAATCAAATATTATTTTTAGGTTTTTATTCTTAATGCTAACATACTCCTAAATGTTGACAAACACATGTAAAATGTAGAAAATGTATATTGAGGACCAGAAATAATGGTGACCCATCTTGTAGACTTGTACTACAATTTTGTGTACAATAAAATTTACGTATAAATGCCTTTTATGTATACAAAAAAAAAAAAACATACTACAACCTGTACCACTGCTTACCAACTTACAGCAATGTATTTCATATTTAAAGACAGCGATTTATACTACTAATTATAACAAAATTTGAATAGATATGAATGGAGAATTAATGGTTTTAGTCAAAGGTGTAGTTACAGCATCTATGAACACTTTTTAAAATATCAAACTACGATAAAAATGTAAGTTCAAATTACTTGAAATTGTTTGGTTTTTTTACTTTTGTGACTAGAAGTCACAGTAAAGATATTTATAATTGTACAAAAAAATATACTTGAATAAAGAAATTATTTCAAACATTGCCAAAGATGAAGGAAACTGTTTTCAACACTTGCTGATTTATGTTATACACTCACCGGCCACTTTATTAGGTACACCTGTCCAACTGCTTGTTATTGCAAATTTCTAATCAGCCAATCACATAGCAGCAACTCAATGCATTTGACTTTGAATTTGAATGCATTGACTTTGAATGTGGCATGGTTGTTGGTACCAGACAGGCTGGTCTATTTCAGAAACTGCTGATCTTATGGGATTTTCACACACAACCATCTCTAGGGTTTACAGAGAATGGTCAGAAAAAGAGAAAATATCCAGTGAGCAAGCGGCAGTTCTGTGGGTGCAAATGGCCAGACTGGTTAGAGCTGATAGAAAGGCAACAGTAAGTCAAATAACCACTTGTTACAATTGAGGTATGCAGAAGAGCATCTCAAATGTCAAACATGTCAAACCTTGAGGCAGATGGGCTACAGCAGCAGAAGACCACACTGGGTGCCACACCTGTGAGCTAAGAACAGGAAACTGAGGATCCAATCAAAATTGGACAATAGAAGATTGGAAAAACGTTGCCTGGCCTGATGAGTCTCGATTTCTGTTGTGACATTCAAATGGTGGGGTCAGAATTTGGCATGAAAGCTTTCAATAACATGAAAGCTTGGATCCA
This sequence comes from Danio tinwini, assembly GCA_903798205.1. NCBI lineage: Eukaryota > Metazoa > Chordata > Actinopteri > Cypriniformes > Danionidae > Danio > Danio tinwini. The sequence continues at coordinate 20,945,940 of CAIGQZ010001336.1, read as the reverse complement.
TCCTGCCTTGTATCAATGGTTCAGGCTGGTGATGGTGGTGTAAAAGTGTGGGGAATATTTTCTTGGCACACTTTGGGCCCATTAGTACCAACTAAGCATCGTGTCAATGCCACAGCCTGCCTGAGTCTTGTTGCTGACCATGTCCATCCCTTCATGACCACAGTGTACCCATCTTCTGATGGCTACTTCCAGCAGGATAACGTGCCATGTCATAAAGCACGAATCATCTCAGGCTAGATTCTTGAACATGACAATGAGTTCACTGTACTCAAATGGCCACCAGAGTCACCAGATCCCAATCCAATAGAGCACCTTTGGGATGTGGTAGAACGTGAGCTTCGCATCATGGATGTGTAGCCGACAAATCTGCAGCAACTGCGTGATGCTATCATGTCAATATGGACCAAAATCTCTGAGGAATATTTCCAGTACCTTGTTGAATCTATGTTACGAATAATTAAGGCAGTTCTGAAGGCAAAAGTGGGTCTAACCCGTTACTAGTAAGGTGTATCTAATAAAGTGGCCGGTGTGTGTATATTTTACCAAATAACCATAATACAATGATTTTTTATAGATCATAAGACACTGTGAAGACAGCAAAAAATGTATAGTCTCCAGGATAAATGCGCACACATCAGAAAGATTCACAGATTTATGAGAAAATCACCCAACTTACTTTTACAAATTAGGAGAAAGCACAAAACAGGGTGCATTTGTTTTGGCCAAAGCTTATTTGAAATTAAATGAAAGATGTAAGGTGACCACACTCTTATGTCGATATAACCATTAGTTAAAATTATATACATTATACTACATTATATTAGATAATATTTCATAATGAGACAATTTTTACTGTATATTCGAGCAAATAAAGGCACATTTGGTATGAATATACAGTTGAAGTTAGAATTATTAGCCACCCTGCATGTTTTTTCATGAAAATTTCAGTTTAACGCAAAGAAGATTTATTCAGCACATTTCTAAACATAATAATTTTAATGACAAATTACTAATTTATATTTATAACTGATTTATTTCATCTTTGCCATGATGATAGTACATAATATTTTATTACATAGTTTACAATATACTATTCAGCTTAAAGTGCAATTTAAAGCCCTTACTAGGTTAATTAGATTAACAAGGCAAGTTAGGGTAATTAGGCAAGTCAATGTATAACACTGGTTTGTTCTGTAGCCAATCGAAAAAATATTGCTTAGGAAGGTCAATAATTTTCACCTTACAATGCTTTTTTAAAACATTAAAACTGCTTTTATTCTAGCCAAAATAAAACAAATTAGACTTTCTTTGGAAGAAAAAATATTACAGGAAATACTGTGAAAATGTCCTTGCTCTGTTAAACATAATTTGGCAAATATAAAAAAAGGCTAATAATTTTGCAGTTAACAGTTTAACTAAAGCTTTTAAATATGTCCCACAAAATCTTCCTATTTTAACAGAAAATACACCCACTCAGGAAAGAAATATTCAGACCAGTTACATGTTTTTTAATCTCTTATAGAGAAGCAGTTCATGTGACATGTACCCTGTCCACCAGTACCCTCTAGTGAAAAGCATCAAAAAAAAGATGGCAGACAGTTTTTCTTGCTCTGATAGGAGAGCTATTAGATTGGCCCACAGCAGCCTATGGCTCTGGCCTACTTTAACACTCCCTGTGCAGATTTCCAATGCTGAGAGCATGTCGTCTTTTTCTATCTCATGGTTAAAAGTGTGAGCTAAACGCTAGTAGGAAGCGAAGAGCCTGTCATGATCCATTTTTATCTACACATGGCCTTGACTCGAAAATGGCCTCCAGCCAAGACAGACATATATGCAAACTAAAAGTGTGGAATACTGTAGATTATCGCACACTAAATTCTGACATATGCAATAATCCTATAAGGCATTTCACAATCGACAGGGTTTTTTATGACAGGAGATTATAAGCAATTACAATCATCTGTCATTATTCCTGACAGATCAAGCTGGTTCATTGTAAGGTTTTGCCAGCGTCTGGGAATCTGTCCACCTGTCTGACAAGCAGGTGACCAATCTTATTATAGATAGGCCACGGCGCTGTGACTAGCATAGCATGGAGACCTGATTGCAACATGGCGTGTCAAATATTTCACATTTCTTACACCACACAGCCCTGAAACCTACGTCCACTCCTCCCACTCATCCACAAAACCATGTGAGGCGAAATGGCACATTTTCAGTGTGTTGACCATCAAAAACCATTTGTATCTGTGAATTTAGACACCAGGCGCTAAATGAAACCGGTAGCACAAAATGATGGAAATGACTCATGCAAAAAAAAAACACACACCAAACCTTGCGGCTTCATATCCCAGATGGCATATGCAGTTCATCTGAGGACTGGTATGGCTCTGTGTAATTACTGTTTACAGTATATAAAGATTTAGAGAGTTTCTAATTAAACTGTTGCAAAATTAATGTTTCCGTAAAGCTTGAGTCTATGAGTGTGGGGGAAACATAACCTTCTATTACTGACACTCTGTAAGAATGAAGGATTTCACCGTTTTGACAGAAAGCGCTCACCTGTTCTTTCACAGAGGCCAAGATGGCAGAGGTGGTCTCTGTTTCAGATCCGTCTCCATTGGAGGCGTTCAGTACCGGGCTCAACATGCTGGAGTTCTCTGTGTCAGAGGGCTGGTCTGGTACTGGCATTACTTCTGTTGACCAAAACAACAACATCAACAGTTATTCAACAAGAATTCTTCAAGTCATGCTTTGTTTAAACAGATCCTTTACAATTGCAGACTAGACTGTCAGTTAAAATTACATTAAAAATGCCATGTTCGCCAGTTTGCAGCTGTCATAATACTAATCAAAGTGCTTTATCTATATTATGATTGTTTGCCATGATATAATATTTGTTGGACATGATATTTAATTAATCATCTCTGTCTCTGTTCTTTGACCTACTTTCGTCTCCTCATTTCACAAGGTTTGTGATTCCAATTTTGATTCTCAGCTTGTTGCTGTCATGCTTTGATTTGTATACATCAGCTGCGGAAAAGATTTTTAAAACATGGTTTTAGTTTTGTGGCTTTTAGTTGCGTGTTAGCTTTGAGGACATCTCTACAACAATGTACTCAATGGCATTTACAAATGTAGCGTTTAGCAGATATACTATTGAAATGTTTAAGGTTGGCAAAAAGTTTTTTATTTTTTTGAAAGAAATCTCAACAAGTCTAAATGTATCAATCAAAAATACTGAAATATTTTGAAATCTTATTAAATAAGAATAAAAAAAATTATTTATCTGTCTAATTTTTCCAGTTATTGGAGTCAAATGATCCTTCAGAAAGCTCAAAAACATTTCTTATTTTTAAGTTAAAAATAGTTGTGCTGCTTAATATTTTTGTGTAAATCATGAATCTTTTTTTCAGGATTCTTGAATGGATAGAAAGTAAATGGAACAAAATTTGAAAGAAGATTTGGTCACACTTTATTTTGATGGTCCGTTTGTTGAATTTAAGTTACAGTGCATCTACATGCCAACTAATTCTCATTAGATTATAAGTAGACTGTTAGGTTAGGGTTAGGGTTAGTGTAAGTTGACATTCTTGCAAAGTTTCTTATAGTCAGTTAAATGCCTGTTGAAAAAGCAGTATCAACAAATATTAAGCATACAGTCTACTAATACTCAAATGGACCATCAAAATAAAGTGTTACCCAAAATGTTTTGCATTTAGTATGCCTCTTATGTGTCTTTACAAAAAGAAAATGGCATACCCTAAACCTTTGAATAGCAGTACCTACAAATTAAATGAAAACTGACCAAATATATTTATGACTCATTTAGTAGAGTTTTCCAACAAGATGGACTCAAAAATGAGTAGGCTCCACCCCTAATACATCTAACAAGTGGTGAACAATGATGTACAACCTGATAGCTATTGCAAAATGGGAGACAAGCCCATCAATGAATCAGTTTATATAAATGTTCTAAACTAATTATGCTTATACACTTGATCAGGTAAATGTGTTATCTGGATCATTTTAATTAGATTGACTTTTGCCCATTATGCCTTTTTGCTTTACAATGAATAGTTCAAATTTCATATGCCATACAGTGCTTCCCACAGGTTTGAAATATACTTGCGATGGTAGCTGGATTGAAACACACTGCTTACCCACATCACATAAATAGTTAACTATATGCGACAAACTAAACATGATTAAATTTTTAACAATAATTTTATTTATACACTGTTTCTTTTTAGTGGGTTAAAGTAAAAAAAAGACTATTGAAATAAAAAAGAAATCCACTAATTCTCTTGTTTTATTAAATTCAGGAGCCATGTGCACCCACTGACAAGTCAAATCTGCTTCCACTCTCTCTTTCAAGTTCAAAGCAAACTTGAATGCCAAAGCATTTTAGATATGCATATAAAATAAACAGCAAATGAGAAATAAATAACAGAAAAGGGAATAACAACAGACAATATCTCGAAACATTATAATAATTACAAGATTAAAATGCATAGATTATATAAATAAGGCAAATGCGTTGATTAACCATTAACGATGTACATATTTTGCAGACAGTTTAGACCAGTCATTTAGTCCTCTACGATAATATAGTAGAGTTTTTCTAAGTCGTTTAGATTAAAGAATTAATTAGTTCATGTTTCTCTCGCTCTCATGAAAAAAAATTAATCAAAATATGATTAACGATAGCTTTAGAAAGCGAAAGCAAAAGCATAATCCTGGACATTTTAGAAGCTTTAGAAACCTCGGCTACATCAAGTTTTTTAAGTACTAAAAAAGCTCATCTCTGTCGCTCTGCAGAGAGTGTTGACAGTTCTCGTGCGCACAGAACGAAATGGGTAAACGAGAGAAGATTTTCCACGACTTAATCGATCGATGTTTGTTTATATTGGGCAGACTTAAAAAAGGGTAAAAGAATGATACTATAGTAAAAAAAATGTCACTAAATATACTTTGGCAGCTGTTAATATACCTGGGCGGCCCGTCCAAATGAAGTCTATGTGTGGGAAGCACTGCCGTATACATCTGTCATGTATATCGTGCATTCATGAGTTAGTGATTGGAGCAAAAAAAAATCCATGATTAGATTTAAACTACTCCAACTGTGTTCATCTGACTAAAAAAAGCAATATACACAAAGGATGGATTGAGGGTGAGTAAATTAAAGGGTCAAAAACTATTCCTTTTAACCTCATTAACCTGGTTTTGTCAGTTTATTGAAGTGTGCATGTGTGATATGTTACACAAACACTTCCTTAATGTGTATTTAAGCACATCCAGACAGAGCAAATGTTTAGCATTAAAGAGAAGACAAAATATATGGGATTTTAGCTTCTTTCTTAACCTAAAGAATTATAAATATGCATTCTCGTTCATGTGTTCTTTTACAAAAGTAGAAATGCTACATTCAAACCAGAGGAAACTACTGTATGTGAGTCGTAACACAAATTATTACATTATGATGTCACTACTGGGAAATAAAATTACTTATTCATGAAGTACTGTCAGGTTTGTTTTCTTGTAAATCAAGACAATAAGTCAATTTCAATAAGCTGTTTTTTGCATTTGATTAGTGTATGTAAAGTAAACATACTGAGTTTGTTCAGCCTTCCGGTTACTCAGCCGAAAAGAAATGAATACATCATCAAGTGATTTTGTGGCCTTTTAAAACCCTGGATTTTGAGTAATAAAAACCCACTATAATGCTTCGGCTCTCCCAAATCACTCTCTTCACCCTCAGCTTTCTTCTGGCAATTGCTTCCCCTCTCCAAAATCAACCACCCCGATTTAAAGCCTCCCCAGAGAACAGTCTGCACACAGCAGGAGCAGAGAGAAAATGGCTGCTCACGTGTGAATGTGTACCTATGAGCACCAGCACACTGAGCCTTTCTGCACAACCACATCAAGCACAACTGTGAAAACATCTGTTCTGTGTGAAGGAGAGAATATTCAATCAGAAAAACCTGAACGGTATGATCTGTAGAAACACAAGTCGGCTATACAAGGCTTACGGGGCAGAATGGGAAAAGTACTGACAAATGTTCAGTTTATACATCAGATTTAGTGACCCCATAACAGATACTTTTCATTTCTAGGCCAAACCGATGACTTGCTATCAGTGATATCAGGCAGAATACAGCAGATCAACTAATGCCAGCCCCAGCTGTTGGTGCGTGTGGGTTAAGATGGATTACACTTTTTTTGACAATAATCTTAGTCATCCATCTGCCTCTTATTAATAGCATACTGATATCAGAAATAAATCATGATTACAAAAACAACCACAAATATAATTTCATTGACTGCCTACAGGCAAGTGTTGCATGCCAAAAATGTGTTGTTGTAATAAAATACTGTTTTTTATGCTTTGCAATCCAGAAAATAATGATATGTAATGTACCAAACTAAATTTGGTTTAGATTTCCGTAACTGCCAATGACTTATAGTCAAATGAAAAGGCTGGTAGGTTTTTGTTTGTTTGTTATTATAAATGAAAATGTAATAAAAATACATTAAAAACACAGTTTTAATTCAACTTTGCCATCATAGGAATAAATCAAGGATCCTATTATTTCTGCAATGCAGCTAACAAAATTTCAGAAACTTAAAGTAAAGCTGTATGTAAGTTTTTGACTCTTCTAAAGCGTAAAAACACCATAATATGTTTGCAGATATTTAAGAAACATGCTAACTGAACATTCTTGTTTAGCTAAAAAATAAAGCTGAAGTCAGATATTCTGCTTTGAAAATGTAAGCTATGTGATGAAACCCTATCTTTGTTTTGGTTCTTTTAACCCGCCCACTGCCAGTTTAGCCAATTATATTTCAGCACCCCGGGTTCAAAACCTCGGGGCTTTTGATTCAGTCAAAAAGGCTCTCAAAGCATGTGACCGAAATGTGACCTCTAGTGGACAGTAGCAGACTCCAAAATGAGACAAAGATTCAGAGTTACACATGAGGTTAATAATTAGCAAATAATATAAATATTACAAACCTAAACAATAGATGAGCAGGTTACATTGTAACCCTGTGTCCTAACAACATGCATTGTGAAGAGATTTGCAGTAAAAAGCAATTTGGCTGTTTGCACCAGACGAAACACAACAGAAATTTAAATACAGTTATTCAGAAGCACAGAATCGTGCACTTACGAAATGGTAAGGTTTATAATCTAATTCAGTGATTCTCAAACTGTGGTACCACTAGTGGTCAGCGGCCTCCCTTTCAGTGATACGCGGAAGAATCACTGAATAATAAAATAAATACACTTTTAACCCTTGTGATCAGACAGTATTAGCTGTTCCCTGAAGTGTATGATTATGCTAGTGTGCTTTTAATGTTTACTTTAGTGCATCACGTCATCAGATGTTAAAAATCAGTCCGCTTGGCGCAGAGCCAGAAGAAGGTACGAGCGGCGCTTACAGAGCAGATCCACACGCGCTAGAGAAGCCCTTCTGCAGACCGGTGCTGTTGTGTTGCCGTTTCAGTTACTGCAAACTCAGGATTTCCCCATGCTGCATCACTGGTAAAATAATTATTATATATGTGTTAAATGTGTGCTCGTAGTTGTTTAAAATAATGTGTGTTTTCAATATGTAATGTTATTTGTTTCGTAAAGCAGCATACGTGGCTTTCGGTTTAGTTTGTTACCTTAGATTTACCTCACATTTTGATGTGATTCAAATGGCACAAGACAGAACGTAGACTCAAGCAACTTTGCCATGCTTGAAGCTTAGAGGTAGAATGTAATAAAAGTTATTCTTTGTGTGCACAGACAGAGGGACCGCAAAACGTACCAGAGTCTGCTTGAAAACAGTGGTCGGTGCGCGGTTAACGTGAACTTCACGGTTCACTAATGTGATCTCATTCCCACCAGATCACAAAAATACCGCACATATGAATTGGTAAAGCACTGTATGCATTTACTCACTCGCTTTTCTGACACACATAGGCCAGCTGTAAATGACGAGCAGCAGATCTCATTTCTAATTTAAGTAATTCCAAATCATATATTTAAAATACAAGTTAAGATTTTAAAGATATACAAATATATGTACATGCAACTTCATATATATATATATATATAT
>CAIGQZ010001336.1:20904043-20937732 GCA_903798205.1 Danio tinwini | reverse complement strand
TTTTTTTTTTTGTTTTTGTCTGCAAGCACAGTTAATGTTCAAACTATTTATAATGTTTAAACTGACTGACAATAATACATATTCTTAATAATAGGAATTAATCTGCCTCGTTTTTTTTAACAGTGTTTTTTTTTGTGCAGTGCTGCAGCTGCTTAGTTAGGCCTATTACGCTACTGTATTTCAATATTGGTCATTGTGGTGGCACTTGGAGAGACAATTTTTGAAAAAAAAAAAAGTTTGAGAACCACAGATCTAATTAATACATATTAAATCTCTTTAACATTATTAAATGTGCATGCTGAATCATGTGTTTGTTTTAACAGTTCTAAAGTTTAATTTCAGATCTGAGGTGTACTATCTGCTGCTGCTTTTAGTAGTATGGCAATAAATGTCATGTGAAATGACATTCAAACTCACATTGTTAGCATTTAATACTGAATAAAGCACATAAGGTGTACCTGAGGTGATTATTGTCAGTTTTCTATTGTTTAGCTGCAAGAAATAGAAGCCGTTTTTTTATATATCAATTTGAGGTGTTGGTTAGGACAAAAACTCCTTTTAATATGGAGAATATTCCTTCTATCACGTGCTTTTATTTAGAACAGCCTTGTTGGTCCTCAATCTGGCAACCTGTGCTTGTGTTTGTTTTGATCCAAGTATGCAATACCTAGTTCAACCACTGAATGTCAAACATACATACTGCACCTTTAATTGAAAATATAAAATCATCTACACAAATAAACTCAAAATCTTCACAACAAATCATCAAAATATTAGTTAGCTTTAACTTGAGACATAAATAATTATTAATACATCTTGTTATGGACCAATAAAACAATGTAAAATATAACATAAATTTGAAAAATAAAATCATATTTTATATACTGCCTTTTCAAGCAAATAAATGCAGCCTGACTGATATGGCTTCTTTCCAAACAAAAAACAAAAAATCTTTAATAGTAGCCTATAAAAATGCACTGCCGTTCCAGCAAGCCTTTACATGTTTTACTCTCTGCATCAAATAATCACTGAATAATAAAATTTGAATGTTCCAAATAAACACCACTTCTCCGTTGACCAGCCCCACTAACATTTTCAAAGAAAGAAGACACAGATATCTTTTTACACTGTCATTATGTGGAAAAATTATGTAAAAACAAGCATGTAATTTGTATTATAATCATCTTTGCATATATCATTAAAATCAAGCACACTGTTGACTTTCTTTGGTGCTTTTAATTTTAGAAAATTGCTGAATGCTGAAATCGTAATGCATTAGGAACTTGAAAGGACAAAACAGTACATCAACTAGAGGAGTTAGGATATATGTTATGTATAGTATACATTAATCTAAATAAATATGTACACTGTAATGAATACCTTGATTTCTGACTCAAACAGCATACTACACATCAATTGAAAATGATAAAACTCTTAACGTACTGAATAGAGCATATAGAAGCTAACTGGCCTAACACACGCTCTACATTTGGCATAAAAAAGAAAGAAAAGGTACTTAGAAAAAGGTAAAATAATCTAATTGTATTGAGTCACATGATTGCTACAATCACTCCTAGTCTACATTTACTTTAGAAACAGACCTGTGCTTCTTGGTATATATTTACTGTAATTTTACTAAAACACCTTTCACAATGGCAGAGTAGTGTACAGCAGTCAGAGTCCCGTAACACAACCTCAATTGCATTGTCAAACACTAAACAAACTGAGCGGTTGAAAAGCCGAAGCCATTGTTGCCAATGTATCCCATTTCACTTCCTTAGGGGCACTTTTCATTTAAGGTAAGACACTGCTGCAGGTGAATAGGGTAAAAATGAACTAAAAGCTGTCACCATACAGTACTACTGTAGTTTATTGTTTACATTAGGAATTGGGGAAAAAAAGCTTTACATGTATATATTTTGTATAATGTGCTCATTGTAGCACAAAACCTAAACTAAAAGTCATATTTTTATTTTACATATTACAGGAATTTGGGGTTTTTCTTTTTACACAAACAGCCAGAAAACAAATCTCTTGGTAAAAACCTTCAGAATATAGATATGAATAAAACTGTGAAGTCTGGTGCATGCTGAATGTGCTGATGACTTGTGACTTGTGATGATGTGCTGCTGAATTGGAGTTTCCTGACTCAGTCTTTAAAAAACACGCATTGTAATTTAAAGTTTTTAGTCATGTGACCTGTGCAAAAAATGGGTTGTAATGGTAGGGAGCTTCATAGAAATGCAGTGCAACCCAATCAGATGTTCTTCTGTTTCAAGCAACTAATGTTTGGATCACATGTCAACAGAACAAATATACATTTTGGGCACTTGTGATCTTGACACAATACCTGTAGGTTTATTTCAGTTATCTTGCAGAATCCCTAAGTGAATCACTCATTGGTGACCGACGTGGTATCATAAATTCACCAACCTGATTTCACCAAGTAGCACATGTTCCTGGGTTAACATCTATGTTGATCCTGAAACAACATTCCAATAGGCCAATCAGAAGTGGTGAGGCATACGTTTACAGTTTATGTTAGGTTAAACTTAGGGTTAGGTTTATGTACTTCTGCATGATTGTTATCCAACTATTATTCCCCTCAGATTTTGGGAATAATTTGCAGTTGGGGTTGGGTTTAGAGGTAGGGATTAATTATGGATTGCATTTTCCAACAAAAATTATGTTTCAGGATCAACATAGATGTTTATCCAATTAAGATTGCATGGTACTTGGCAAAATTATGACGTGCATAGTAAGTTAACTGTAAGTTGCTGAGACTTCTTTTTCAGCATGTTGATGCACTACCTACTGAAAATGAATATTAAGCAGGGGGCTGGGCTTTTGTGCATCATTCCTTCATAGTAAACTAACAGTAAGAGAGTCGTGGTTAAGAATATTGTGGCTGAAGCTGTCAAACTGACATCAACAGAGAAGGGCCGCCACTACAAACGCGGAAGAACAATGGACACCCTTTAACTGAAGATTACCAAACCAAACTTTTTTTTTCCTTTTTACTACTAAATTATATCTACATAGGTTTATCCTTGTGATTAAATTCTTAAAAAAAAAAAAAAAAACAGGAAAAATAGAAACATTTCAAACAGTGGCTTTGCAGTACGTCATATAATCTTATTCCAAATGTGCTTTTGCATGTGTAGGTTTATATATAGATGGTGTAAATTATCATTTCACATAAACTTTAATTGAAATTAGAATAGAAACGGTTAAAATAAAAAATAAAAATACTAATGTATACATGCAGATATAGGTACATTAGATCAAGATGGGTCAATAATGCTGACCTTTGGCACAAATTTCTTTTTGCTTTTTCTAAAAGAATTCTGTAGATGCATGTTTCCTCATTAGTTAGTATTACAACAACTGTCTAGCATTTTCGCTAAAAAAACTAAATCACCCAGCTCTTGCCGGGCAGTGAGAGATAGTGTTGTTTTGCCTACCAGGGGGGCATTCCCCTAATGGCATGACATCACTTGAAAGCTATAAACTGAAATCTACAAACACAAATTGATAAAGAGTGATAAAAGAAATGCTGAAAAGTGTATTCTGGATGTTTTCTTTAGACTTAAATAAAACTATATGAAAAGACAAAGAACACCAAATCTTAATATCAACAGGTGCATGAATAAAAAAACATTGCCACCTTAAAGTGGCAAAGGCTAAATTTTTGGATTAACTTGATTGTGCTTTTTTTCCTTCGTGACTGCTGAGGTGAATGTAGACATTTTAAGTCTTTCTACTGACATTGACTGCAGATATCAAATAGCTAAAAAGCAGAAATTGACATAAATTGATCAAACTGGAGAAATATTCATAATTAATATCAGCTTAGAATTGCTGAAAGCCCCATAACAAAAGAGAATCTCTCTATTGGAGCTCAGCCACACATGTCTGAATGCCTAATTTGTCTATGACATCATGCTTGAGCCTGCTAACAGGCTCCCGTTTCCATAGAGATATCAATCCATTATGACAGTCTCTCACCAAGAAGGCAAACCGTGAGGCATACAGTTGATCATATCTGTGATACTGCGGCACACTGTAACTAATTTCTCTCAAGATGTTTTGCACTGATGATTCAAGGTGGTTCTGGATGGGAAAAAATATTAGCCTAATACTTTCAGTGGATCTACATAGGTTTATCCTTGTGATTAAATTCTTTAAAAAAAAAAAAAACAGGAAAAATAGAAACATTTCAAACAGTGGCTTTGCAATACATCATATAATCTTATTCCAAATGTGCTTTTGCATGTGTAGGTTTATATATAGATGGTGTAAGAGACTTTAACTGCACCCAGTTATTTTGCTGCATCATCTGTCTTTTGGGAGTACTTACAACTCATCGCAACTGTAGCTACAAAAACAAAAAGGATAAATAAAACAGAAATCAGGATTGCAAGAAATCACAGTTCTAACACCTAAGGGCATATGATATTTATCATATAATATCATAATTGTTGTTTTTTCAATATGCAAGCTCCAGTATGTCACTCGCTTTGCAATAAAGCAAAGAAAAACACTTATTAAGATTCCAAAAGCATTGACTGCATGACAAAACAGTGCATGAAACTTTGTTTTTTCCAAAAATTTCTTCTTGAAATAACCGATTTTAGAACAAAGTGAGCAAATAATTAATTGATCCATTTATAAAGATGCTAATCCTCTTTGTTTCTAAATGAACAATTCAGTAAATCAGCCATTTAAGGTGCCATAGAGTGCAAGTATTCAATATGTAATTTTTTTATAACATCTACATAGTAAATACCAATAATCTTCAGAAAGGTATTAATATGCTTATTTATAACCACAGTAATTACCCCTAAAATGAAAAGTTTGGCTTTGACCCTATTTGAATTGGCCATGAATATTAATGAGCATTGCTCTGTTGCTCCGCAGCTTATGTCAGTGCCTGACATTCATGCACACACACACACACACACACACACACACACACACACACACACACACACACACACACACACACACACAAAGCATGATGCACTCTGAAAATAATAATTCTTTAGTTGTCAAAGCATATTTTAGAAACAGTGTAGATTCCTTGACATTCTTTTCAGCTCAAGTCCTAGAAAGTTTTTTAGAGTAAAATTAAATAAAGATTTGCTCTTTATAATTTGTCTTTCCCAAATTTTGTGTTGAGCTTTGGCCACAAGCTTTGAGATACTCCATGCCTGTTTGCATAACTGATATTTCTATAATGTAATGATCAGAGATGCCCAAACTAGGGGTCTCCCATCTGGGAAGAGCGTAAGAATGAAGGGGAGGGTTTAGAGATTGAATTTATTTCAAATCTAATGTAACATTTTGTTTTATTATTAAAAGCTAACTGAAATGAAATGTTTCAATTAAATATTGTAAATTAATCGGATTTAGTTTTAACGTACATACTGTTACCTGATGGATAGAGAACAACAAAGGCACAGGCAGATTCTGAACTCTACAATTCACTGTTATGTTTTTATTGCAATAAATTATAATTTTAAAGTTACACTGCATTAGTTAATACAATTTAAAGTAATGGTTTTTATTTATTTATTTTTAAATAGTATGAAATAAATTAGGAAATTTACCATGGTGTCTTTAATGTAATAAAGTTTGTTATATTAATCTTCGACGCACAATATAATGATATTTGGTTTTTGGCCCTTTATATGAAAATGTTTGGGCACTCCTGCTGTAGATCAACTTTAAAAATAAGCTATGCCTACAGTAGGTATATCCAGATTGTCGTTCTTTGGCACCTTGAAGACAGAGACCTGCCACCATCTAACATCTCAATAAAAAATCTCTCAAAATATAGAGATATAATTTTTGTGATTATTTCACATTTCACAGGAAATATTGAGTAACCTAATTTATTTTATGCTTTACGCTAAGCAATCTCACAACCTGTTAAGCTTGTTTTATTCATTAAACTTCTCATTCAAGACAACTGCCCTGCCTTTGCATTTTCATTCCCATAACATCCCATTAAGACATTGGCCATATGCTTTTGGCAATGTTTTAATCCCTTCAGACATTCTGCATTTTTGTTTTTCCGCAAGATTCAGAAGACTCACTCCCAAAATCTGATCACCCAGTGAAACGGCAGATGTTCCTGAAAAAACTAATGCATCTTGACGCTGTTCAGCTGATGTTGCTATTGGCAGGCATTACGGCTTTGATCCCAGGTTCACAATTAGTCATGTGATCCCACAGGATACTGTCAGAAATGTGCAACAAAAGGCACATATTGTGTTTAACAGTCACACCCCACATTCACACACTTTTACCCACCCAACAATATTGTCAGAATAAAATCAGCCTTGATTAGTTGCTGGAATTAATGAGACGGAGAAAACGAGGGCGATGCATTAAGAACCAGCAATTGGAAGATAAATATTTATGTGAAATCTCATGTGAAATCATTAAAACAAACTCCCTTAATTATTACAAAGTGTATTAGTTATATAACATATATGCCGGGGGGATGGAAAGATGAAGGAAAACAAATATTTTTACAGCTTCGTTAAGAGCACAGACATTAATCAGTCCTTTGTATTCTGACTGTGGACAGATTTGTTTATTTATTGTCTTGACACACGACTGACAACGCTGAGAATGAAGCGGCAATAAAATTCTGAGCACACTGCAAGATTAAAATGTTCAATAAGGTCTTAAAGGAAACTAATCTCTTTTTCTGTGAGGCTGGCACACTGGGAGATGACGTTATGTGCTCCTGCACAAAGCACAGAAAGGCGACTGGAGATAATGTATCTTTTATATTGCAGTCGGTATATTAATTTAACCATGTTTTGCTGTACCTGTAAATATTTTAGTGGATCTGAAATGTACCACGCATGCAACACGGCCAAAATACAATCATAATATCATATGATATAGATATTTATCACAATATCCATTTAGAAAAAAAAGTCTATAAACTTTGTGAATGACTGCAGCAGAATAAGACAACTTTTCAATAAAATCCATTAAATGATTTACATTTATATATATATATATATATATATATATATATTATTCTGTGAATTGTATGAATAAAACATTTAAATATTTCCCTTATACAGTATGCATAAAAAACAAACAATACATAACTGTAATAAATCTAACCTTACATGCAAAGCTTTTTTTTTCAAAATAAAAAAAAACTGAAAAAAATAATTTTATAGTTTACGGTGAAAAAATAGAAATTAGCATAGTACTCCCATTTTACATTTAATGGTTTACATTTTATGTTTTTCACAAAAATAGCTATGTTTCTTTATGGGTTTTTTCATATCAGACTTTCTCATTACTACCTGTTTTTCAAGAGTTCACACTTATGATTATAAATTGAGTTTGGCATGCTGTTCCGGGAGAGAGCCCTGAGCTCATAAGATCTTTGAGCCTGGGGCTCCCTCCCGTTTGCAGGGCAAGAGGGGAGTTTGAGCTCAGGTAGGTCTCGAGAACTACCCCTTATTTATTATACTGCTGGTTAAAAGTTTGACTATAGTGTTTCTTTAGACTGATCAATTCACTTCTGACATGTTTTTGGACTGTGGGAGGAAACCGAAAAACCTGGGGAAAACCCAAGCGAGCATGGGGAGAACATGTAAACTCCACACAGAAACAATAACTGGCCAGTTACGAGTTTGAACCAATGACATTCTTGCTGTGAAGCAACAGTGCTAACCACTGGGCCGCCAAACCAGAGAAGGAAAGGGGGATTTTTCATGGCGAAGATAGCTAAAGTTAGGAATCATCTGATTGGTGAATCATGCATTAATGTTAAAGTTAATGCTGACTAGCCATGATCGATCATAAGTACGTGCTCCTCTCGAAATTAGTTTATAAATAAACTTGGTGGTTGCCATGGTGTGTTTATGTCATGTCCGATAAATTATATTTATGAGCTGAATACATTTGAATGCCACCACAATTTTGGGAAACTCAAAATTTTATTGAAGCCTCAATGTCAGTAGCTACGTTTCCATCCACCTTTTTTTTGCGCATTTTGGATATGCACATTAAAAAAACAGTTGATGGAAACGCCATGATGCACATAAATTTTGAAAATGCACAACTGAGTAGGATAAACTTTTTATTCGATAAGAAAAGATGCGCATAAATTACGATGGAAACACTTTTACCGCACAAATTCCAGTATGTGCATTAAAAAGGTCATGTGATTTTGTTATAAGAGATCATGTGATGATAAAAATGTGTGTGAATGGACAAACCAGCAGGCTGAGCACACTGTAAAACTGTTGTTTTAGTCATTCTGAAATGCCTTACCATATAAGTATTAGTGGTGTTATATTATTAAAGACCTCCAGAATCAAGAGCGTCTGTGTTCCGCGTCTGACACCTTCAAACGCTACTTTGTGTTCACTGTGTGTCAGGATTGCCTTTTGAGGCGCAAGTCATTTATTAAATGAAGAAAAGATTGACGCAGCTTCTCCTACTGCAGCGAATTCAGTTTTTACTGTTGATATTTGGCGCCCGTTAATCAGGAAGTGACGATTTTGCTTTGACTCGTTTATAATAATCCAGTTTTGCGCAAAAAGTTAATTCGCATTTTTGGATGGAAACATAGCTAGTGAGAAACAAGACAGAATCACTGATCAATAGTGAATTATATCACTATACTGTATATATCTTATTACATATTGTTCAGTGGGCTGAATTTATGGGTGCAAATTTAACTCTTGAGGGCTGACAGTGATAAAACACTATTGATGCAAATTTTAGCTCCTTGTTTTCTATAAGCAGTTAACAAATGCAGCTGTATTTTCGTACAATTTAACAAAAGTTGGTAAAATGCCATCTTGTGCTGACGAAAGTGACTTGAATGCACACAAAATCATTATTAAGACTCGTTAACCCATAAGTAGGAAAATCCCAGAAGGATTTGAACACAGCATCAGTGTACTACAGATACAGATAAGATTAGCTCTACAGTAAGTAGGTATATTAATATCAGTTAATGAACAATTTGTTTTTTTCCTTCTTCTTAGTCTCTTATTTATCAAAATGAACCGCCAACTATTCTGAATGTCTTTCCAGCTCCAATCCAGTACTGGGAAACACCCATACGCTCTCGCATTTTCACACACTTATACACTATGGCCAATTTTGTTTACCCAATTCACCTGTACTGCATATCTTTGGACTGTGGGTGAAACCGGAGCACCTGGAGGAAACCCATGCCAACACGGGGAGAACATGCAAATTTCACACAAAAATGCCTCCTAGTCCAGCCAGGAATCGAACCAGTGACCTAAAATCTTAAATGTACTTACTGCTTCTTTTTTACTTTAAAGTTTTGGAAACTAGAGCTGCTGATATTTTGCTGACATTCTGATATGTGTAGTTTTACTTAAGAGAAATGTTAAAAAGCTCATTGACTTATTAGCAACGAGAACTGGCTGGCTGTTGTCACATTTATTTCTGCCATGTGGCTCAATATTGATCCAGTCCTAGACGTACGTTTTAAACATCTTTAAAAAAAATTGAAATTAAATGAATAAGAGTGACCGCTACAAAAACAGACACATTCGGTTATCCCCTCACTATACAGCACAGCGCCTTCTAGAACTAATTAACTAGTTGCAAAAGTCCTGGTGGCGGATTGTATGGTTTTTCAAGACATGTCTCCTTGCCCAAAATGTCAACGTTACGATGAGAAGCAGTGCAAATGTGAGGCAATTAAAATGCTCCTCGGATCATGTTCTCAAAGGACAGCTGAGCGTGACATCGATGATAAAGAGTAATTATGTGAGGCTTGCTGTGATCAAACAGGCCCCACTGCTTATTAGGGCTTTTTCTCCTCTATAGTCTCTGGTGGTGATGTCTGAGTACATTATATTTTTTCAATAGCCGCCTCATTCCCTCTTTATTTGTGTTAAGCAGAAGTACACAGCAGCATATTATAGGTAAAGCCTATGTGAATTAAGGACTATAATTGAAACAATTATCCCTTTGGCTTTCATTTACTGACAGTCTCCGTATAGAAAGGAGCAGAAAACAGCTCTCCGTTTAGTTATTTTCTAACTCACTGATATAAAAAAAATTAGTTTACATCTTTTTTTAGTTTTCAAATTCATCTGCAACCTTCAAGCTTCACGAAGGAAACGACTTATGATTTGTGGTGTGTCAGGGAAATGACAGAAAACATATATTTGCAGTTCTGTTATGCCTCGAAAATGCATCAAGGGATATCAGTATAAGGCTTGGGTTTTTCAAGCGTGGCACGAGGACATTGCTGCCATGCCTGTGTAGCTCTGGGTGGAATCGGTTGGCTCAGTAAAAAGCCTGACCTAGTATGGGATTAATGACATTGCTGCTGGAGAGAGTTGACATTGCTGGAAGCTGTGTTTACTAGTGTTATCAGTGAAGAAACAACAGCGGAAATCTAATACACCCACTGAGTTCTCCAAGACAAAAGTAGTGTTATACACTACAGTCAGGCTGTTGTTTGCTTATGTAAAGCTAATTTACGAGCATACACTTGTGGTTGTTCCAGATAATAAATTTACTGATGTGCCGGAATCCTCTATAATTGGCTGCCGAATAACAGCAAAGAGGACTCCTTCTGGTCAAAACGATAGCAATAGTTTATAAACACTGCTTTTTAAGACCCAGTAAAGAAAAGGCAATGCATAATTTGAATGTGCACATAATAAGTGTTTGAGAAAATAGAAACTTTGTATCAGCCTCATTTGCTTATTTTAATTTATTTGACAAAATAAAGAGTTTAAGGTTTGTTTGTTTTTGTGCATATTCATTTCAAGGTGCACCTTGATGGGATTAAAATTGTGTAAAAAATGCATTCTTAAACTTCAATTCAGAACTGATATGCAAAATCTCATTAAAAAAGAAATTAATTATTAAGCCAATGGAAAGAAACAAAATTAAAAACAAGACTGCTAGAAAACTGTATACTGGGAAACTACTGAGGAAGTCATTTTATGCAGTGCATTCTAAATAAGATTGTCTGCTCCCATTCACAGTGGATCCGAAAAGAATTCATAGCGCTTCACTTTTTCCCACTTTTTTATGTTACAGCCTTATTCCAAAATGGATTAAATTCATTTATTTCCTCATAATTCTACACACAATACCCCATAATGACAATGTGAAAAAAAAATTTAAATGTTGCAAATTTGTTAAAAATAAAAAACTTGAAATTTGATTACATGTACATAAGTATTCACAGCCTTTGCCATGAAGCTCTAAATTGAGCTCAGGTACATTCTGTTTCCACTAATCATTCTTGAGATGTTTCAGCAGCTCAATTGAAGTTCACCTGTGGTAAATTCAGTTGATTGGACATGATTTGAAAAGGCATACACCTGTCTATATAAGGTCCCAGGGTTGACAGTGCACCTCAAAGCACAAACTAAGCATGAAGACAAAGGAATTGTCTGTAGACCTCCCAGACATTATTGTCTGGGAGGCACAAGGCTGGGGAAGGTTACAGACAAAATTCTGCTGCTCTGAAAGTTCTAATGAGCACAGTGGCCTCCATCATCCGTAAGTGGAAGATGTTTGGAACCACAAGGAGTCTTCCTAGAGCAGGCCGGCCATCTAAGCTGAAGGGCCTTAGTCAGGGAGGTGATCAATAACTTGATAGTCACTCTGTCTGAGCTCCAGCATTCTTGTGGAGAGAGGAGAACCTTACAGAAGGACAACCATCTGTGCAGCAATCCACCAATCAGGCCTGTATTGTAAGGCCAATCCCCGCCTGGAATTTGCCAAAAGGCATCTGAAGGACTCTCAGACCATAAGAAACTAAATTCTCTGGTCTGATGAGACTAAAATTGAACTCTTTGGAGTGAATGCCAGGCGTTACGTTTGGAGAAAACCAGGCACCGCTCATGACCAGGCTAATACCATCCCTACTGTGAAGCATTGTGGTGGCAGCATCATGCTGTGGGGATGTTTTTCAGCAGCAGGAACTGGAAGACTAGTCAGGATAGAGGGAAAAATGAATGCAGCAATGTACAGAGACATCCTGAATGAAAACCTGCTTCAGAGTGCTCTTGACCTCAGACTGGGGCGACGGTTCACCTTCCAGCAGGACAATGACCCAAAGCATACACCAAAATATCAAAAGAGTGGCTTCACAACAACTCGGTGAATGTCCTTGAGTGACCCAGCCAGAGCCCAGACCTAAATCCTATTGAACATCTCTGGAGAGATCTGAAAATGGCTGTACACCATTGCTTCCCATCCAAGCTGATGTGTGCCAAGCTTGTGGCATCATATTCAAAAAGACTTGAGGCTGTAATTGATGCCAAATGTGCATCAACAACATTTTGAGCAAAGGCTGTGAATACTTATGTACATGTGATTTTTCAGGGGTTTTTTTTTTTTTTGGTTTTTTTTGCAACAATTTAAAAAAATGTTTCTTTTGTAACATTGTCATAATGGGGTATCATGTGTAGAATTTTGAGAAAATATATTAATTTAATCCGTTTTGGAATAAGGCTGTAACATAAAAAAATTAAAAAGTGAAGCGCTATGAATACTTTCCGGATGCACTGTAAAACCTTTTTTAGGACTTAAATTGTGAAACTCTGGACATTTTAAGATGCAAAGAAACCTTGTTAAAGGCAAAATAATTTTAAAATGTGTTTAATGCAACATAAATGTGTAAATAGATGTGTAAATAAAATAAAATGAACTAATATTATACTAGAGTGGCTTATTTTAACAGTAAATTATCCTGCTTGACATAAAAGCATCAAATAAAAGCACTAATGGACATGAAATAGTGATTTAAACTAACATTATTTGATTGTGTAAGAATACAAAAGAGCTTATAATGCAGAAGCATAGCAGTTATGTAGGAAATAGGTTGCCAGTGACAACAGTCAATTGTCCAGTTTAATGTTCACTATACAAAAGCATTTGACCATCTGAATGAAGTATTTCATCTAATATAATAATAATAATAATAATATACACAGTTATGCAATGGTATAAAAGTTATGGTACTATTTGAAAAGAATGGTCATGACCCAGTTTATCACCACTTAATTCGTACGATGGCTACTAGACCATATTGTCTTATATAAAGAGCCCTCTGACATTTTATTAAATAAACTGTGCATTAATACCCTCATTTTCTCATCAGGCACATCTAAGATATGGGTTTAAAAGCAAACTTTTGCTGTTGATTTTAGAGGAACTTTAAACAATGCTATATTGACATCTGCAAAAACAACAATAACCTTCCTTTTGAATTTATTTTGGTTGGCAAATCTAAAAATAGATTGCAAGGGCCCTGCTGTCTCTCATATTTCATATTTCATGTGTCAGTGGATTCCTTAATCACAAGTGCAAATGCTCAGTGAGCACAGCTTGTCTCTCCTCACTCCAGGTCTGTATAATCCATGCAGTCAGGTAAGAATGTATTTTCTGCCCTCCTATCAAGTCTTTTCTGGAGCACTGACAGTGTGCATAAGCAAGGCTGTTCCCTGGTGCATTGGCCGTGTGCATATAAGAAGATGTTTGCATGGTACACTGGCTAAATGAAGTTGAGGAAAGATCGCTCACTCAAGCACTTGATCTGTACAAGGCAATGCCGGGAAGCTACACCCCCCAAATAACAGTAAGACAACTTAACGCACGTGGAAAATAAACACATAAGGGGAATATCCAACTTCAAAGCCATATCTACAGGATTTTGTTTGGTCATAATTACACTATTCTCAAATTCACAACTACAAAGAGAATCAATTTATTTATGGAAATAAAAAAATTGAGAATTTAGTTGATATTGTGGTGTTAAACTGACTGGCCACTTTAATGTTTCGGCTGCTTATTAATGTGAATACTGCATCTAATCAGCCAATCACGTGGCAGCAGCTCAATGTCCTATTTGCTGAAATTCAAACCGAGCACCAGAATTGCGATTTAAGTGACTTTGAATGTACCATGGTTGTTGGTGCCAGGCAGTCTGAGTATTTCAGAGACTGATCTACAAGGATTTTCACACAAAACCATCTCTAGGGTTTACAGAGAATGGTTTGAAAATTAGAAAAGAGGGATCTTTTCTGTGGACCAAAGTGTCTTGATGACGCCAGCAAGGATGGCCAGACTGGATCAAGCTAATACAAAGGGAACAGTAACTTTATTTAATTCACACGAGCTCACAAAAATTGGACAATAGAAGATTGAAAAATGTTGCCCTGATCTAATGAACACTGCAACTAGGCATGGGCCGGTTGATTTAAAGTATCATGGTACAGTGATTACTGCTCTAAAATATGTTCTTTTGAAATAAGTAAAAAACAGCAACCTTTTTCCCCATTTAACACAATATATTTTATTTTATTTTAAGAAACATTTAAAACATTTTGGAGAAGTAAACATGTCAGCCTAAATAATTTAAATAAATTATTAACTTCATCTGTCTTTATTAGTTTCAAGAACACAGATATCTTTAGATTTCTTTCCTTTCTTTGGATATAAATAATCTACTGCACTGTTCAGGTCTATAGCATGCTTGGATATTGGTATAAGTGATTTGTTTTTTCAAATGTTTCCTTAATTGTGGGCTGACCAGTAGCTTTTGATGTATAGTGTCATTTTGCTGCTGGAGATATTGTTGCCCTAAAAATCGAAATAAAAAAAAAACTATCAAAAACTCAATATGCTATAAGAATAGTATAAAAGAAAATTTGTGTGGTTTTGGACTTTTTCCAAACCGCAATAAACCTGTGGCGAGGGGGCGTGGCCGAGAGCCGTGGGCGCGAAACGAGGCCCGCCACAGATGAGATGCACCTGTGGCGCGCACCTGCCTTCAATCCCACGGAAGGAGCTCTGGACTATAAGAGGAGGAACGATGGCAGAGGACAGAGAGAGAGGACCGGGCCCGGACATGATACTTTTGCTTTCAGTTTGACGGCAGTCTCCGTGAGGAGCTGCCGTCCCTTTTATTAATAAATATTTATATAAAGTTCGTCGGTTCTCCGCCTCCTTCTTCCCGGCGGCCAGGTGGCCGTAAACTTCATTACAGAGTCGATTCGATCATAACTTAGCATTATAACAGCGATCATATCATTATTTATCAATATCTTTTTGGAATCTCAGAAGCTAAGAAAATTAAAAATGTATAACAGGAAACACGCTACGACTATTGTTATTGTTTACATTCCTAAAAATGTTCTATATGTGAACATTATATTGAAATGTCTGTTTACCAGTCATACAAGTGTCAATTTCATATATGCCACATCCATAACAAAGCTTTTTCCTCACAAATGCAAATTTGTAAAATACATAATCATGTGATGCATGTGCATCATTTTATTAATTAATAATAATAATATATATAAATATCAAAACTACTAACCATAGAGTTAAGGAATCAAAAATTGTCAATCTGCAAACATTTTGTATAGTTTAATTGAGGGAAATAAACATGCGTTATGGATGTGAGGGAGAAAAGGATGCGTATTCCAGTGTGCAACATATTTTGTAGAAATTCTGTGAATTAAACTGTACAACCACAAAAGTAATATTGCTAATCATAAGTATAAGAGTTGACTCACTATAGAACAAAAATATAGATTTTATTTGATTTTACATTTTTGCATTTGTGAGGTAAAAGCTCCGTTATGGATGTGGCATATATGAAATTGCCACTTGTATGACTGGTAAACCAAATATAATTCTCTGAAAACATTGACAGACACATTCTGAGTATTTTATAGTACTGTAAAATACAAGCCTACACAAAAAAAAAAAAACCCTAGAAAGGGGTTCACGGTTTTAGGGAAAACTTTTTTTTTTCATGTTAAGGTTAACATTTGCATGGAATTTCTCAGTGTTCAATGAAACATTAAACATTTTGATTGAAACAATGATCTAACAGAAGAACACTGAAAACCTACTGTATGGTGGGTGGCTTAGGGATAATGATAGGAAATAACAAGTTGTTTGTAAAAAGCCTGTAATAAACTAATGCACTCATGTGATGGATGTGCATCATTTTAATAATTAATAATTATACTAGCATTTTGCACATTTGGTGTCTTTGTGCCAAGTTTAAGCTATTGATTACCTATCCATTATCCTGAATTTGCAGGGCCTTTGATGGAAAGTCAGGTTACTGTATAATAACAGTTATTGTGCAAACGTTTAAATATAGAAATGTTTATGGGTGTTGTTGCATATGGGTCTTTGCACAAAATAGCATTTTTAGCTGCTTTTTTGCCATACCTCCACGAGGACTTTGAGTATACACGACCTTTTACAAAATGCATAGACAGCTCCCCCATTCTAAATCATATGCATCTATATAGCGAGCAGGTTAATACCAGCATGCATACAATATTTCACAGTCATGCACTGTTGCTCTCTGAGAGCACACTCTTAGTGTGGGTGCATCAGGACATTAAAATGTTGAATGCCAGGGCCAGGTCTGCTGAAACCTTTCTGCACAAAAAATTCCATATGCAATGTATAATTTATGATCAACCTGAGAATGCCCGATCCCCTGAGCAATCAATATTTTCTCTCTCTTTCAATCTCTCTCCATCTCTCTCATTATATCTCTCTTGATTTTTTCCAGCAGAATAGTACTTTTGTGCATTAATGCACCTGTAAATCAAACCCTTGCAGTCACACTTCATCACTACACATGGAAAAAAAACAGACAACTTGAAAACTCTCAGCTTCTCTGCTTTTTAATATATTTAGTAGGTATGGATTTGAGATATGAGCAATTCCAGCATCATAGATGTGACATTTGCAGTAAAAATTCAAAAAATAAATTCACAGAGAAAGTATACGTTAACATTTTATTGAAACATCTGTTTATGATTTCCAAAACAACTAACCACAGAGTTATGGGATAAGAAAAATATCAATCTGTAAACATTTTTTTGATTTTAAATGAGGAAAATAAACATGTGTTATGGATGTGACCAAAAAAGTAGTTTAGAGTATACAACATACTTTGTAGAAATTCAGTGAATTAAACAGCACAACCCGAAAGAAATAATGCTAATCAAAAGCATACGAGTTGGCTCACTAAAGAACAAAAATTATTGATTTTAGTTTATTTTACATTTTTGCATTCATGAGGAAAAAGCTGCATTATGGATGTGACACCTCTTTGTGACAGATGTGAAATTGGCACTTGTGTGACTTTAGTAAATCAAATATAGATGGTTAAAAACATTGACAGAGACATTTTTGAGTATTTTTACAGTACTGTAAAATACAAAAATACACACACAAAAAAGAAATAATAATATACATCTCATAAGATGTCCTACAAATTTCAAATAAAAATAATGTTAATTAGACTTCTTCTTTTCCAGAAAAATGTGTAAAAATGCTTTTACTTTTGGTGATTAAAAATAAGGGTTAATACTATTTTTTTTTTACTTCTTAACTATTTTTTGGAAATAATATTTTGTATTGTCTTAAATACAAATGTAAAAAACATCACACCTTTTCATGATATTTTATGTTATAAATGAAAACATTTAGATTTTTAAATATCAGCAGTTCATAGAATAAAAAAACATTACATTTTGCTCAATAAAATATTGAAAAAGAGGAATTTCCAGAACTGTTGAATTCGCTTTACTAAACAGCAAAGGGTTTTGATGTAAATGTCAAAAAATATTTTCACAGTAAAGTGTTCTTGCAACAACATCAGTCAGTTTTTTTCGAAAAACAAAATATAAAAAATCCAATGAGGAAACATATCACTGTTCTATTAATATAAACAACTGTTTGTGCTTAATTAAGCACCAACGTCAAAAAACATTATATGTAACATTTTATTCACATATAAATGAATAATCACGACATGAGGGCCTAACTGCTTCCAAAAAAGCTGAATTATTATTATTCTCTTCAAGTCGGCCTCACCTAAGCAAGTGCAGAGAGTAGCGGTCAGTCAAGCCACACACAGCCCTCCCATTTCCACATCAGCACATCTCAACTAATAAGCTTCATTCTTCTTTTATACTCAAAACGTTTTCTAAACAATATTTTAGAAAGAATTTGTTAATGCAATTGTCATAAATGCACATTTTTAGCGGTAATGCTAGAAAAAACTAAGCCTAGTAGCCAGTATATCAAGAAATTCAAAATGAATGGACACAAATGATGCAAGCAAAGACTGCTTCAAGCAAAGACCCTGACAGTTGGCTTTTCAAAACGTTTTGCGAGAACACGCTGTAAAACTAAACAAAGAAGCAGCGGTTGTGTCCGTGGACTAGTGTAATCTTATAAATACATCATTGAAATTTAGGTCAATAGAGAAGTAATAGGTTTTCTGTGCTCTCGCTCCCCCTCCCATCCGTCTTGGATGGAGAATGATGCTCTAATGGATTCCATTTTCAGTTTCCAGCCTGCGCTCATACGAGCAATAAATGCGATAAAAGCTCTACATAAAAATGCAGCGACATCCACATGCTAATAAACACACAACACGCGCTGCTAAAACCCGGGGTCTCGCGACTGTTTCGACCGTTTTCTTGGCAAGATATCGTGGTTGTAGGTGGGGAATGTGACAGCTGGAAATGCAACTGGAATGACATTGCGCTTACCGAATAATGTCCAGAGGAACAACGCTCTTCTCCGCTTCCCCCTCCCCGATTAATGCCGAATATTCACAGCGAGCAACACACTGAAATCATTTCCAAAGGCTGGCATTGAACGCTGAAGCGACGCTGGAGGGCCGAGGAAAGGATAGCATCCGCTAGGTATCCAAGGAAAACCCGTGGGTATAGAAGGAGACCGGAAAACCGCGGTGGGAAGCCACGGACACAGCAGCAGCAGCGGCGGCGGCAGCGACTGCTCTCTCCCTCTCTCTCCTCCTCTATCCTGCTGGACCATCCCCATCCCCATCCACCTTGCTGCAGTGATGACGACGCGTCCCACAGCGACATCGCGCGCTCACGTGTGGAACTGCATCTCTACAATTTAAACTCCGGTGTCAGACTTCTTGACCAGCGACGTAATTTGTAATCCCCACATGGGAGTTTTCACTGTAACAGTTTTTTTAGTAACAACCTACTTCCTGCTTTGAAATACGTGTTTATAGGCTACTACCGGGGATGTTGAATGCTTGCTAATGACTGGCTAGTGAACAGGTGTGCACTATGTTCAGCTAAGGTAGGCAAGTCTTGACAACATGGGAGCTGCATATCACTACGCTAATTGATTTCAGATATTTCACAGCCTACAACAGTTAAAAATAAAAGCACAAACAAATGCTATGGTTGAGAATGAAATGCAGAAGTCCTTCACACAGGAGCTGTTTGAAGGACAATGACTTGACCTAAAAATGTAATGTAACCTAAACTATTTTTTGTGTGTGTGCAGTGGTGTGAAGTAACAAATTACAAATACTCTATTGGGGATTGGCTAGTAGAGAAGAAGTAGAGTACTAGAAGTAGAATAATCAGTTCTGTGATTGCCAATCAAATCGTACATAGAAAATCGCATTATACAGAACAACCTCAAGACACAAAATCGTTACACGCAATAACCGAGAGACTGTCTAGGCTTCATGTCACTGATGAGAAGATGGCAGATGTCTACTGTATAATGACTGAAATCACCAAATGACCTTAATCACTAAATGATCTATAGAATGTTACGTTTTCACACACATGCACAAATTGACACATCCACGTTTCACAGCGTAATACTCACTACTCATTGCTCTTGAGTACTTTTAAAATGGCTACTTTTTTTACTCATGCTTTGAGTTATATTTACAATAGGTACTTTTACTCTACTTGCACTACATTTTTTGGATAAGTAATGGTACTTTTACTTGAGTATGATTTCTCAGTACTCTTTTCACCACTGTGTGATACAAATGTTCGTTCTAATTCTTATAACACGTTGATTTTGCATCACCTCAGGTGCGCATTATTTTCTAATAAATCAACAGACCATCGTCAATTATGCTGTATATGTAAAGTACAAGAGCTTTGAGAGTTCAAAGAGTAAAGAAAATTAAGCTAGCCAACCATGGTTATGCAAATGTCAATCGATAAGTCAAATAAGTATGGGTACAACACTATACTGTTATAAAATCATGGTGAATTTTTACAAGGGTATGGTTAATCCACCCTATTTTACATTAGACATGCAGCAAAAAAGACATACTGCTGTAACCATATTTCAAACATACAATGTTTAAATGTTAGTTACTTAGATACTTTATTAATCCTGAATGAAATTCAGTCATCCAAAAGCATCCATAACATAAAAAGACAATTAAAAATGTGCTTAGTGTAGAAAAACCATAGTGATTTTGTAATCCCTGTGTTTTGCAATAACCATGTTTTTTGTAGTAAAACCATGCTTAATTTCTATAGTATATTCAACAAATTTTTGTTGTACAATATAACTCATCATGCTGCTTAATCTTACAAACTGACACTTTTTATCATACTATTTTAAAGCATTGTATTAATTTAATAACATTTAATAATAATAATAATAATAATAATAATAATAATAATAATACATTATTTAACACACTGGCTTGTAGCAAACCATTTAAAGGCTCTTTGATATTGTAGCAGCTAATGAATCTGAAGTTCAAATATTCATAAAAACATTTGTACATCTCTTTTATAAATAAAATGGAGAAGGTGTATTTTGGGGTACAAAAAAATAGGTATATAAGTAATATATAAGTATTAATGTTAGTTAATAGGTGGCACGGTGGCTCAGTGGTTAGCACCGTCACCTCACAGCAAGAAGTTTGCTGGTTCGAGTCCCGGCTGGGCCTTTCTGGCCTTTCTGTGTGGAGTTTGCATGTTCTCCCTGTGTTTGCGGGGGTTTCCTCCAGGTGCTCCAGTTTACCCCACAGTCCAAAGTCATGCGCTATAGGTGAATTGGGTAAGCTAAATTGTCCGTATGTGTATGTGTGTGAATCAGAATGTATGGGTGTTTCCCAGTGATGGGTTGCAGCTAGAAGGGGATCCGCTGCGTAAAACATATGCTGGATAAGTTGGCGGTTCATTCCGCTGTGGTGACCCCTGATTAATAAAGGGACTAAGCCAAAAAGAAAATGAATAATAATAATATAATATTAAAACTATAATAATAATAATAATAATAATAATAATAATAACAATATACATTTTTAACACACTGGCTTGTAGCAAATCATTTGAAGGCACTTTGTTATTAGGTCTGAAGTCTCAAATATTTCTAAAAACATTTGTACATATGTTTCAAAAATAAACTGGAGAAGGTGGGGAAGAAAAAATACCAACAATTTATTTCCCAAACATAATGTCTAAACTGTTATAATGTTGTAATATAAATGGTATATGTGGTATAATGTTATACTGTTGTAATGTCTAAATAAGTATATAAGTAGTATATAAGTATTAGTATTAGTTAAAACAAATGCTTATTGTAAATTGCAAATATGGCTTGGTTTTCTGACAGACTTGGGGAGAAAGCCTACTCCATTAATCCTGAAATCTCCAAAGAGTCAGCCAATCAGATTAGAGCTTGCCAGACCAAGAAAATGCTTTTCGGTTTTGTCTGCAATATCCTTTAGACGGTTATTTAACAGAATTTAGGTGTTCAGCTAGAATTTTTTTAAAGAATGTTAGATGTAGACTGACATTTGTAAACACATGAATTCTAATAGGAAGAGGGTTTCTCCTTTCTAGCGTGCGGAGTTAATGGAGGTAAATGGACAATCAGATAAAGGACATTTTCTGTTTGATCAGTTTAGATCGCTGCTGCCTTTGTCTGAAAAGGTATTCAATGCAGAGCAAAATGTCAGCATGATGTCATGTGTGAGGCACCATTGTATGAAAACACTGTTAATCCCATTTCTGCCAGCGATCAGCCAAACCACAGAGAGACAACCACAGAGAGACGACGTGTCTGGATGAGGAACTTCCGCTGTGGAGCTGCGGACACAGGCATTCATTCACTCCAGTGTCATTGAGTGGAAGATTAGAGGATGAAAAGGCACAGACAGTTCCCTCATAATCAGCCCCTATTCCATTACAATGCATCATTTGAAGATGGATGTTTCGTGGATTTAAATGCACAGTCAGAATCACAATAAGAAATCATTATCCAATCTAGCATGGACGTTATTTTCACAAGAAATTTTTTGATCGCACTTTATATTGTCGCTTATACCGGTGAACTTAAATGGTAACTAGAGGTGTAAGTAGTATGTAACTACTGTGTGTGTACACACTGGTACATAGTATTTACTTGTGTAATACTGGTGTAACACACGTAACAATCCACTGAATGGTATTTGTAAGTTCAAATGTGTAACAGGACATTAATAACACAACTTTTGGTAAACTGCCCCTTTAATGTGAATTACTGATGTGATTCTACAGTTTACCTTAAAACTACATATAAACATAAGGCATTTGTATATTTCTGTATACACTTATACTTTTTTGGCAGCAGTTTGCTGTTGTTAAACAGTTGCACAAAGGCTTAGGTTTTATATATTACACGGTAATTTGTGACCATTTTACACTTTATATTGAGTGGACAGTTTCTGATGATTTACCCTGTAATTAAACTGTTATCACAAGGTGAAACCTTCTAATGCAGCGTTAGTTCTGCCATTAATATATTCTAATACAGTGTTCAGAAGTACAGGGTTTGCAAATACTATGACAGTGTCTAAAGTTAAAGATTATTCTGAATTTTAAAAAGCTACAAGTAGGCTTAATTTTATTTTAAAATTAAAATTTGATAATTAAACTAGATCGGGCGATGCAGTGGCGCAGTAGGTAGTGCTGTCGCCTCACAGCAAGAACGCCACTGGGTCGCAGGTTTGAACCTCGGCTGGGCTGGGTCAGTTGGCGTTTCTGTGTGGAGTTTGCATGTTCTCCCTGCATTCGCGTGGGTTTCCTCCGGGTGCTCCGGTTTCCCCCACAGTCCAAAGACATGCGGTACAGGTAAATTGGGTAAGCTAAACTGTCTGTAGTGTATGAGTGTGTGGATGTTTCCCAGAGATGGGTTGTGGCTGGAAGGGCATCCGCTGCGTAAAATCGTGCTGGATAAGTTGGCGGTTCATTCCGCTGTGGCGACCCCAGATTAATAAAGGGACTAAGTCGACAAGAAAATGAATAAATGAATGAAACTAGATCAAACAAGCTGTGTTTCTTACTTGTCAAAACGACAACAACAAAAAGGTAGAAATAAACAATTTAAAGGGCACCTTTAGAGCAAAGGGCAAGATTTAGAATAATTATTTTGTGTCTTCAGAATGTGTCTGTAAAGTTTCAGCACAAAATACCCATCATATTATTTGTTACCTTTTTAAATCTGGGAGATTTGAGCAGTTATAACATTGTAGCTGTTTTTGTTGCCTGCACCTTTAATGTGAAAGAGCTGGTTTTACCCACCCACCCTTCCCACGTGCGTGTCAGTCATAGCCTTCACATAGACAAACAGCACAGTGACAGACAAGAATGACGCGGATCTCCCTTACTACAGTAAGAACATTCCCAACGGTTTTTTGTTATATTTGTTGTGATGTTAATTCAAGACTTTCTGCAATGATAAGGTCACACACAATGTTGTTATAAAGATCGCTCGAACACACACACACACGTTTAGCTTTGCACTGTTTTTGCATGGTAAATGTGACAGGATACACTTTAATATCCACTGCTGTATGGATATCCGTTATGTTAATGTATAAAATAAACCTGATTTAAGTCCACAAACGGGGATTGGAGCGTCTTTTTTCATAATTGTACTGATAATATGCGGCTGTGGTGATGAATTATGTAGTGATTTTTCTGTCCTTATTACAAAGATGCTCTGTTTTAATAATGTTCTAAACCTGTAAAACTCATTCATGATCACATTTGAGGATGATTGATGATCACAGAGAGCTGAACAGATCTTTTAACCCTAGATACTTTGTGCACATCCTGTCTTGCTCATATGATTATATGCATTACTGCAAAGACATGTTAATACGTGGCTGTCAATCAATTCTGTGGGCGGGGAAACCACACTCATACATCACGGGATCTGGATCTTATTTATTTTATTAAAAAGATATATCTTATTAAAAAGAGGCTTATTGTCTTTATATCACCCCAATATGACTGTGGACTGTGGACATTGAGATTTTGAGGAAAAATTTAATAAATATATGTGAATTTTCAACTACTAGGCATGAGAAGTTTACCACACATTTCAGTTAAGAATGCTGAGTATGCAATAAAATGTCAAATGATTAGTCTGCAATTATAGCCCAGATTCGCCAAGCATTATTATATGCATACTGCATCTTCTATTATGTTTTATGTTGACAGGAGAGGGAAATTTTTCTTTTCTTTTGAGGAAAAAACTCTGCAATAGCTCAAAAGCACTGCTGTCAGGTTCAGTGCAGAACTATAAAGGCTTTGGAGGACTTGGCTTAAAGTTTACAGTATGTAGTCAAGGAGAGAAAACTTTTCAAATTCATTACTTATTAAACAGCTGCATACATACAGTATTAACCAATAATATAAAATCAATCAATTCTAGAAATGGCATTGTTATCATACCATGAATAATTAGACAGAGTACTTCCTTTTCAAACTTCCTAAGGACTTTAACCTCCAAATTAGACACACCTCCTCTTTCTGAATACTTTGTCATATCCATGCTCACTGAATTAAAGTACTAATAAATATGTTTTTATTACTGGTCAATCAGAAAAGCTATGCAATTTTTCCATGGCATATGCATTCTTTGCTTTCTCTCTCAAACTATTATAGTTCCATTTAAATCAAAATGTGTGTTTTGGGCGTTTAGTATGAACATGTTTAGTATGAACATGAACATTTAAATATAAGCGAGTTTGCTCCATAACTAAATTTGTGTTTAGAATAATGAAAAGGTACACCTTTTTATTTCTGCCAAATGGGATTATCGATATTGATGACATCACTCTGCACTAGCACTTCAGCTCATTATCAAGATTTTCTGTCCTATCAATTGTGCATTATCTAAAGCATCACACCCCTAAAGAGAAAAGTAGATGCAATGTGTGAGTATTGCAATGTAGGGAACAACAAAATAGAGCAGATGAAATGCCCATTTGAATTCTACACTGAATGTAATACATTCCATGGCCACTTTATTAGGTACACCTGTCCAACTGCTCGTTAACGCAAATTTCTAATTGCCACTCCTGTCAATTAAGAAAAGGAAACTGAGGCTACAATTCACACAGGCTCAACAAAATTGGACAATAGAAGATTGGAAAAGTGTTGCCTGGTCTGATGAGTCTCGATTTCTGCTGCAACATCTGGATGGTACATGGTAGGGTCAGAATTTGGCATCAACAACATGAAAGCATGTATACATCCAGCCTTGTATCAATGGTTCAGGCTGGTGGTGGCGTTGTAATGGTGTGAGAAATTTTTTAGCACATTTTGAGCCCATTAATACCAACTGAGCATCGCGTCAACGCCACAGCCTACCTCAGTATTGTTGCTGATCATGTCCATCATTTTATGACCACAGTGTACCCATTTTCTAATGACTACTTCCAGCAGGATAATATGCCATGTCAAAAAGCACAAATCATCTCAGACTGATTTCTTGAACTTGACAATGAGTTCACTGTGCTCAAATGGCCTCCACAACCACCAGAACTCAATCCAATAGAGCACCTTTGGGATGTGGTGGAATGGGTGATTCGCATCATAGATGTGCAGCTGACAGATCTGCAGCGACTGTGTGATGCTCCCATGTCAATATTGACCAAAATCTCTGAGGAATATTTCCAGTATTGAATCTATGCAAAGGATTAAGGCAGTTCTGAAGGCAAAAACAGTCCAACCTGGTACTAGTAAGGTGTATCAAATAAAGTGGCTGGTGAGTGTACTTTAAAGTAATATGCAGATTAGGGAAAGGATCTAGCATTATTATTATCATAAGCTGTCAAATGTGAATTTACCAAGCTCAAGAGATCTGGCTAAGTCATGATAAATAAAATGCTACTTGCTATTTTATTTTTTAAAGAGGAGGGGCTACTTATACTTAATATGTCCAGGCCTTGTGTTAATGCATATCAAGTCAATAAACTGAATAGCTCTGAATGTTTTGAGTCACTTTACAGGACCTTTAATATTTCACACCCTCAAAATGAAAGAAATCTCAACCTCACAGAAGCACTTAGCTTCAGGCTTGACCCACATATACTGTTTTTAAAATCCCAAAAATGTTATTTCTATGGTATACTTCAGGGAGCATGAACATTTTCTGCATTCCTGTTTCAGTGATGAGGTTTGTTTTACATAGTTTATGTGCAGAGTTTTTTTCATGAGCAGACCAAAATGCCTTTCTGTTGACTACAATGGTGTAAAGATAGACCATATCAGTTGTGGTTGGTTACTGGGTTTAGCAGTTTATGGGAGTTACTGATCGGTCGCACATGAGGATGTTTATGGTACAGTGTATAATTAGTCACAGTTTAGTGGAAGTGGCTTGTTCACTTTAGTGGAAATGTTCAACAAACCAGTGCAGCGATGTAATTTTTAGTCACAAAATGACTATGACCATAAAAAAACTGAGCTTATTGAATAAACAGCAAATTCTCAGAAGCGATAGCTGAGGCGTTATTTCAGTTCTTCATTAAATGAATACTTTTAAAAGTAAGACATTTATATTATACAGTATGTTACTGTAGGCACAAGGCATTTTTGTAGCAGTTATATCATCAGTTTTAAAAGTCGATAGCGGTTAGATAGGCCTACTCTATGTTCTTGTTACGGCAAGCGTTTCAACTACCTCTAGAGGGAGCTAAAATATAAAACTGAATTTTTCCAGTTATGAAATGCCTATAACGTAGTGTCATAGTGTTATTTCTCAATTTTAAAATACAGTTTTATTGTGATACCCATGAGTTGCTACTTTATGGTTAACAATACTGTTCCGTCTTATGTTATGAGGATCTCACACTCAGACCTTATCACTCTGTTGAACTGGTGTTATCGGTGGTGATTTGACACTGTAAAAAAAAACTGTATACACAAGTACAACAAGAACACCAAATTAATATAGAACCAAGCATATATTTTGATATTTCCCATCAGCACACTCTAGCTTTAACCCTTGTGTGGTGTTCATATTTATGTAACTCATTATGTAAGCCATTGTTCAAGGGTCTTTGGACTCCATTTTTGGGGGTTTTAACACACACACACACACACACACACACACACACACACACACACACACACACACACACACACACTCACACACACACACACACACACACACACACACACAGTTGAAGTCAGAATTATTAGCCCCCCTGAATTATCAGCCCCCTGTAAATGTTTTCCCCAAATTTCTGTTTAACAGAAATAAGATTTTTTTTCAACACATTTATAATAACTGATTTAGTTTTATCTGCCATGATGACATTAAATTTGCCATTTATTTGCCATGATGACAATAAATAATATTTTACTAGATAGTTTCAAGACACTTCTATACAGCTTAAAGTGACATTTAAACACTTAACTAGGTTAATTAGGTTAACTAGACAGGTTAGGTTAATTAGGCAAGTTATTGTTTAACATTGGTTTGTTTGTAGACTATCAAAAATATATAGATTAAAGGGGCTAATATATTTGACCTTAAATTGATATAAAAAATTAAAAACTGCTTTTATTCTGGCTGAAATAAGACTTTCTCCAGAAGAAAAAAATATTATCAGACATACTGTGAACATTTCCTTGCTCTGTTAAACATCATTTGGGAAATATTTAAAAAATAATAAAATTTCAAAGGGGTGGCTAATAATTCTGACTTCACTGTGTGTGTATATTGTTTGTGTGTGTGTGTGTGTGTGTTGAAATATTCAACAGATGTTTAATTCCTCCCAACTGCAAGCAATATAAACAGCATTTTATGGTTAATACTTTCCATTTAACTTTGTTAAATCACATAAATGAATACTTGTTTTGTTTTTTTTTTTGTTTTTTTTACCCTATCAGACCCATTGAACACATTGCCTTTTTATGCCAGCTCGTACATCACATAAAGCGAAGAGTTTTACTGTGGAAAATATTGTATGTACTTTTTGCACTTTGCATCTTAGGTCCACAGCCAAGGAGGAAACAATAAGATACTCAGCACCTACAATTTTCACTTACTGGGTCTAGTGGACCCAAACATCCTGAACATACCTGTCAACATTGGGATGTGAAAATAAGGGATACCCTCCTGATTCAATTGCTTTTGTAATTTTTTATGCTCATTTAAGAAAAATTTGTTGTGTTTAAAAGAAAACCCACTAAGATGGTCAAGTTTAGATGTTATTATTATGTGTAATAATAAATTTATGTAATAATGTGTAAATTATTATAATGTGTAAATTATTATGTCTGTTCAAACATGCACCCAAAATCCAGAATTTCCACTTTTGCTCCGCTTCAAATCACATATACAGAATCTGTTTGGGAAACAGCGTCACTAACGCTATATCACTATGGAGCGCGTCTGACAGTCACACACCGCTACATGAACTGACTGTTTTGAAGATTGCACAGGAGGGGTAACGGTCGCATGTAATGAAAAGTAAGAGAATCGCACCGTTTTTATATTTATTTCAAAGTGTTTTCACAAGAGCAAGGGACATCCCCTTGTGGTTCGGCAGTATGGGTTGTGTGTAGACCACTTTAATTCAATCATAACTTAATGTTGAAACAGCTATCATAACATTATTTATCAATATGTGGATCTTTTTGGATTCTCTGAAGCTATAGAAATTAAAATGTAAAACAGGAAATACGTTGGGACCATTGTTTTTGTTTACATCTCTCAAAATGGTCTATAGGGAGGATTGGCATCCTTCACAAAAAGATTAATACGGGAAAATGAAAGGGTTGACAGATATGATCCTGAATGTTATATAAATTTGTGGGTAGGAGTGTGTCGTCATTGAGAATGCACTCTGATTTATGTTATTTAAAGAAAATGAGCCAAGGCCAATTGGTCTGAGATTGAAAAAATAATGACTATACCAATTTTATTGATAAAAAATGAAAACAGATCCCACAGACTTAAACACCATACACATATAAAAACTGTATCCATGCATTGTACAAATATAACATAGATTTAATACAAATGTACTAAGTCAAAGAATCAACAGCTTATATCCAACATTCCAAAACAAAGAAAAAGAAATGCAAATCAGTTCACACTAGTTCAGTAACAATATACTGTAGAAACCACATGAAGTCAACATAGACGCTATGCTATATGAATTTAAAACTATCCTTTACAACGAATAAGTTTGCAAATATCTCTTCCAGCAAACACAATCATATCAAAGCAACTAAAAGCAGTGACAGCAAGAAATACTTCATTTATATGATTTATTTTTTTAAGTTCATCAAATTTACTTACAAAATAAACTCTAAACCCTTGATAGGGCACAAAACAAAAAAACATAACAGACAGAAAAACAACATTCTTCATCTGTGCCCAGAACTCTTGACGCTGATATATGGACTTTCCAAAATTCTTACTCACAGACACCAGAAAATAAACCTGGAATAATGCCAGCACGCACCAACTCAGAATCACTACTATGCACATAACATAGTTCAATATCTTCACATCAGATTTTTTGATTTCCTCATTGAAATGAAAGCAATGAGTTGAATCCTTCTGCAAGGTGCCATAGTTTGCTAAAGTTGCTGGAAACACAGAGCTGATTATGATCAACCAGATTGTTGCGCTTGCAATCAAGGCATGAAGAAGGCGATGAAACTCAAGCTTGTGCTGGAGCTCACAGTTCTCTAGAAAACGCACAATAAGAAGGATAGCATAGAAGATGAACGCAAGATACATGTGGGCATGGATCATAAGACTGACAATTTTGCAGAAATCCATGCCCAGAACCCAGGTGCCTAAAGCGTAGTAGTAAATTCGAAAAGGCACTGTAAGGAGGAAAAATGTGTGGACTGCTATTAAGTTGATCACAGATACTTTGGTGAAAGAGAGACGACTTTGGACCTGTAGCATGCAGGACATCAGTAAAACATTCAGAGTTCCGGCGAGAAGGATGAATGTGTATAAAACCAGAAGAGCAATTCTGAAGTCCTCCGGTAATACAGTGGTGTTGTTCATTCTTGAAGCGTTGTTGTTTATGCTTGAATATCTACTTTGGATAAAAAGACATAAATAAAAATTTGCAGCGTTATATATGATGTAGTTAGTCATAGTTATAGTCTATCATGCATTTAAAAAATTATTTACAGACGGCACCACTAAAATGTTATTCAAATAATAGTTAATATAGTCGTTTTTGTATATCTTAGCGTTTTGTATATATTTTGTCAGGCATATTTAGAACAAGAACAATTTGAATATTAAAAGACTCTATTTAATAATCACAGTGCAGCCCTAAAACATGAATTAATTGTAAATTTAAATATTCAGGCCTGAATTCAGGCCAGGGGGTTCGGGTGGTTCAAAGACCCACCCCTTACTGACAAAGATCCAGAATGTTGTCTCATTTTTGACAGTGTGCCATCAAATTGTGAAAATAATCGATAGACTAAAATTTATTTAAAACTAATAAAAAATTTTATTATTCAAATGCACAAGTTCTGACTGAGGAAATGAGCTGGCCAGGGATGCGTTTCCAAAAACCATCATTAGCCAACTAAGGTCGCAAGTTCCGTC
Organism: Danio tinwini; assembly: GCA_903798205.1. Taxonomy (NCBI): domain Eukaryota; kingdom Metazoa; phylum Chordata; class Actinopteri; order Cypriniformes; family Danionidae; genus Danio; species Danio tinwini. The sequence goes on along the minus strand of CAIGQZ010001336.1, from coordinate 20,907,003 downwards.
ATTACAAACATAGTTCGTTGATTTGGCGTTTCCCAAATCCATCGTTCCAACGAACATTCGCAAACTGCATCGCAAACTTGTATGCTTGCAACTACACCTCTGGAGCTGTAGTTAGAAACATAGTTATGCCCTATTCATTTAGAACATTCTAACATTTAAACTTGGAATGATTAAACAAAATATTAAAGTCATCACTTTTAGGTGTAATTTGCTTTCAAAGGGTTTTTACAGTTCAGTTTTAGCGATCTTCATGTTTACAATTGCGCTGCCTTTGTAGTGCAATTTGAAAACATTGATGTCATTTTGAACACAGCTGTGGCTCATGATGAAAGCTATAGGTGACCTATTATTTAAAAGAGTAATTTATGTTACGTCTCCAAAGCTTGTGAAAACAAAAATATATAGCATACGTTAATGCTTTTAATTTATAGTAGGTTATTTATTAAGTATCTGTACTGAATATGACATAGGCCTGTTGGTTAGAACATTTCTGCAGTGGTTTGAATGTGTCAAATTGTAAAAGCAGACTCAAATAAATAAATAAATACATAAACAAAATCCTACTTAAAAAAATACAAAATAATAATAATAATCATCATTAATTTTATTATTAAAGTAGGATTTTTTAATTTTCAATAATTAATAAATATTATAATTCATTTCTTAATAAATACCCTTTTTATCTATTTATTTATATGATTTATGTACAGTATGAGATTAGAATACGTGTTAGCTTTTGTAAGTGATTTTATGTTATATAATAGAATATGTAATGTTCTCAATAATATTTGTAAAGGAAACATAGGCCCTATATGTGTTATTTATATATTGTATTTCGATTAATATGGAAAACGAGTGCATCTTTTTACCAAAACTAATATTGGATTTTTTTTAAATGTGTGTGCGTGTAAAACAATATATTTTGCATAAATAAATTATGGGGTTCTTCTCTAAAGAAGTTGTTACTTCACCCCGTTTAGAGCATCATTATGGGCATTTTACGTTAACGTGGTTGAAACGATAGATCTGCAAAAGAGAAACTATGGGTTTTGGGAAACACTCGTCACTACATTGTTCTTTTCCCAATCGATGCATCGTACTGCGATAGTTCAGCTGCGAGTTACGTCATTGACTGGGAAGCACACCTCAGTTTGTTATTTGCATAGGCTGTAGTGTAGCTACACTGTAAAACTTAATTCTACTCATTTGAAAAGAGTTTTGAACTGTGTTGAAGATAATGAGTTAATTAAATACCTCATTACTTTAACTTAAATGGAGTAAGTTCACAGTAGTCAAATAGATTGGATTTTTACTCAAATTATTTGTAGCAATCGGCTTCTTTAAATGGTTTGAGTTGCCTTAACTTATTGGGTTTTAAAGTACTCAGTTGGTTTGACTTCTCTTCAAATATTGGGTTTTACTGTGCTCAGATTGCTTCGTTTACTCAAATGGATTAAGTTCACAGTACGTGTTAGAATTACAGTGCATCCAGAAAGTATTCATATCGCTTCACTTTTTCCACATTTGTTTATGTTATAGCCTTATTCCAAAATGGATTACGTTAATTTATTTCCTTAAAATTCTACACACAATACACCATAATGACAATGTGAAAAAAAGAGTTTTGGAAAATGTTTAAAATTTATTAAAAATATAAAACCTGAAAAATCACATGTACATAAGTATTCACAGCCACAACCTTTGGCAGCAATTACAGCCTCAAGTCTTTTTGAATATGATGCCACAGGCTTGGTGTGTGTGTGTGTATATATATATATATATATATATATATATATATATATATATATATATATATATATAATACAACTCTTTTTAATACAATAATACAATAATACAACTTCTTTTCCTAGTAAAATGTTTTTACCCTGAAAATACAGTAACCAGTAGACTGTAATAAATGATATGAACAATTAGTCATGACATCATATGTTTTTAGTTAAACTAAGTTAATCATGTTCTAACTTAATTTTATAAGTTATGCAAACAGTTTTAACATAATATAAGTTCAATGAACTCATAAGGTTTATTTGATTCAGCTTTAAAATTTAAGACAACCAGGATTTTTTTACAGTGTAGAGTAGTTATCTTTTTTCCTCCAAACCTCTAAAAATGTATTTCTGTATATACAATATTTAGATTGATGGTTCATTCCTCTGTGGCGACCCCTGATAAAGCAGGGACTAAGGCGACAGAAAATGTCTGAGTGAATATTTTAATCACACAGTCTCTGTTAACTTGAAAAGGACAAGATTAGTCTTATTGACTGTTTGTATGTGGTGAACTGGATGGTTCTTTCACATGAGGTAATATTAACAGAAGCAGAAGTTTCAAAATACTTCCCGTGTGCTGCCTTTACACACCTTTTAAATTTAAAGGAAGAAACAAAGGAGAAAAAATAAATCAAAATTAATCATTTTAGTCTGACCTAAATTTGTAAAGTAGACCCTGAATAACAATCATCTTTTTAAAAAAAAAAACATGTTTCTAATTATAAATATGGTAACTTAAATTAGTTCTGCAGAATACTACAACTATTTTAGAATTAAGTAATTCTGTTTGGCATGATAACAGATACTCACATGTTTACCTTTATAGCATCAATCAAATGTCAATATTCCTTCAGCAGGAGCAGGCAGGCAGGCAGCTTGCTATAACAGAGACACTTCATCCATTTACTGTTGGTGCCAAGAGAGCTGAAGATGAATGTGATGTCAGCTTGTCAGTTCATGTGTAAATCTTCTGTCAGTGTCAAACGGCCGGCCTCCAGAGCTTTCAGGAAACACCTCTCGACTGTTATTGCTAGCAGAGATTAAAGATTTACAATGCACAAGGAAGTTAGAGAGCTTTATTGCAATATTTGCTTTCTCAAGCTTGTGTTCCTCCTGTCATTTTCCCATATATATATATATATATATATATATATATATATATATATATAT
>CAIGQZ010001336.1:20866736-20904033 GCA_903798205.1 Danio tinwini | reverse complement strand
TATAATATAATATAATATAATATAATATAATATAATATAATATAATAACAAGTGTTTATTGTACTATTAAGACAAGGTAAGAGAAAATAAAGAAGGGATTTTTCCCCCTTGTTCAGGTACCATGTCTTTGCTAATGTTCATTGAGGCACAATTGAAAAATTCCATTATGTCATGCATGTAAAAAAAAAAAAGTTAAGAATTTTTCTTTAATTATTAGCAAAAGGTGACCTGGAGCAGATATGCACTATTTCTTATTCAGTACAGCAAATATACTGTTGGGGAACAGACAGTTTTAAGTAATCAGTGTGTCCAGTAAAGAAGACCTAGATATTCAAAGAAAGTTTACTGAAGATAGTTTGCTGTTTCATCAGCAGAAACCGGCTTTATAGGTAGCTTAAAATAAGCCAAAACAATCTGAATTTGAATTGTGTTATTTAAATTATTAACAATTGTAATGTATTTAAACTGAATTAAAAATTTTAAAATAGTTTTGATTTTGGAAATGGTAAATATTTGGAAAGAGAAATAATTTTGAAAGCAAAGTGTTTACATTTACAGAAATCTAAGCACTTTTCAAACCTTTAGATTAAAATATATAAAAATTTCGCACATGTGAAAAAAATCTGAAGTTTGAAAATATGTGTGACAAAAAATTCCAGACAGCGGTATGAACCGCCAACTTATCCAGCACATGTTTTACGCAGCGGATGCCCTTCCAGCCGCAACCCATCACTGTGAAACATCCACACACACTCATCCACACACATACACTACGAACAATTTAGCTTACCCAATTCACCTATACCACATCTTTGGACTTGTGGGGGAAACCGTAGCACCAGGAGGAAACCCACGCAAACACTGGGAGAACATTCAAACTCCACACAGAAACGGCAACTGACCCAGCCAAGGCCTTCTTGCTGTGAGGTTAACGTGCTAACCACTGCGCCACCGCATCATCCATATAATATTCACTTTTATTTAATTACAACTGTTATTTAATTTTATTATTTAACCAGGAATGTCCCATTAAGACACAATATCTCTTCTACCAGGGAGTCCTGGTCACGACCAAGGCTTGACACCAACACCGGCCAGCCCGCAAAAATGCAGATTTAGGCAGGTCAGAGAGAGACAGTCCCACTAGCAACTTTGGCTGGTTGAAATTTATTTTTTAGTTGTAGTTTTCTTAAAAGCAGGGTTCGATAATAGAGATGGCCCAATACGTGTGCAAATGTGATCTTAGAATCGAGAAGCAGCAGGACTGACAAAAATAGCTTTCGCACAATCAAAAGAAAGCAGGTGAATACCGAATGAGAGGATAATCACTCGCGTGCACAGGTGATGTGATGCACGTGACTGTTTAAAGAGCGTGTTCGCTCTCGTTTCCTAGCACGAAGCAACCGTGCCTGGAAACGCAACGACTGTGATCGGTTCTCTTTGAAACAGACTGGACAAAAAGTGATGCACATGCACCCACAGTCCTGCTGCTTTTAAGAGCTCCGAATGTTTTTAAAAAACTTATTTTTGTAAGCAGCAGCAGTTGCCACATTTGCTTTAACCATTCTTTAAGTGAAGTTTATTTATAAACTAATTTTGAGAGGATCAAGTACTTATGATTGCTTGCGGCCGGTCCCGCATTATTCAATTTATGATTCTTCAATCAGACGATTCAAAGTCACTGTAAATACCCTAAGTTCCACATAACAGCCATCTTCGTTTGGAAGACCGCTCCATGTCAGCCAGCTACTGCTACTACTACAACAATTACTTCAAAAACAACAATAACTACATCTCCAATTATAACTCCAAAAACAACTTCAACAACAACATCAAAACCTTCCACTTTAAACTGACTCACACAACGCATCCACCGTGTCTTCAACCCAATTCTCCAGCTAGATCACAGTCCAAAACTCGATCACCATCCATGAACTCTGCCTAAACTCTTAAAATGCTGGCTATCAAAGCTATTGCAATGAAGCCGAACCATCACCACTCTCCTAGTGGTCTACCCTCAGTAACATGCATAGTATGCTTTTAAGGGGAAGCCTCGCAATAATAACTACACTCCAACAAAGACTATACATTTTATAAATCTTTTGAAAGATAGGAATAGAATGATGTCTATTAAAGAAACTCACCTCTCAAGCCTCCCGCCTGTCCATAGATCCATAACATTCTAAAAGCTTAAAGTAATTCGACTGCAAGGGTCCAGGCAATCCAATCAGTAAAACATAATCCACAACATACTCATACGTTGATAAACGTCCATGGAATGCACTGCTATCATTCAAACTAGTCACTGGAGTGCGTTCATTAGAGTAGTGTCTTTCACACATATACACTAGTCATTTTTGGTCAACAAAATGGCCGCTGACCTTTTGCACTTTTGATTGACACTCCATTGAGCCAACAGCTAAAAGGAGAAGTGTCACCATCCTAGGAGCTTCCAAAAACTTAGATGGTCCTGCCCTCTCTCTTGACAGTTTATGATTGAACTCTGTTGCAAAAGACTTTTTGAATGAATTGCGCCAGATATGCTAGTGATTTTAATCATGCTAAGATTCCAAATGTAATGTTATTTAATCATGGATTAAAGTAAAGTCCATAACAAACACAGTTCACACAGCTTCTACTAACTGGTGACATCGTTTTTTAAGTTCAGGGTTTGATGTTGGCAGTTGAAATAAAATAAATAAATAAATAAACTGCCACATCTGATAGCCATTTAACTTCTTAAAAGATTATTACCCAGTGAAAAACATTCAACACATCGAGCATAGAAGTCCATTCAAAATATGCCATAGTGACTCATATGTCCATATTCAAGTTTATAAAATGACAAAGAAACAAACTTCCCGCTTGACTGCTATAAATGGGAGGAGTACATTTCTGACAAATGGAGTAATGTTTCATCCATTGACTCTGTGTTAGATACATTTGCATTTTTAATACATTTCTATATTACTAAGGGGTTTAAAATCCACTCCACTATCACTTCACCTACTCAGTCTTCAGGAGGTACTTCCAGCATCACCAGACAAGCCACGGCCCATATCTTCAGCTCTCCATCCATCTGCCATCCTGGGGGGGGGGGGGGGGGGGGTGAATGCCCACCTTTACCATCCTTGCACATTGCGACAACGAAGCTATTGTACCATGCATTAACAAAAGGCGCTTCTATTCACAGTTGTCCATGCCCTTATTAAGACGCCTTGCATGGATATCAGCTAAAACAGTTTATTATGTCTGCCGTACATGTGCCATGTTGTAAAAAAATTCATTTCTGATTCTCTCTTGTTTCTCATTTCAGAGATCATGGCAGCCGCAGAAGCTGACCCTTATCCAACCTATTACACTCCACATCCATTCTAAATACATTTACAGTCTATGCAAATTATTTCCCCTCACACAGCCCACACCCTCGATGCCATGTTCACACTAGCCTTTTTGTTTTTTAAAATGTTCTTAACTAACATCAAATTTTTATTCCACAATCCACCCCACCATATCTGTTCTAACTTTGCAGGATAAAAAATCTATCTTTCTTTATTAAGCAAAGCAAAACAGATTAATTTCGGAAAGGACATTCTATATACATTTTCGACATCCCCTCCCCCACAGACCCATTCCAAATCATCTTAGCATTCTTACACGACAGGAGAGCAGTACTTCCTCATTGAAGCCCAGCTGATCCTCTCCAGCCGACTTCCACCCACATGCGTTTCTAGGTATAAGCGCGAATCTGCCATTTTTACGATATTCCCCATCCTATTAACATAGGAGCTCCTTCACTACCCTTCCCCTTTTTTTTTCTTTGACTTTTTCCCTCAAAACTTGAACTATCCCATACTTCCATTCACTCTCGTTCACCACAGCTCTGACCCATTTAGGGGTCCCCCCGAGTTTCAATTGCTGCCGCAGTGATGCTCTAAACGAGCTCATATACAATTACATTTCCAAATACCATTATTGTCACACTCCCCTGCACTAATACAGCAGTAAATGCTTCTGCGGGAGCTCACATTGCCTCCATACTGACCCACTGCACCTCTGCAGCAGCACAGATGCTCCGCTGTGCTACACTCATTCTTAGCACCACTGCAACTGCAGTGACGCTCTAGCTAAGTCCTTATTCACTTTCACCATATCACTACTGACAGTATTTAACATTCCTGCAGGAGCACTCATACCTCTCCAATACTTGTTTTAACATAAGTAAATAAAATAAACAATTAAAATCAAACTTAAATATGTATTTGTGTGTGTGTGTTAACAACCAGTGCTAATGTTCAATGTGGAACAGGTATAGCATACCTCTTCAGTTCAGCAAAAAGGTGGAAAAGACCGCTCAAACAATAGCGCAACAGGTATGGCTGCTTGGACTATACCATCTTGATGTTAAACCCCAGGGGGAGAAGAGGTAAAACCACATTTATTTTACAGACCAGATCCAGTCCTATCATTTTTAATATTTTGCATGTTTGAGTGGAGCTGCATATCCTGTGTGGGTGCATGAAACTAAAGCGTTTTCAAAATTGATTAATTAATATAATTAATATAATGTGCCAATGACTTTAGATCAGGTTTCAGTTGGTCTTGCTTTAAAACAGCAGCAGTGTGCATAAGCACACCTTGTTTTCAGACCATCAGCCCACAAGCTGGCAAATGAGCGCAAATAAATTGGCTATTTTAAAAAATTGGCACAGGATGTTGCATCAAGCTGAAACTAACAAAAGCACTTACATGGTGTTTAAGATAGGGCCTCTAGTGCTCACGTCAGCTGTAAACAGGAGTATTCACACCAGAAATGTTTGAGTGTGATGACCACAGCAAAGTCAGTATTTAATTGGAAGGACAGCTATAAATGTGCTTCAAGAAATTGGTCATTTATAAATAAGATAGTCTAATAGTTTGCAAAGCATGAGTAGTGTACAACATTATCATATAAATGCTAAACAACAAACACAACCAAGAAAGCAGCTTTTTATTATTAATTTCATTATTTTAGATTTATTTATATTGGGCTTTAGTATTATAATCCAAGAATGCATGAAAGTAGAGTTTTCTCGATGCAAAAAATATAACAGTAATACCGCAATGAAGCCGTTTTCAGTATGTCTCAAATTATTTTTTTTAAATACATCATATTTACACCAGAACTAAATAAATAAAAACATGTTTACATCTTCTGTAGTCTACATCTTTTAGAATATCATTTTTTCTTTAGTTTACCACACTAGGCATGCATATTCTGTGCATTTTTACATGTTTTGTGTGTTAATATAAGTTTTAGTTTAAAATCATATTTATTTTTAAAAGTGTGCTGACACACACTACTATATTTGTGTGTGTGTTTATATTCTCAGTTTCTTTAGGTGTGATCTTCAGTGTGTATTAGAGGCCTAAATACATAGATTTTTTTAAAAGAACACAATTTTCAAAACACAATAACTTCTTCAAGAAAATAGCAGTATTTATTGTGAACTTTTTCACAGCTTGAACTGTTCTGAGCACAGTCTCCTGAAATAATGTGCAATGTAATATCAGGCCTTATCAGGCCTCTTTGAGCGCTTCCAATGTAGTTCATTTTTAGATTTCAACTGTCATATCTTTGTTTCACCCAGATGCTTCAACTCTGCCTTTATAATATTAAGGTCTGCACTTTTTTTTTTCTCCAAATATGATTGTACTGCATTAGCAGTGCATTTAGGATCAATATCATGTTAAAAAATAAAGTCAATTAGGTGCTTTCTAGAAGGAATTGCAAAATAGACAAAAATGCATAAATACACTCACCCGCCACTTTATTGGGTACAATTATGTCCAACTGCTTGTTAATGCTAATTTCTAATCAGCCAATCCCATGTCAGCAACTCATTTAGGCATGTAGACATGGTCAAGATGATCTGCTGCAGTTCAAACTGAGCATCAGAATGGGGAAGAAAGGGGGTTTAAGAGACTTTGAACGTGGCATTGTTGTTGGAGCCAGACGGGCTGACCTGAGTATTTCAGAAACTGCTGATCTACTCAGATTTTTTACATACAACCATCTCTAGGGTTTACAGAGTATGGTCTGAAAAAGAGAAACTATCCAGTGAGCAAATGCTTTGTTGATGCCAGAGGAAAAAGAAGAAGGGCCAGACTGGTTCGAGTTGATAGAAATTCAACAGTAACTCAAATAACTACTCGATATAACCGAGGTATGCAGAAGAGCCTCTCTAAATGCATAAACACATTGAACCTTGAGGCGGATGGGCTACAGCAGCAGAAGACCACACTGGGTGCCACTCCTGTCAGCTAGGAACAGGAAACTGAGGTTACAATTCGCACAGGCTCACCAAAATTAGACGATAGAAGATTAGAAAATGTTGCCTGGTCTGATAAGTCTCGATTTCTGCTGCAACTTTCGTATGGTAAGGTCAGAATTTAGTGTCAACACCATGAATCCATCCTGCCTTGTATCAACGGTTCAGGCTAGTGGTGGTGGTGTTATGGTCTAGTGGATATTTTCTTGACTCACTTTGTGCCCATTAATAGCAATTGATCATCGTGTCAACGTCACAGCCTACCTGAGTCTTGTTGCTGACCATGTCCATCCCTTTATGACCAAAGTGTACCCATCTTCTGATGGCTACTTCTAGCAGGATAACACGCCATGTCATAAAGCTGAAAATCATCGCAGACTGGTTTCTGGAACATGAGTTCACTGTACTCAAATGGCCTCTACAGTCACCAGATCTCAATTCAATAGAGCATCTTTGGGATGTGGTGAAACGGGAGATTCACATCATGGATGTGCAGCCGACAAATCTGCAGCAACTGCGTGATGCTATCATGTCAATATAGACCAGAATCTCTGAGAAATATATTTCCAGTACTTTGTTGATTCTATGCTACAAAGGATTAAGGCAGATCTGAAGGCAAAGGTTGGTCCAACCCGGTACTAGTAAGGTGTACCTAATAAAGTAGCCGGTTAGTGTATATCTATCAACTTCTGCGTTCTACAAGCACTTATTTATCCATCTTTTCCCAACTCCAAACCCTAGTACCCTCCAGACACCAATCACTTCCCCCCTTCTTCCCTCTAGAAATTACTGATTCTAATAAAGAGAAAGATTTATATATGATCCTATCATACAGTAGGCTCATTATACCATGAACTTTCCTTTAAAAATAGGATCTTTTTGTACATCTAAAAATAGTTACAGTGACACGGTGGCTTAGTGGTCAGCACTGTTGCCTCAAAGCAAGAAGGTTGATGGTTCAAGTCCCAGCTGGGTCAGTTGGCAATTCTGTATTGAGTTTGCACGTTCCCCTAATGTTCACATGGTTTTCCTCCGGATGCTCTGGTTTCCACCACAAATGCAAAGACATGCGGTGTAGGTGAATTGAATAAGCCAAAATGCCTGTAGTGTATGTGTGTGAATGAGGATGTATGGGTGTTTCTCAGTACTGGGTTGCAGCTTAAAGGGCATCCACTGCGTAAAACAAATGCTGGATAAGTTGTCGGTTCATTCCGCTGTGGTGACCGCTGATTAATAAAGAGACTAAGCCGAAGGAAAATAAATGAATGAATGAATGAATATATAATTGCACTCTGCTGTTTTTTTAATTGTATAACTCTAAATCCATTATTTTGTCTTCTCTCCTCTACTCATTATTCATTTGTTTTCATCTGTAGGTTGCTTAAATTCACCATAATTGTAAGTTAAAGCATTTATTAGGTTTCCAGAACCCAGTAAGGAATGCATTCACGTTGAGTTAACAGTAGATCAGAGCTTTAAACCGATTAGCAGGGGATTAGTCTGTTCGATTTCTAATCCACACCGATGCACTGCAGCTCACGCTGAACAATGCATTGTCTTTCAGTGCAGTATCTGTGAACAACTCCAGAGGGAAGTCATGTGTTGCCTTTAGAGAGCAAGATGGCCAACATATACACTCTGAGGTACGTTTATCGTTTCTCAAACTTATAATTGATATATCTAAAGTTTCATTACAGCTAGATTTAGGTTACCTGAGACAAATTTCAAAGAGTTCGTATCTGCTACTGTTGACATAGCTACATTTTTATATTTAGACTTTCCCATATTTGAAATGATTGCTTCCTCTTTGGTTCACCATGCATATTCTTATGCAATAATTCTTAAATTAAGCTCACCATTGTGTCCCTTTAAATGGCATTTGTGATGTCTTTGCACAGAGACTTTTTCAGCGGCCAGTGGTCATCTAATGCACAACTCGATGGTAAAACAGTCATTATCACTGGGGCAAATACTGGAATTGGAAAAGAAACAACAAAAGACCTGGCAAAACGCGGTAGCACATTTATCTTAGTCTTTGCAGCTGCTACTTCTTGTAATGTAAATCAGATTTTAAAGCAGAAACACCAGAAATGTTTGGTTTTAGGACACCAATTATAAAACTCATGTGTTTTGGAGTTGTTCTTCAGGGGCCAGGATAATAATGGCTTGCAGAGATGTTAAAAAAGCAGAAGGAGCACAGAGAGAAATCATGGAAGATTCAGGCAACCAAAACATCGTGATCAGGAAACTAGACTTATCTGACACTAAGTCAATCAGAGAATTTGCTGAGGTTATCAACAGCGGTAAGTGATGATGATTTTTAGAGCCACATCTGTATTTGATGTTAAACACAACAGAACAGTTTGCTAATGTAAAAATTACCAGTGTGTTACATGCAGCAGACTATAATTGTTATTAAAATCCTTCTTGTTTCAGAGGAGAGAAGACTTCACTTACTCATAAATAATGCTGGGGTCATGATGTGTCCCTACTCCAAAACAGCAGATGGTTTTGAGATGCAGTTTGGTGTCAACCACTTAGGTAAAATGCTCTTATTGAATGCCATCACCAAACATACAATGCATGTTCAACCTTCATCCTTCCCCTCACTCTCACATATGTTTCTGTCATTAAGGGTCCTATCATGCACCCGGCTTAATAAGGCGCAAGACGTGTTTGGTGTGATTTGTTCCTATTTTCAGACCATACTCAAAATCAGATCTACTTAAATATAAAAACCATTACCTCCATGCCTTCTTCATGTTGGGGGGCTTATTTCTGTTTATTCATGACAGTTTGCATTTGTATAATGTTATTATTATTAGCAGTAGTATTTATTATATGCATATTTATATTTGTTTTATTTAAAACAAGTTTAGATTTGTCCTCCAGTCGGGTTTTGAAGACGTAAGCATCACCATATGGAGTATAAGAATAGGACATGTTTTGATATAACTCAGTTTTTGGACCACACTTCGTTATTATTGTTCATTTATTGGTTTGTTGGAAATTAAAACTGAGTTTAAAAATAGTTTTGAAACTAATTTTCGCGCTTAAACAAAATTAAATATGTAGGCTAATGGATGTCTTCAGTGGAGTGCGCTCACGTAAGTTGAGTGTGCATCCATGAAAGTAAAGGAGTAAATTAAAGAGTAAAAATAAAGAGGCCAAATGGAGAAAGCTCATCCTTTATCCTTGCACTTCAGATGGTCTGTTTAACTGTTTTCTCACTAGTGAAGTGTTCAGTTTTTGTAAATAGCAAATGGGCCATTGCGTGATGCAACTGACTCTTAAAGGGAATGGGAGATGAGACTCTGATTGGTTTAATGTATGTTATGGTCAAAACACACCCATTTTTTATAGATATCATTGAACTTGGTCTGCCTACTAAAAATCATGTAGCCCATTTATATAGAAAATTAATGCAGGATAAATCGGATGACTCTTATTATATTAAAAGAAATTGGGAATTAGAGTTAAACAATATAATAGAGGATGAAATGTGGGAACAAATATGCACGAATTGTCATAAAGGTATAAGCAGTCAAATATGGAAGGAGTTCGACTGGAAGATGAAGATGAGGTTTTTCAAAGTTCCATTAGTAGTCGTCAAATTTGATAGTGCTATACAGTTATCACAATGCTGGAGAGATTGTGGAGAAGTGAGGGACTATGTTCACATATTTTGGGAGTGTCCCAAAATACAAGTGTATTGGCAGGGGGTTAAAAGGGAGGTTAGTAAAGTTTTAGGATTTGATATACCAATGCACCCAGTATTTTTTTTGCTTGATGGCTTCCCTCCTGATCAGTTCAATAAGGCTCACCTATCTACACTACATATATTATTAATAACATCTAGGAACATAATTACAGTGAATTGGATGTAGACCCGCCGACCTACTTTGACCGAATGGACACAAAGGCTAAAACAGATATACATATTTGAGAAAATGACTGCAGATTTGCAGTTGAAATCAGACCTTTTCCAACAGACCTGGGCATTAATAGAAACATACTTACTTGATCTTTGAAAGGCTGTCAGGGGCTTTGTCTTTGTCGTAGTTATTGCCTTAACATTGGAATTTGTTTATTTATTTATTTATCTATCTGTCTACTTTTCTTTTCCCCCTTTTTTGTTTTTATTATTTAAGCTGTCACTATTATTTGGCTATTATTATAATTTCTATTATTATTTTCTATATATATATTTTTTTTTCTTTCTGAGATTGTAAACAACCTAAATAAATGTTATTTGTATAAAACTTTAATAAAAACATAGTTCAAAAAAAAAACACACACCCATAACTCATTAAAAGAATAAGCACAACCCTGTTAGACCATGCCCCAGAGCATATTTTTCTATCCTTAAAATAGCAAATGTGGACTCAGACACGAGGCGACGTGGTGTCACGGTAGGTAGTTCTGTCACCTCACAGAAAGTCGCTGGTTCGAGCCTCGGCTGTGTCAGTTGGCATTTCTGTGTGGAGTTTGCATGTTCTCTCCGTGTTTGTTTCCTCCAGGTGCTCTGGTTTCCCCCACAATGCGATATAGGTGAATTGGATAAGCTAAATTCTAAGCTAAATACAATGTAAACAGTTTTACCGCACAAATTTCAGTGTGCGTTTTAGAAAAAGGTCATGTGATTTTGTTATAAAAGATCATGTGATGATAAAAAAGTCTGTAAATGGACAAACCAGCAGGCTGAGCACATCTGAAACCATCTGAAATGTTGTTTTGGTCATTCTAAAATGCCTTCCTGTTTAAGGATTAGTGTTATTAATTAATGACATTCAGAATCAAGAGTGTCTGTGCTCCACGTCTGAAACCTTCAAACGTCACTGTGCGTTCACTGCATGTTAGGATTGCCTTCTGAGGCGCAAGCCATTAGATGAAGAAAAGATTGACGCATCTTCTCCTACTGCAGCAAAGTCAGTTTTTACTGTTGATATTTGGAGCCAGGTAATTAGGAAGTGATAATGTTGTTCGCTTTGACTCGTTGGATGAAAATGCAGCTTTATTCACACCTCTTTTATGCGATAATCCAGTTTTGCGCATAAAGTTCATTTGCATTTTTGGATGGAAACATAGCTTGTAAATGAGTGGATGATTCCCAGTGATGGGTTGCAGCTGGAAGGGCATCCGCTGCGTAAAACATATGCTGGATAAGTTGGTGGTTCATTCTGCAGTGGTGACCCCAGATTAATAAAGGGACAAAGCTGAAATGAATGAAGGAATGATTCAGACACGGCCTTTATGCTTTTGCACTGTGCACTTTAGACTTTGCACCTAGATCATTAAAATAGAACCCTAAAAGTGTAAATAGTTGTTTTTTTTTGTCCAGAAATCTTGTCAGTCGTTTAGATAATTTTGTTATTTTAATACTTTTTTTTAAACAAACAAAAAAACATATTAGTTTACATTAATTTCACAACTAAAATAAAACTAAATCCAGCCAATTTCACAGTAAACATCAAAATATAAAGAGTGTCTCTGAAGCCCTGTTGTGGAAAAAAAACAAGTGCTGGATAAGTTGCCGGTTCATTCCGCTGTAGCAATGATGGATTAATAAAGTAGTCCCTTTATTAATACATCGTTACTACAGCGGAATGAAGCTGAAAATGAATGAATGAATGAATGAATGAATGAATGAATTACTAGTCAAAATGACCCAAGGAGCAGGTGAAGGTTAATATTAATAAAAATAATGACATTTCCTCATCACAATTATTTTGTTTCAAATATAAACTCTTGTCTTGCTACATGTTTAATAAAGCATTTTTGATGTACCATTATGTGTAATATAAAAACATAAAAGTGAAATAGCTGATGTCATTCAGGTCACTTCCTGTTAACCTTCCTGCTGATCGACCTGCTGAAGAGATCGGCCCCCTCCAGAATCATCAACCTTTCATCCATGGCTCACAGTTGGGGTACAATAACACTTGATGATATCAACAGTGAGAGGAATTACCACAGCAGGAGGGCATATGGTCAAAGTAAACTGGCCAACATTCTTTTCACTCGCTCCTTGGCCAAAAAACTCAAGGGTAAATGTCATTTCAAAATACATTAGGTCAGATAAAAAGGTACAAAAATAATGGCTAAATGTGTCAAAGGACATTTTGGAGTACTAATTAAATTGTATCTTCAGACACAGGTGTCACATCATATGCAGTCCATCCGGGAATTGTGCGAACCGAACTTAAAAGACATATGAATCTCGGACTTCTGATCATGTGGAAAGTTGTCAGGCCTTTCACAAAGACCCCGGTGCAGGGAGCACAAACTACCATCTACTGCGCAGTACAGCCAGAGTTAGACACAGAGAGCGGTGGATACTACAGGTATTAAACTGTGTCACACTGAATCAAATACAGTTGCATAAATTTATTGGCGCCCAAATGAAATTCATTTGCTTTGCATTTTCTTTCTATTGCTTCCCCATTTTTAAAGTGACTGCAGACCTTCAAGATGCACCAGAGCTGCTAGAGATGATGAAATGGCTGAGAAACTTTGGGAGCTCAGTTGCAATATGCTGGGAATACTCTGGGATTGAGTGCAAGGAGTGCAATTTTCTTTGTTTTGCATTGACAATTCAGTGTACCCATGAAAAATACCCAATTTTATTGCTTATAAATAAAAAAAATGCCACTACACAAACCTCATTAACAAATCAACATCTTTTTTATTTCATAGTTTCATTTCCAACAATGTACTTCATTAAAAATGATTGTTTTCCAGTCTCACAAAACAACAATCATTTGAAATACATCTCCATTTGCATTAAGAAATGAAAACCTTTTTGATAGTAGCCACAATAGCGTAGAATTACATTATATGGCAAGCACGCCACACTTCCCATACACTGGCATTGAAGTCAAGTTCACCTGTTTGACCTTTGACAGGCAATATTTCTTTACACCAATGGTCTCAAACTCAATCCCTGGAGAGCCGCAGCTTTGAACAGTTTAGCTCCAACTACTTCCAACTCACACCTGCATAACAGTCTCCAGTAGAACACCTTGATTATTTGGATCAGCTGTGTTTGATTAGAGTTGGAGCAAAACTGTGCAGAGCTGCGGTCCTACAGGAATCGAGTTTAAGACCTATGCTTTAAACCCTGCACTGCTTAACAACAAGTTTTGTAAGAATTAGGCTTATTTGTTCTCACATTCGAGATCCCTCTGAACAAGCCATGCCTATAGTTTTGCCTCTTCAGTTTTTATTCTGTTTGTCTATTTTTTTATTTCTGGTTCAGTTTTGCAATGCACTGTTTAAGTGACCTAAAATATTTGAAAAAAAGAACAGTTATGTGCAAAATACTATGTGTTATATACATATCCAAATATAATCAATATATACTCGTTAATAAGATCCTAGGTTATTAGTGTATATTTTATCTGATCTTCTAGTTTTCAGCACAATAAAAGGAATTCATCTCATTTTGATGTAAGCTGCCTTGACTCATATTTTTGCTTTGTGCTATTCTCCTGGATATTATGTTATGATGTTAATACTGCTTAAAAAAAGCATTCAAACGAAATCTTTTTTTAAAAATCTCAACAAATTTCAACAATAAAGATTTTTTGTTTGACAGATATATGTTGCTAAATGAGTTTACCAATGAATCTGTTGTGCTTTATAAAACAAAGAATGGCACAAAAATATCAGAAAACAAAGCATTATTCCCTATTCTCTTGTTCTAACCAAACAAATTACTTTTTCTCTGTAAATTTGAGGGCTTTCATAAAAAGACAATTTAAAAGTGGTTCAAAGGGTGAGGCAACACATACTGAGAGATATTATTTCAGCAGACCACCCTTCAAAAGAGTACTTTGAATGGTGATTTAAGCACAAGTTCATTATTAGAGTATGCCAGAGTCTCCACATCTCTGGAAAACAAAATCAAATCAAGCATATTATGGGGCTTAGGGTGAATTATTCATCATTCACCTTTTATCTAGGAGAAATGCCACTTAGGAAGTTCAAGTAAATCAGATTGATTGTGCAATTTAGCCCCTTCGAAATAGAGACATACTTAAAATAAGCCAAAACATCATAATCGTAAAGACTAGCAGGCACCGAAGTGAAGTCATATGTGCTGTTCATTTAGTTAAAGCAAATTAACTATAAATAACTAGAACTTAAATAGAAGCAATTCTGGTAGACTTTCCCTTTTGGACTATAATAGGGGTGGGCAAACTCAGTCCTGGAGGGCCGGTGTCCTGCATAGTTTAGCTCCAACTCTAATCAAACACACCTGAACATGCTAATCAGTGTCTCCAAGATCACTAATTATCAATAAGCAGGTGTGTTTGATCAGAGTTGGAGCTAAACTGTGCAGGACACCGGCCCTCCAGGACCGAGTTTGCCCATCCCTGGACTATAATATTGGGCAGTGCTGCCCACACCTGAGATTTAGTCCAACCCTGGACTCCTCCTCTTGTACTGTCTGACTGTCTTGACTCTGGGATCTGTGAACCCCAGAGCTTGACGCCTCCTGAGGATGAACTTTGCCATCAGGCAGTTTGAACTCAACAGATGCGAATGAAGACATACTTCCGTTTTTCTTTGCCCACATGTTTGAAGACTCCCCCATCGGACACACCTTAAGTTGCTTTTTCCTCCTAGTATCCCCTCCACCGCTGCCACTCCTGACACTTTGGGCATCTATAAGAGGATCAGAGTCACTGCTGTGTGCCATATTGAAGTACGTACACTTTGGTGTAGGGGGTTTAACCATATCTTCCAACTCAGAAGAAGATATTGCAGCCAGAGGTGAGGCTTGGTTCTCACAATATGGATGAGATGAATCTTCGCTTCTGTTATCCTGAGCTGTGTCAGCTGATGTGGTGTCTTCATTTCCGTACATTCCCATGGATGCAGGAGGAGAGTTACGAATGAGGTGGTTTTCTTTGAGAAGCCACCTGCCTTTATCAATGAGAACTCCCTCTTTAGAGTTGATTTTATCTTTTAAAGTCATAACCTGTACTGGTTCAGCATCTCCATCAAGTGAACTTTTATTGCTAGGTGATACACTGTGGGATTGTGGCTCATGTATTGCACTTTTAGTATCCTGAAAAGAATTAACACTACTGCTTTTTAAACTTGGACTGCCGGTATGTTTTGTTGCTGTCCATGTGGGCGATTTTATTGAGCTGTTCTCTTTCACATGGTTTCTTAAGCTTGGCTTCTCTGAACTTTGTTTTAAAATTTCCTGAAAGATACGCAATCTCTCTGTCTCCTCATCTCCACTCTCTGTAAAAAACTCCTGAGACTGGTATCCATCAATGTCAGACGTCTCAGGTCTGTAATCAGACAGATCTGATGTGTTAGGACTCGGAAGACGTTTTTGACCATATTGATCATCTGTTCTTTGGCCAGCCATGAACATCTCCTTCATTTTGCATTTGTCTGGCTCTATTCTGAGGGTGCCATTTGAATCACATGTGACAGTCAGGGTAGAGGACAACAACGCTGAATTGATAAGGTCTATTAGCTCTTGTGAGATCTCAGTTGGTTGCAGTAAGTAATGATAGCCATGTTCCATCCCCAAACTCTCTGTATTTTCAAAATGATGCCCACTTGTAATTGTACTGCTGCATGATTCCCTTTCCACAGAATCTGTAGTATTAGTACACACAATTGAGCTTCGAAGACCATTAATATTATTGTGAGAATCAAGTAAACTGCTATGATCAACCTCTTCTGCATCACACTCTTCAGTAGAACTGTTATTTTTATCACTTAGACTATGTTCCTCTAATGTCTGGAGTTTTGAATCACTTGTGATTGACTTTTTTTCTGCCACATCCTCATCCCCAACCTCAGGATCTGAGATTGTAGAAGAGTCCTGTTCAGCATCTGGATCTATTTGTTCACAAACCTCTAAGCCATCATGGTCTACTTTCTTAATGTCATGTTCTTCCACAAGGTCATCTTCAATTTGTTGTGATTTCTCATAATCAGTATCAGGAGTCGCACTATTCTCAACATTACTACCATGATGAGGGTTGCTGTTATTGAAGTGTGGTTCAGAATCCTCATCTTCTGAGACCTCTGATGTAGTACATTCTTGTTCATCTGCACCTTTAATATCTGGAGACATCACTTGATCATCTTCTTGGCTGGATGACTGTATTGTTTGCTCTCTGAATTCGCCCTCTGTATCATGATGAGGTGATGATGTCTCTGAAGGCTCGAAAGGCTGGGACTCACCTTCTGATAAGATGGACTTGTTTTCTTGCTCTTGCCCTCCTTCGTCACTAATTGTTTCTTCTTCTTTTTCTTCTTCTTCTTCTTCGACAAAATTCTCAGCTGTATTGTACTGATTGTCCTCATTTACCTCAGCTGCCTCTCTGTCTGAAAATGGCACACACTCAGTTTCCGATGCTGAACATGAGTGTTTGGCCCCTGTGGTGCCTGGTTTTGAATCATCTGATTGATCACTAGTTTTTCTCATGTCTTGAATTGTGTCATTATCCTTTTCATCAGTTTCTATATTCTCTGCTATTATGTTTTCCTCTCTTTTAGACATATTATCCTGGTCATCTGAGAGCTCAGAAACATCTTCACCTTCAGCTACATCTTCTGTGGCCATCTTCTGTTCCTGAAGATCATCTTCTGCTATTGAAGAATGATTTTCATCAGCATCTTTGTTTTCAGATTCTAAGTCTTCATACATCACCTTTTCTTGCAAGCTTTCTGCATTCACTTGGTTGTTATTAGACATTTTTAAAACCTCCGCTTTACTTGAATCACTACCATTACCTTCAGGTGACTGATTAGGCACTGCTATACCAGAATCTTCATTACAAAAGTCCTTTTCTACAGTTTCCAAATCAAGGGAATGAGACTGATTTAAATGCATCTCTGAAGCCTCTGAATCTTTTGGATCATTGGTTATGTTCTCAGTGGCTACATCATTGTCTTGGCCAATATTATCCCTTTCTTCTTCCATTTCTGCAGCTTTCTCTAAGCTACCACCTAAGGAGCCATCATCGTTTTCCTCTTCTTTACTTGAAATTTCACTGATGTTCTCAGCATCTTTGATTGAGTCTGACTGAGTAAAATACTTCAGTTCTCCTTCAACAAGAGAGGATATTTCTTTTTGAACATCTTCAGGCATGTTCAGTTCATCCAGTAACTGTGCAATACTAAAACTGTGCTGTTTGTCCTGATCCCCCATTTCTCCTTCCAAGTCCACTTCTAGAGCAAACTCCTGTTCCGATAGTCTTGGTGACAGTGGGGGACTATCATCATAGATATTTTGCTCTTGGAAATCTTTCCAGCTTTGATTTAATTTGGACGAAGTTGAACTTCGAAGACTGGTCAAGCTGGCCCTTAGCTCATCTTCATCTTTAATGTTAGATAATTTTTCCAAGGACTGCATTACCTGCAGGGCCTCTGGGCAGTCTTTTGAGCTGCAAGTTTCTGATTCATTTTTATAAAGGACTGAAAGCCCATCTCTCAGAGTCATGACTGACAAAAAAGAAAGAAGAGCTCTGGATGGAGAACCAAAGGCAGAGGCCACCTGAGATGAAAAGTCTGGGAGGCTACTGGACTTTTCCCTTTCCCCAGGTGTTAAGCGGGTCTGACTCAAAGCACGCTTGATGGACTGTACAGACAAACACAACTGTTGCAAAACTGGTTTCATGCCTGATCTAACACTGACCTCTGTACTTTGTGATGTCCCAGAGGGTTCTGGGGGAAACAAGTGCTCGGATGACTTGTGCATTCTTACAATACCTTCTTGTTCAGAAGGCACCCTCAAAATTGGCATTGATTTACAAAAGCCAATTGCTTTCTGTGGCTCAATTAGTTCTCCCTCACACCTTATTTGTACTGGTGGGTGAGACATTGGGCTCTCGTCAACATGCTCTTCTAGTAATTGTTCTTTTTCCTCTATGCTATCTCTATCAGGGTTGCTTTTAATCTCAGAGTCCTCAGTGGAGTCAGCCCCAATATGGAATACAGCCCTTGGCACAATCTCTGGAGGGTCTGTCTCATCTTCATAGGGCAGAGATTCTGGTTCAATTCTTTTCAGCCAGTTTTCTACATACTGATTTACACTGGTGGAAGATGACTGTAACACAGGCAATGACACACTTTCACTCAGTTCCTGTCTTGGTTTAGAGGATTTTGATCTGACACCATTCATGGATCTTTGTTTTGGAAGCCTCTTTATTAGTTTTGCTGGATGGGCTGGTGATTCAATGTCTAAACTACTCTTTTTTAATTTTGGCCCTTGAGAGTCATGGCTATTTGTGTTTATCTTGTGGGAAGTGCCTTTTATGGTTTTATCATTTAGCTTTACATCTTTATCTGACGGCCTTTGATTCCCATTATCAAGATTCAAGTTTTTACTTTTTGGAGAACTTTCAAATATATTTGTCTTCTTATTTTTGTCTCTCACTGCTTTGTGCTCATGTTTATCACTTTCTGCTGAGCTAGTTTTTTTCTCTGATCCTGTGTGGCTTATTGTGTCTGAAGTCACTTGGAGGTCTTTTGAAGAGCCAGGAGCACTGCCTTTTATGTTTTTCCCAAGCCTAGATGATCCAGAAGAAGTGCTTTGCTTTGATTTTTTGGACTTTGGTGAATTGTTTTTATTAACAGCAGTGCTTTTATGACTGGAATCCGTTTCTGCTGCTGGATGCATACTCTTCTTTTGTATTGTTTCAGATGTGCACTCAACCAAGGATTGTTTTTCATCATCGGTAAGGATGGATAGATTGCTATTTATCTTTTTTGGAGGTGTTGAACGGTCAGAAGATAATGATAGCATATTACTTTTTCCACCATCCAGGGAGTTGGAGCTTGTGGACTGCCGTGTGAGATCAACATCACAATCATTACTTGATGAACAGGGTCCTGAGTCTGTTGAGCCTGGCTTACTTTGAGGCAAAGCTTTTGTGCAGTATCCAGGCTTATTGTCCATTTCCATCTGTGTATTTGCATAGTAATTGTCACATGTACCCTGTGATTCATATATATGTACCACAGTCTCTGTTATTCCCATCGTCCCATTGTTTTGTAGCTGAAGTACCTCTGCCACACCTGAGGATCTAAAGGAAGAATGAGACTTCTTCTGCCTAATGTCTCCTGATTCACTCTTCCCGGGTTTTGACACAGTTCTTGTGCTGCTGCTACTGCTGCGACTGACCACACAGTAACCCTCCATCAACTCTCCCTGTGCAGTCCGCTCCATGTATGAGTACGCACCCACTGTACTCTCCTGAACTTCAGTCTCTGAAACCGTTTTAATGTTTTCAACTGAGACCTCTTTTCGACGTTGTCTAGGGGCTGGAGTGGGCAGCCTTCTATAGATGGGCATAGGCTTTTCAGAAGATGTATCACTGCCATAATTTTCCTTTTCTTCCTTGATGAACCCTACAGATTTATTAGGTACAGTATTGATTTCTTTTGAATCTAGGCTATGAGGTCCATTCGACTCTTTGCCTGAGTCATTGGTTATATCTACTGAGGTTGCCCCTGATTCTGGTTTGGAATTGCACACTGCCCTCTGCTGACTATTAACTGAGGTGCGGCTCAATGTAGTCGTCCAGTGGATCATTTCCTCTTGTTTTATAGTAAGATGCACCTTCATCTCTACTGTCATGCTTCCATCCTCATTAACCCGAAATGATTTTTCAATGTCGTCTTCGTTAGGCATTATGGGGCAATTCCTCTCCTCCACATCCTCTGTATAGTTACAGGCCTCCATCTCATCTGATCCCACTGGCTGACTGCCTTCAGTCTCTATTGATTCATTCTTTGTCCTATTGTGCTCTGTCAGATTTCCATTTAGTGACTTATTGATCTGCTCTACAAGGAATCTCTCAGAAGATAAAGAGAAATTCCTTGATCTTGAATTGGTCCCAGATGGAATCTTTTTTTCTTCTTATGAACAAATGAGAATATTATTAGAAGATGGTGGGAGGGAATGAAAAAAACTAAACAAAGCAATTAGTGTTTAAAATTAAAATGTAAATTTGCTCATCATTAAAGCAAAGTGTTAAAGAATGTCATTTGAACTTACGTAGTAGTGTCTCCGTTTGTTGCAGGGATTCAGATTCAGATGGTATCTTTGACTGAATTTTTGTGGGAGCCTGAAGATTGTATATTCCTATTCTGAAGGGTTCATTACCAGCTGCCACAACAATCCCAGTGCACAAAATAAGTGCAGAAAGTCCTTCAACCTATTAATACAAAAAAAAGTGTAAATAACATAATATTTTCCCCTTCAAAACTAAAACACTAGGACATAAGTTTGACCGCGCACATGAGCTTTAGCCAGTCATCATGTGCGTCACATTCCTTAAGACAAAAGTGATTACAGTCTACTCACACAGCTGGGGGTAAGAATTTAAACATCATGGCTTAGTGCATCAAGGATTGACAGAATGACTAATGAAAAAGACATAGTATAATGCAGAATCTATAGGCTAAAAAGATCTAAACATGCCTAATATGTTTAGAATTTATTGAGAATGCACAGCAAAACTACATTTTTAAAATTTACCAAAATATTTTGTATGAAATCAAAACAAGAAAATAATTTATTCCTACTTATGGTATTACTCTTCTGTAACAATCATAGCAAGGAAAACAGACATATTTATATATGATATACTTACTCTTCTGCCATCTTCTGTGTAAAGCTTCACAACAGGAAACTGCATCGTTTGAGAAAGGTAATCCAAAAGAGCTTCAAAAGTAGGGGCTATTCTCCTATGAAGAACAATTACACGCTTCATGCTCGGATCTCTGTTTTTATAAACTGTCAGCCTTTTTGGTGTCCGCACCACCACATTGCTTTCCGACATTTTTACTGTTCTTGTGGACACTTGATTTCTCTTTGCTAGTTGCCGAACCAGTTCTCTGCGTGCTTGACGTCCCGCACTGACAGGTCTGGTAGTGTTCCAAGGGACCTGTCTCTTGTGGACCTCTTCCAAGTTAAAAGGCTTGACTTTCTTCTGATCCGAGCACAGATAAGAGCCCCCATCCTGCACATCATCAAGGGAACAGACAGCATGTGTTCCCCTGGGTGTTGTGATGGTCCTTACTCCAAATGGCAGAGGCACTTTCTTTGAGAGGGCATCTAGTAGGGCATCAAAGGTTTTAAAAGTGCGACTGTTAATGACCATCCGGTGCCCAGTGAACTGAGGGTCACCACTCTTGTAAAAACATACCCTTTTAGTGGTAATGGGGTCTGACTGAGGAAGCAGTGGCCTGGAGACCAATGTTTGCATGCTCCCTGGGGATAGGTCAGGGTGGGGGCCATCACTCAGGGGTGTTGTGCTCATATTAATAGATTCTGCACAAAAAAGGAACAACAGTTAACATTTAGGTTCAGCTTAATATTACCAAACAACACACTATGTCTTATTTTGTGCTTAATAACATTCTGCAAATCATTCCAGAATATTGTTCTGTTTTTACTAAACAGTGTCCCACTTGATTTGATTCTAGTGCCATAGTGAAATTGCTTCCACATTCATTCTGTCACCTATAAATTAGTGTTTTTGCAAACAAGTGTACACTGATGACAACAAAACAAAACTTTTAAATTACATAACATTCTCTTTTTAATGAAGTCTTTATACTGTGCAGTTCTGTAGTTCATTAGCAACAGCAACTACATTCTTCTTTTAGGTAATGTTTTCAATTTTTCATTACAGTCATTAACGAAATGGCTTCTTGCAATGAAATGGCTTCTCTTAAGGACTACGCGAGTTCGTTCTGGAAGGTTCTATTCCGATGCCCTGGTATAAGAACTGAACTCAAATATAACAAACTGATTGTAATATCATACTCATATTAAACAGTAAGGATACATCAAATAATGTATATTTTAAAATACACATTACATATATACTGATCTGAAAAAGTACTTCAGAAACCTAAAGAAATATTGAAACAGGTCACTAGTCATAAAATGTACTGCATGCTATTTGAAAACATCATCTTTATATAGATAGCCTTGCTGTGTGGCACAGACAGCCTCATTCAATTGACAAATGATGTCCTGGAAGAATTTTTTCAGCGCAGTAAACCATTGCATAACAGCCAGAAGACATATTCTGCAAACCATGATTCAAAAACACAAATATATAAAGCTCAAAACAGGAAATATCCTTATAATCTCCTGCGAATGCTATTTTATAAAAATAAAACAGTCTCCACACAGCTACAAGCAAGCACCATGCTAAATGATACCTGATGATTAGCATGTTTTCTAGGGCAGGTTAATTGACCCACATTAACATTTAAAATTGCTGGAATATTACAGTACTTTTGATGGCAAAATTTAAAATACAAACACTATTTTAACAAACTATGTACAAACTATTTTAAGCCATTTATCTTACCTTTTTTTTCACATTTTCAGGAGGCTTGAGTTGGCCAGTTTGTTGTCCGTCAACTGAAGAGATTATGAACAACGCTCTAGGCTATTTTGAGACGGCAGGCATCAGGGTCGATTTGTATAATCTTTGGTCATGATAAAACATCATTTTAGAGAAAGAGTGCATACTTTAATTTTAATTACAAAAAAACATGTTTAAAACTGGGTATTTATGCAGTTCCACCAACTTATATTAAATTCTATATTTAGCATATGGGCATTTAAGGGTATTGACAACAGTAAGTGTAATGAACGAAATCAATGAGTGAACGATATCACGCATATATTAAAAAAAACTATAAATCGATTATGTAACACACTCCATGTAAACAATTTGGGTTGATCTTGACTGTTTATATAACAGCCTACCTGCGTCTTTGTCTCATCGTATTACATATTCACCTAAATGAATTGCATTCGTAAAAGATGATTTCTGAAAGGTTTTTACTTGAACGTAATGAGAACCGAAGTATATATTCTGCTGCGTGTGATATCCAGCAGATGGCTGAAGGTGTTTCTAATTTCTTGCAGAGATATAAGCAGATTTAGGGCCTGTGTTAATAGGGATTAGAGTGGGGTGAAGTAGAGAGGTTTTATGCTGAAGCTGGCTATAAGGGAAAGGGAAGTCTCAGCTGGTAAAGCATGTGTCTCTCAGTGGGAGCATTTCTGTGACTACGGAAGCACAGCAGGAATATTGTGATTGTGATTGGTTTACAGCAGGGAAACACCAGTTCTTACTGCATTACATCTGGAGAATGTTAATCTTGTATCATTCTAATCAATCAGCACCAGATATGTACGTGAGCTGCGTATGAAAAGCGTGGACTTGACTTGTACATTTGCCTCTTTAAATGTAAATTTTATTCATATATATATATATATATATATATTTTTTTTTTTTTTTTTTTTTAAAAAGACAACGCTTAACGGGAGTTCAGTGATAGTTATCAGTTTCTTGTAATCACAACAAGACCTGTCATGTTTTATAGGATTTCCTGGGATGGAGATTAGCCTTGCAGTGTTCTAGGGAAAATTCAACTGTAGGTTTTAGCAGAAATTTAGCTTTAACTCATTTATCAGGTGTTTGTTCTGTTCTAAAACATGTTTCAGAACAGTGTAAAATTATTTATGTCATGATCAAAATGTGCCATAATAATGATTTGTTTTGTTTTTCCATGTAGATGTGAGGATAAAACAAATTCAGTGGATGAGAAATCATGTTGTCTTGATCTCTAAGGATTAGAAGCTTGCACACACACGCAGGGCACAAAGGAAAACATGTGATTTTTATTTAATAACACACAAGTACAGAATGCATTTAAATTACATCAGTAATATCAAGAGCATAAAATTCATAATAATAATAATTAATTTGTGTGTGCGTGTATATATAATAAATAAATAAATATACACATTCATAATATATAAACCAATTTTAAAAAGAAGGACCATTATATTATAGCAAAATACATATTTACGTTTTTTTTAACCATTTTTTAACAGTCATATCCCAAAATTATGTGTTGATGTAAGGCCACGTCAATTTATTTGCTGACCTCTGAATACTTAAAACTGTAAAACTGAGATCATTTTTTAAAAAAAAGACAACGTTAGATGTACTTTCTATCAACTAAAGTATCTTCTTTTCCTCCCCTTCTCTGTCTATAATGAATAAAGATTGCAGTGACAAAAGTCCTAACACGAAAGTCTCGATTTTCTCTAAGATATTTTATTACATTTAGCTTGAGTTTTGAATCATGTTAAAATCAAGACCATATGTCAACCTTGACAGTTGGCTTAAGGTCTGATTGATGCATAAGGCACACAAAAATGGGAAACACTTCTGGAGTGTTGAGTGTGGCAACTTATCAGGATCAAAATTAATTGGGATTTTTTTTTTCTTCTCCAAATATAATGTGATTTTTTTCTCTGGCTTGAGGCACCAAGCCATTAGGCAAAACCATGCTGCTCTGTTTTTGCAGATTTAGGCCCAATCCCAATTCCACCCCTTAGCCCTTCCCCTTACCCCTACACCTCGTTTTGCGCGTTCACGTCAAGGGGTAGTGGTGTCCCAATTCTCTTTAGCTTGAAGGCGTAGGGCTAATGTGCATTTCCAAGCCTCTAAACATGACACTATGTCAGGCAGGCTGCCTATTCACCTTATTCTCAGCGTACGAGCGGGCGCAGCCATTTGAATCGTTTTGGCTCGAGACTTCCGGTCTCATTCACTTCCATTCATTTTTAGACGTTAAAAACAGCTCGTTCTGCTGCTTGATGTTGCAAACTGAGGTTTTCTTATTATATTATTCTATTTTGTCTGTATAATCATGCAAACACTTGTTTGTAGAGCGAGTAGTTTGACCATTTTCAGCCATTTATTATTCCTAGTCATTTCTCCCATAGGCAACTGAATCGGAAGTTCTAAAACAATCGCAAAAACGAGCGCACTTCCGCATTGAAGAATAAGGTCAATTGCACAGTCTGTAGACAATGAGAGCTGAGACCTACTGCCATGTATAAAGGTGGGTCAGGATTCTTTACCCAATTAAATAGTATTCTCTTTATTCCAGACACTAGGTCCAATAGTACAAATTAAGACAGACAAAAACCATACAAACCACACAATAAAAAAGACATGCCAATATTTCATCAAAGGTGACTAAAAACGCATCAACAACATCACAAAATGCTATTCTGAGACCTCTCCAATCGACAGATAAACTTATAGATCAAATTTCTCGCCAAAGTAAAAAATGATTGAATTCTTACCTAACAAAATTGTCCACTTGCACTACACCATCTATGTTTTTAAGAAGAATTCTCATACAATCATTGTATGCAATCTGAAGCTTATAGAGACTCTTTTTTTAAATCATTCCACAGAGGAGCTGAGTATAAAGAACTGCAATAAGTTCTAAAGAGGTTTACTTTAACCTGCTTGAACACAAATAAAACTCTAGCACCAGCATATTTGCTTGAGCATATAACATTTGGCGTTCACTGTACATATCATTATCATCACACATCTTCAGTAATTTTACTAACATTTAAATCTTGCCTTGACAAATAAAAATCTGGAAAAATCATATCTCTACGTGTAAACACTCTTTATTAAATTATATTGCACATCATATCTCTGCCCATAATCTGCACAAAATGTAATGATTTATTATAGCATAACCAAGCACACAGCCCGTCCTACAATCACTTAATTCCTTACTTAATCAACTCATGTAAACATTAAAAAGAGCAGGTGAAAGTAAACCTCCTTGCCGTACTTCTTTTAAATGTATCAGATACAGAATTAACCCACTTAATCCACATAATTTGATTAGTATACCAGAATTAAAGTTCACAACACTTCACAATTCACAGAAGGGCATCATTATATGCACATAGAATTCTGCTATTTATGCCTGTGTTTTTCTTAATTGAAAAAGTTCCAGTGTACATTAAAGCTTTACTCATATGTTATACATTCAAACAAACTTCTAATGCAGACCTTATATTAAAACACAAACGTTGTTTCTCAATATTGTCTTTCATTTTTCATTATGGCTTCAGCATCCTCTAACTCAGTGTTTCTCAACCACATTCCTGGAGGACCACCAGCTCTGCACATTTTCCATGTCTCCTTAACCAAACACACCAGATTCAGATCATCAGCTCATTAGCAGAGACTGAAAGACCTGTAATGAGTGTGAAAGGCAAAGAAGACATCTAAAACATGCAGTGTTGGTGGTCCTCCAGGAACGTGGTTAAGACTCTAACTTATCAATTAATTTTCTGGTTAGTCTCAGACAATCAATTCTCACAGACATCCCATAACATCAAAACTTCTATGCACGAAAGTGCTCATTGAGAGTAAGATATCCTCACTTATCTAAAAAACTATTTACTCAATGATATGAGTACATTAATGAGTACAAAATATGAGTACATTACCACCTCACCAGACATCAAAACCCTGTCGTTTTGTTGTCAATCTTTTTCATTGTAAAACGAGCACGAGCGCGCTCTAGTGTTGCATGTACAAATTGCTGGTTTCTCACCAGACCAGTCCGTTTTTACCACAAATCTCCAAATCACTGCAAAAATTGCTCTGTGCTATCCAAAGGCTCATCGTTTTCATTAGCATTGTGTGTATCCTTCGGATCATATATTTGTCTGTCGTTAGATAATACCTTGCATGACACCATTCATTCATTTGAATTGCTTCTCAAGTGAGGCGCGCTGGATATGTTCGATTAATTTTGCCTGGGCTTTACATCGATTCAATCAAAGCGCTTTTCAATGGGTTGATTAGTGATGTCTGGAGCTTTTCATAGAAACGCCTTCCTGCCAGAGCTGCTACGGTCGCCGCCGGTGGAGTGGTGTGTTCGCAAGTGGTTTTACATTTTTTTTACATTTATAC
Source organism: Danio tinwini (assembly GCA_903798205.1). Taxonomy (NCBI): domain Eukaryota; kingdom Metazoa; phylum Chordata; class Actinopteri; order Cypriniformes; family Danionidae; genus Danio; species Danio tinwini. The sequence continues at coordinate 20,876,903 of CAIGQZ010001336.1, read as the reverse complement.
TACGTTTAAATTGAAAATCTGCCATAAAACATAAACAATGGGCAAAAAGGAAGAAGAAGAGATCATCCGGATCGCGAAGAAGATGGATAAAATGGCACAGAAAAAGAACGGGGTGAGGTGTTTTGTCATGAATGAATTCCCTGTCTCGGACGAGGCTACATTGATACATGGCAAGCTAACAGCTACATTTACGAAGAAGCGCCGATTTCATAATGCACAGCGATTATATGGATCTGTTTTATAATAGCTTTAGTGGTTAAATCTCAAACGAGCGTTGTATATAGTGGTTCCGTTTATTGTTTAAGAGTTTGATCACCTAGCAGAGCAGTTAGCAACATTAGCTGCTGTTAGCGCGGATAAAAGCACAGGCTCAGTCAGCGGGAGGCAGCAATGTAACTGATTTCATCTAGAAACAAACCAGACATTAGGCTATTGCTTTGTTATAATAAAACATATGGAACCACAAATTTTAACAAACTCAGATCGTTGTATCGAAGTGAGTAAAAGTGATGCTAATTAGCAGAAGTTTGGCTACAAAGTGGCTGCTGTTGACGTCACTGTAAACACGCGCGTTATTGAAGTGTTCATGCTACAATTTGCACGACAAAATGTATAATCTATTAAATCCCCAAGTTTCTGTTATCTTTTTATGTTGCCCTCTTCTCTCTCAATTTATTTATCTATTATACATCTATCCTCAGATCAGATAATCTGTTGATATTTATTTGTGTTTTGTTAGATTTTTTTTGTTGTTTTTTATTATTTTTTTCTTATTCTTTTTTGGGGCCATTGTAAATAATCTAATGATTATTATTGTAAATAATGTCTACCAAATGTACCTTTCTTTTATACAATTAATATTCATACTTTTTAATGTGCATGTTAAACTATTATATTGAGTTCAATTTTACTAAATCTTTGTTGTTGTTGTTTTGAAGGTTGGGGCTCTGGACTTATTAAAGGAACTAAAGAATATACCCATGACCCTGGAGCTTCTGCAGGTATATTTCCTCTCTTTTTATATCATTCGCGCTTCATCACTCAAGAATTACATTGAGAGATTTTCTTTGCATTCTTGTGAAAAGTCCACGAGAATCGGGATGTCGGTCAATGCCATCCGCAAACAGAGCACAGACGACGAAGTGACCTCACTGGCCAAGTCTTTGATCAAGTCCTGGAAGAAGTTGCTAGGTGAGAAAAGACAAATAAATATATTTTTTAATATGAATGTGTTTAGGAAAAACTTTTTTTTTCTCCTTATGATTTTTCCCTCAAATTGTTTTTTTGGATAGCCACATCCAAATGTGGTCCTTTTTTAATAAATAGTATAACGCATAATAAAAAAATATAATTTGTAATAAGCAAACTTATGTTTATATCAAAATATTTAAATAATTAGTGTACTTGGTGTAATAAAAATAATTTTATGACAAACATGCATCTACAAGTGTGACTTGTCTAAATATCCAATACTTTTTTGAGCTGGTGAAAATGTATTTTGTGTTTATGGGTCAGATGTTTTGCTGCATCCACATATAATTAGCATTATGGATTAAATATACTTAGAAAACACATTAAATGCTAGACAAATGTTTATTTTAATGTTAAATCATTGTAAAATAGATTTGGATTTAATACGGTCCATCATCATAGAGTGTAATGTGTGTGTGTGTGTATATCTTATATATATATATATATATATATATATCTTCTGAGCTGTACTTATTGTAATAATGGCTGAGAAATGGGCAAAAGCTAATGCTTTGAAGAATAGCAGCAGCAAATACAAATATAACATTGCAATTAATTACTATTCTGGGAGTCGGTTTTTAAATGTCGCCAAACAATTCTTACTCTAAATATCCCTGATAATATATTGTTAATTAGTATATGTTTTGTATAGTATTTGTGTAAGAATATGTGTGTTTGTGTATTATGTAACCGTTTCACTGAATGACATTTTAGTGGGTGTCTTCTGTAAAGTGTTGTAAAAATGTATGATAGTCCCAAAAAAATTAAGTTACATTATTCACACGGGAAAAATATTATAACTGTACTACACCTTTGTTTTTATGTCATGGCTCCATCTGTTTATACACTTGAATAATTCAGTCTTCTCATTTAGTTAAGGTTATCTCAGATGAGCATGATTTACTGTCATTGTTGTTGTAATACCACTAATTGCCTGTATGTGGTAGCAACTGCAGGTCTTATTTCTGTGCAATTTTCCAGTTTCTGAGTAAATTAAATTAGAGTTTTGACCATTTTTACAAAATTGTACAAAAAAAGCTCCATTTAAACCAACAAACTTTGACTTGTGGAGCTGCGCATCGATGGATTTGTCCTTTAGTGTTTGGACTTTCAGCAGTGAAATTTAAACCACACTGAACTAAACTAAACTGAACTTTAAAATCTGCACTGACACAATTTCAGTTTACTAAAACGTCTATGTTAAGCTGCTTTGACGCAATCTACATTGCAAAAGCACTGTAGAAATAAACGTGATTTGAATTGCCGATAGTGAAACTCATTTGCGATCATTTATACTGTAACTCTGAAGTAACTAACAAGTAGTTTTGACTTTCAGATGAGCCCACCGCTGATAAAAACTCTGAGGAGAAAAAGAAGGAACGCACAACACCAGTGGTCTCACCTTCTGAAACCAGCCCGGAGCCCAGAGAGGAGAGGTACAAACACTGTGTTAATTGTTAAACCATTATTATCCTATTATTCTTCATTTTAGGCAATACAAATGCTTTACAGATCTAACCGTTTCTCCCTCTTGTTTTGTGTCTCTTCATTTTTTTTATCATTTCTTGTAGCTCAAGCAGCAATTCTAGCAGTAAGAGCGAGTCTGTTGATGTTACACCCAACACTTTGATAGCCACTTTCCCGCGAGCACCAGGCACATCTGACTCAGTCCGCATCAAGTGCAGGGAGATGCTGTCAAATGCTTTGCAAACAGGAGGCAAGTCATGGCAGGCCATTCTTCCACATACACATTATTTTTTTACAGTGTCTTGCCAAAAGAACCTAGACTTGCTACAAATTTTGTTTTCCGTCAAGTTTGTATGAAATTTGAAATACTTAGAATCAAATAAATGTATTTGTACTTGTTATTTATGATTAAGAAATGCCTGGTTTGTCTTTTGACATCTTTATTTTCACAAAAGTGGGTTAATTTATAATTTGTATGTGTGTGTTTGTTATTTAATTTTTTTTACAAGTTATATAAAAACAACATTATATAGGTGTCATGTCTTTTTACATATTTTTTTTGTCTTTTTCTTACAGATGATTACATTGCGATTGGCTCTGACTGTGATGAACTTGGTGCTCAGATTGAAGAATATATCCTTTTCATATTCATGCCAAAAGTAGTTCTTGTTGATAAGTGAATTAATGCATTTTTATTAAATCATCAAAGTTACAATCTTTAGCATAATTTTTTGATTGAAATTGAGTTCCTTAACAAAGTTCCACGTATCTTTTTGGAGTTCAAAAATACTGACATGAAATACAAGAATCGTGTACGAAGCCGAATCTCTAATCTTAAGGATGCAAAGAATCCAAACCTGAGAAGGAACGTCCTTTGTGGAAATGTCAGTCCAGACCGCATAGCCAAAATGACCGCAGAGGTACGTGACCTCATGTGTTGTAAATTTATTGGAGTAGTTTTAAGCATAACACTATGCTTTACCCAAGCTTGTCATCCTTCTTAACCCTGCTTAGGTAAAGGATGGTTTCACACGTGTAATTTAGAATAGGTTATAACTAGCATTAGCTCTGCTTTTGTGTAGGGCTTCTAGAATTTGGCAAAAATCTTACTTGCGATTATTTTGGTCAATGTTGTGATCATGATTATTTAATACGATTGTGATTGGCCATAATAATTCTTTTGTAGTTATGGTTTTATTAAATTTTTGTGTCAGGTAAAATTTCACAATTCTTAATAACCACAGAGTACTGGATATTTGTGAAAAACAAACAAAAATATATATTAGATCTTAATGCACAGATTTTTATGCACTAAATCATCTAGGTATAATAAAAAAAAAAATTCCCCCTCAGGCCATGTCCAACACAAATAACCATAAACAAAATAGTATCATGGCTGTCTATGGTTTCTGTAACCTAAAAGCCATTTATTTGTGAACACTTTTATATAAACATTTTTCTTAACTAGATTCATTATGTTCCAGCCAAAAGCGTTTTGGTCTGTGTAGGTCAGGGTTGCCCAAACTCGGTCCTGGAGTGACAGTGTCCTGCATATTTTAGCTCTAACCCTAATTAGACACACCTGAACCAGCTAATCAAGCTCTTTCTAGGTATACTTAAACCTTTTAGGCAGATGTGTTGAAGGAAGTTGGAGCTAAACTTTGCAGGACACTCGCTCTCCAGGACTGAGTTTGGGCACCTCTGGTATAGTTAGTTTGGTGCGTGTAAATTTGGACACAGTGTAAGTGCCCACAGGATTAATGCAAACACGGCTCACTATGAACACCCTTGTACTTCACTTAAACATATTCATTAAATCATTAACTTTATTAACTGTTTTTTATGCTCATGTGGTATGTGTATGGATTATAGTTTTTTAGTCTGAAAAGCCTGTAGTACTGTATAATTAAAACTTGATTATGAGTTGACTAATATATATATATATATATATATATTATGTGGATTTGCTAGGAGTCACATGCTCTGTTCATTCAGCTAATTTCACTGACACTGAAAATATTCATTTTAGGGATGTTAACCCAGGGGTGTACTGTGGGAAATGTGAAGCAATGTAACCCTGTATGAACTTTTTAAAATATGGAAAGCCCTAATGAGGAAATGTTAATCCAACAGGAAATGGCAAGTGATGAACTGAAGGAGATGCGGAAGAATCTGACCAAAGAGGCCATCAGGGACCACCAGGTGGCCACTTCTGGGGGCACCCAGACTGACCTGTTCACTTGCGGCAAATGCAAAAAGAAGAAGTGTACATACACCCAGGTAAGATGGGGAAATCTGACTGGACTTTATATGTTTATGTGTGTATTTCTATACATTTTATTAACTCAACATTTTTTTAGGTTCAAACTCGAAGTGCTGATGAACCGATGACAACATTCGTCTTCTGCAATGAATGTGGAAATAGGTGGAAGGTACGTGTTTCTTTAGATGTTTTGTTTTGCTGTACCTAAAATGTCTATATTAATTAGAATAATTTGCAGTAATGAATATGCAAAATGTTAGCAAGATTCTGTTTCTGAATCTGCATGTAAAAAAAACATTTCAAGGCACTACTGGTCTACCGATAAAACAATTTTCTGGGGAATGTTATTTAATAGATGTCAATTAATTTGTATACACATATATGTATATTTAACAATAGAACTTGCGATGTGTCATTTTTGTTATTTAATAACTTTGTTAAAATAAAACCCACATATCTAAAATACCCTGACTTTTCCTAAATGTGTGTATATTCCTTTCTAACATTGTTATTTTATTAAAATTACAAAACACAAAAGAGCTATAAGTATTTCCACCTTTAATTACTATACTTGTCAAAATTTCAGTGTCTGCTGCTTTTCCCTAGGACTTTAAATATGCGTGCCTCAGTTGCCTGGCAACTTCCTGCTTACATAAACATAACTTTCTGATAGCAAAAACATAACTTTGCTTTAGATATGTTTTTCAAAACCGCATATTCAAAAAGCTTTTACCTGCTCGTGAAAGTAAAAGTGAGATGCAGACCTTCTCTGGTGGTCTAGTAGCCCAACTACACATTTATAGGCTGCATTACCCAACAGATTGTATTTTTAGGGTAATGACTGAGACATTCAAAGCTTAATTTTCATATCTCCATAGAGGCTTTGAATGTATAAATGATGTGCCATTATAATGTCTTATATGAGAAGTTATGGTAATTTTAGAAGTTACAGGATTCTGGTAGTTCCAGTGTTAAACTTTCAACCTCTATATATTTTATTTAAAGTAATTATCATGCCATACAATTTTTATAGTTTCATGGGCCCGGTTGTACACATTAATCACTGTATACTACTACCAAAAATGATATTTGACATTCCATGATTTCTGAAATATGACACGATTGTCACTGTCTTTCCACAGTTCTGCTGAAGCTGGGGGTTGTTCTCTGTGTTTGGAGATGTAGCTAAATTCCAGGACCACGTTTCCGTATCATTGATGACAATTCAATGGCGCACCTGATGTACAAAGGCCACAATAGATCCTGTCAACTGTTTGTTTTATTATAATGGTCCACAAACTCATGTCCTGTGTTTTAACTTGACGTATAGCGAGGCCATAGGCCTTTGGACTGTAATCAATGTCGTTGGGTTTCTGTTTTCTTTTACCACCACTTTTTTATACGTAGTTAAACATTTTGACAACATTCATATTTAGATAGTTTTGCTTTGCCCTAATGAGAACTTGTCAAAACTGTTTAATTTTCCTAGGCAAATCCGTTTTAAAATAAAATGCTTTTAGCATATGTTAGCTTTTGTTAACGACTCAAGATTTTTTGTTTTTTAAACATGTTTATTTGGAAAGTAATTTGAGTCTCTTTGTCACTCTGAATTATACATATTTATATGCATGATCTACAAATTTTTACTGTGTACATGACTTACTTTCAGGAGTAAAATGTTTTAAAGATTGACTGCAAGTGTGATTTATATTCTTTAACAAGACAGCACATGTTTGAGAAGATTGCTTTACTTGTCGTTTTTTTTTTTTACTGTATTTTATGAAAGTTATGGTAAGTAAAAAACTTTGTAGATTAATCTTTTATGTAGTACCTCTTGAAAACCCTATTACTAGGCTTTTGAACTTTTGTGACTTAAAAAATAAGCATTTTCATGTTGTATATTAAGTTTAATGTTAGGTTATTTGCCTAATAAAAGTGTCAAAGTCAAAATGTCAAAGCAGGTTATTGGATGTTACTTTAAAGCCTATTTTGACACTAATGATTAAAAAAAAATATATATATATATATATATATATATTTTAATGTTCACATCACAGCTGTGTTCAGACACGTTTCAATAGTAACTATTTAAGCTGATTGGGCTCTAGATACATTTGTTCGAGTGAGTTATTTAAAACACTAGTTTGTGATGTTTTTTTCAGACTGTAATTTGATGTATCTTTTTCCTCAGAGGTCACAAAATTAGGCAGATCAGAATCTTAAGGTTAAAGATCAGTGAAGTGCTTTGAAATATGCATTTTTATTCGATGTTTGATGTAATCTCAACCAAAACACGACCAGAAAGTGGAACATAGAGCAGCTCCTTCCCTTTTAAAAAAATAGCCAGTAATGTTTTATCACTGCTTTGCCAGTCAGAGTGCTTGAGCTTAAGTGCATCAAATGAGATGTCTTGAAGGGGGCAGGGCATGTCAGATACTAGAGAGCATTTTATTGGTTGTGATGTTTTTTTTTTGTTGTTGTTTGTATTAACTTTGTGTAGGCTACCTAATTTTTAGTTTGTGTTTTAACAGTACAATCATATTAACCGTATCAATGGATGACATCAAGTACAATAAAAAAAAGGAAAATTATTTTAAAAAATACTAAAATACGATAATAAAAACAGGGTACAGAGGCAAAAATATCAAATTCAATAATATTTACAAAGTCCTTATAAAATTTCACCGTTTTTACACTTTTTTTTTTTTTTTGCTGTAAACATTTTATAAAGTAGTATTTAAACAATTTAAGTCACAGAAAATTCAGCAAGTTACGTAATGATGAAGAAAATTTACATTTGTGATTGAGAATTGAATATAATATTTACCCAATAAAATAAATATATTGGTTAGATTGTGATGAGAATGTGATGTAGTGTGAGGTGACGTGAATAAAACGGTTGATCCGTTTTGGCGGAAGTGGAACATGTTTACTACAAGCTTTACATGTTTATATCAATTGTATATCTTCTAAACGTGAATTTTGTCACTGTTTTAGAGCAAACTAGCTTATAGATATCTTTAAAACGAATAATACTGATACTAACATCTAAAAAAAATATTTATTTCATAGGACCTTTAATAGTGTTTTCCATTAACACAATCTGATGACTATGATAAAGGAATAACATACATTGACATGTCAGGTTAAATCAGATCAGTCATGATAATGTTACTTTTGACATCAACAATCAATACAAAAGTGGACAATATTTGCTTTTTGCAGCCAGATTTGTGAATTTGTATCACTCTTCTCATAAAATTTAACTGTAGGACCCACTGCTGCCTTGATGTTCTAACAAGCCCCTTGCATTTGCAATGTCTCATCTAAATAACAAACAACCCTTTGGTGGCTGTTCTTAACGTCCTTTTGTGCATATGGAAAACAGGAGATGCTGATTTAGCTCATCTTTTGCTCATCATTTACAATATTTTAAGATGTTGTGGAGAGTGGTTTACCCATTATTTAATGGGAAAATATGTTTACATTTATGAATGTTCTTTATGTATACACAACTTGGTCCTTAGAAAGTACTAAATGGGAGACACTTGCTTCAAGGATCTTTTATGAGGTCTCCAGGTGCATCCTCTCCAGAGATGAGTGAGTGGGCAGCACTGTTACTCCACTGGAAATCAAGACCAAGCACAAACCCTGGGGTTACGCTGAAGGTTTCAATCTGACTATTAACACTTTAAATAGTAAATATAGATCAAATAATGCCATTCTAAGGACTGTTGATACTTTTACATATTTGTGTATATATATTTTTCTCTCTCTGATAAGCTAAATATGTAGTTTGCGTTCGTATAATTTAATGTAATTAAAATTTTTCTCCATTTTCAATATCAGTTTGCATTTATGAATTCCCTCAACCATCTCAATTGTAGGCTTAAGGTTTGGTTGTTGTGTTAATAGTGTGATATCATGGTCAAGAGACACCAGCTGGTTTTGGTTACCCTGTGTTAATGCATGTAATCCACCGGTCCTACTGCACCCAATCTAGTCTGAGCTGGGATCGAACCAACAATTCTTTTTATAGGAGTCGGTTGCTCTAACAAGGAGGCTAAAGACCATGGCCTCTAGCATCTGTTGCTAGAGCACTTTTAGTGGTCAGAGGAGTGAGGTTTACCTGCACAGCACTTACTAGCTGGCCTCTGTTACACTCACCCACCTAAGCCTGCACTCCCATCCGGGTCACGACACTAATGAAAATATCAGATCAGAAACAAGGGATGGAAATTTAACATTTTGAATTAAAATATCGTATTTTTTTGGGTTAAGTTTACTTGGGGTTGCTTTGGAACTTGATGGAATAATAGTAGCTGCAAACACATTTGCCAAATAAATTCTGATAGGGAACATTACACCAACGTGACTTATTAGTAGGGCCAGACGGAATCTGCGGACGATTTTTGCTATTTCTGTGGAGAATTTTGGTAAAAGTCTGCGGATTTCTGCAGAATTATTTTAGGAGTATCATAACTAAAACCTTAAAATGTGAAATAAATATAATATCTTTTTAACTGTTATTGAATGTTTAAAATGCAAATCCAATTAGATTACTGTAAATAGTTAACTTTAAGTAAATAAACAGAATTAATTATGGGCAAAAAATCTGCGGAATTCTGCACGCACAGATTCCATTTCCCCATTGTGGTTGTTGCTTGAAGGAAAACAGCTGCGGCAGGAAAATAGAATTTATTTAATTATTTATTAAATTATCCATCAATTGTATTTTATTGTCTATATCCAACCATCACAGTCATGTAAAAATAGTTATTATACAGAGTATTATTCATAATATTTATTCAATTACCCATGAAATTGTATTATCACAGTAATGTAAAAACATGAATTATTGTTGTACAGTTTCACAACAGTTACACTATATTAATGTGAGTATCTGCAGCTGTATGACATCTTGAATTTACCCTCCATTATGCTTGCTATGTTAACTGTTGATTGCTAGGTTACCAAAACTACAGTCAGTTGCTCTAACAAATTGATAGAAATGCACCTAATTTGCATTTGGTTTTTCTTTTCTCTTCACAATAAGAAGGAAAATCCTTAAAAAAAAAGGCTTGCTTCTCACAGGACTAATATACACACTGTGTGTTGTGTTGTGTTGTGTTGTGTTGTGTTGTGTTGTGTTGTGTTGTGTTGTGTTGTGTTGTGTTGTGTTGTGT
>CAIGQZ010001336.1:20824880-20844896 GCA_903798205.1 Danio tinwini | reverse complement strand
GCAACAAACATCTTGCAAACGAGCTGAATATCTTCTATTGTAGATTTGACACCTCTGACCAGACACCTCACACCCACCCGGATCATCTCCCTACACAGCCATCAACACCTCCAGCCATCTCCCTCTCACCCCCTGCACTTCAGATCAGTGAGGATAATGGGCATCAGATCCTCAGTAAACAGCCATCAACACCTCCAGCCATCTCCTTCTCCACCCCGGCACTTCAGATCAGTGAAGATAATGTGCGTCAGATCTTCAGTAAACAGAGGAGAAGAAAAGCACCAGGTCCAGATGGTGTTTCACCAGCCTGTCTGAAAACTTGTGCGGACCAACTGGCTCCCATTTTCACACAGATCTTCAACAGATCACTGGAACAGCGCAAAGTTCCATCCTGCTTCAAATGCTCCACCATCATCCCAATACCAAAGAAACCAAAGATCACAGGACTCAATGACTACAGACCTGTTGCCTTAACATCTGTGGCCATGAAGTCATTCGAAAGACTGGTGCTAGCTTATCTGAAGGACATCACTGGACCTTTGCTGGACCCCCTGCAGTTTGCCTATAGAGCAAACCGGTCTGTGGATGATGCAGTCAACATGGGACTGCATTATATCCTAGAACATCTGGACAAACCAGGGAACTACGCAAGGATACTGTTTGTGGACTTCAGTTCTGCCTTTAACACCATCGTCCCATCACTGCTCGAGAACAAACTGACCCAGCTGTCTGTCCCTAGCTCTGTCTGTCAATGGATCACCAGCTTTCTGACAGATAGACAACAGCTAGTCAGAATGGGCAAAATCACATCCGACAGCCGCACCATCAGCACTGGTGCCCCCCAGGGATGTGTTCTCTCCCCACTGCTCTTCTCCCTGTACACAAACGACTGCACTGCAAAAGACCCCTCCATTAAGCTCTTGAAGTTTGCGGATGACACTACTGTTATCGGCCTCATCCGGAACGGTGACGAGTCTGCATACAGACAGGAGGTGGAGCGGCTGGCTTTATGGTGCAGATACAACAACCTGGAGCTAAACACGCTCAAAACAGTGGAGATGATAGTGGACTTTAGGAGAAACCCCCCTGCACTCCCCCCACTCACCATCATGAACAGCACTGTGGCTGCAGTAGAGTCATTCAGGTTCCTGGGCACCACCATCTCTCAGGATCTGAAGTGGGACATTCACATAGACTCCATTGTAAAGAAAGCCCAGCAGAGACTGTACTTCCTTCGTCAGCTGAGAAAGTTCAACCTGCCACAGGAGCTGCTCGTACAGTTCTACTCAGCTGTCATCCAATCCATCCTCTGCACTTCAATCACCGTCTGGTTCAGCTCAGCTGCCAAAACCGACCTCCGTAGACTACAGCGGATAGTCCGGACTGCTGAACGAATCACTGGCACTACCCTTCCCACACTTCAAGAACTGTACTCTTCCAGAGTGAGTAAAAGGGCTCGTAAAATCACTCTGGACGCCTCACACCCAGCACACTACCTGTTCGAACTGTTACCGTCTGGTCGGCGCTACAGAGCACCAAGCACAAAAACAGATAGACACAGGAAAAGTTTCTTTCCTCAGGCCATCTACCTCATGAACAGTTAAATATTCTCCTACTGTGCAATAAACGTGCAATACTTTCTCATACGCACTTGTACACAGCACCTTATAACCTGTATATTTACAACATATCTGTACATACATTCAACATCCAGATCTTTTTGACTGACTGCATCTCTGTTTAATGTTTATTGCCTTTTCTTTTCTTGTATTTAATTTTGTGTTGTCACTCGTCACTTTATGTACACTGAAAGCTTCTGTTGCCAAAACAAATTCCTTGTGTGTGTGAAGCACACTTGGCAATAAAACTGATTCTGATTCTGATTCTGATATATATAACAACAACAACAACAACAACAACAACAATAATAATAATAATAATAATAATAAACTTTTGATTGCAGTTAATGCCAATTATAATAATTTATAATAATTTCACATTTTAACATCCAGCTTGACGTTTCTTTTTATTCTTAAACATCAGTCTACAGTTAATAATCTGCGAAGCAACAAATCTTTCCAGCAGAATGAAAGCAGATAACAGCCCGACTGTCTCTGTCCATGGTGCTGATTTCACAACAACATCTACAGGGTGACCGGAAAAGTCATTTTCAAGCAAACAAAATCATAGCCCACAAATACTCCTCGTGCAATGATATAACCAAATATAATAGTAACCCATTACGTTGGTTGTAAGTAGGAGGACCATTATCGGCTGATCCTTTAGATATGAAAACGTTCATGACGTGTTCATTTGCTGACTAATTAGCAATCGCATGCAGTCGTGATTACCATCTTCTCCTTGCTGCTTTATGGCCTTTTATTAAGATATAAAAGAGCATTACTGACATCTGCTGGAGCTGTGCGCAGAATTGCTAGAAAACCCATAAATGAGAAAGACATCAAAGACGAGTCTGCTGCTGTGAATAGTAGAAATGCTATATTTAAAGCAGATAATGTACGATAACTCATATTTGTTGGGATAATTAGAAAATACAGCTAGAGATTTGGATATAGCAGAAGGATAGAGTCATCATTACATTCAACCACTTTAATGGGAAAGACTGTGGAAAATGCACAGGTTAATGCAAACGCTAGGTGGTGCTGTTTGACTGCTTGTATGGGTCTATATTTGTACAGAAATAAGGTTTAATTGTGTATAAGGGTCAGGGCTGCGAATTAAAAAATCATTTACATCGTTAAATAACATGAAATATGGTTATTCTTGTCATTTGCTGTGTTGATTTTAAGGTGTTTTTTGTCAATGATATTCCAGCGTGCACTAAACTTTAATATTGGACTAAATATAAAACATTTTTTCTATATCTCACCTAGTGGAACATACAGAGAACAGAAATTGACAGATCACACAAGAACATTATCGCACTGTTTGTTCCAGCACCTTCCACAAAAGCACACACCGGCTCAGGCTGTTTTAAGACTTTAACGAACGAGATCTTAGATATCTTGAACCATTCCAGATTTTTATATTTATTTATTGCAAATAGCCTTCCTGATTATAAAAATGCAGCCAATTTGATATATGATTGTTATTAAACAGAATTAAAAAGAATTGTTAGCATTGGTCAAAACTGATAGCTAATAATAAATTTAGCTAACTAATAGCTAAAGTCACGACAACAGAGGATTTCACTTAGTCTTAAAGCCTTTATCAATGGGTTATTTTCACAATTTATGATGGCATAGCAATTTAAAATAAGTTTTAACACATTAAATTTTAACACCCCCACTCGCCCACCAGGTATAGGCCTGCTTTGGATTGTGGGGAAAACCAGAGCACCGGGAGGAAACCCATGTGAACACGGGGAGAACATGCAAACTCCAGACAGAAATGCCGACTGGCCCAATTCGTGGATCGAACCAGTGACCTTCTTACTGTGAGGTGACAGACCGAGCCATTGTGCCACTGTGAGCCACTGTGCCACCCCTATATTGGGTTTCTGTAGTGCTATTAGTTAAAGTCACATTATCATAATACATCAGATTTTCTCCAAGACTCTTTATGTATCAAAAGTGTTCTTTAATTTTTAGTTCACAAAGGATTAAGAGGGTTAAAAATTGTATATGATATATTTATAAATAATTAAATTAATAAAGTGTAAAAAAAAGATAAACAAGATAAACAAATAAATACATACATTAGATTAAAAAATAAAGTTTATAAATGAATAAAATATAAAGGTCAAACATTTATTGAGATATAAAATAAATAAAGAATAAGAAACTGTCCAATGATTATAATTACAAAAATAACAAAACAAATATTATTAAATAATATGTAAATGAATAAATAATCAAACAAGTCAAGTCATGCAAAGTCTTTCTTTTGAGTACAGCCACTTCAGAGCTCGCAAAATCTGGTAGCCCAACCTCCCACCCAGCATCCCGGTTTTTCAGACAGGCTACCAAAATCGATCGACACAATAGATAGACACAATTATTTAAAAAAAAATTAAATAAAAACTTTTAAAAAGTTAAATAATAAAGTTTTGGTTATTTAAAAATGAATATATAGTCAATAACAAATGTCATTATCTTTTTATTTAGTAAATGTATGTTATTTGTTTTTATTTAATAAATAATGCATTTTCTATTTGGGCTACTTAAAATTATATTCAGGCTACCAAAAAAATGAAGAGTGCCTGCCCGAGGACTACCAGGAATTTAGAAAATTTGCAAGCCCTGCATTTGTTTTTTTTTTGTGCTTTTTAAAATATAGGTTGTGTCTAAAAGGTTGCTTTAGATCTACAGAAAAAAAACAACAAAAATACATTTTGTGGGACATATTTAGCAAGTCAGGCTGGTAGAATGCTATGTTTAGTTCTAGTTTGATTAAAACTGATCAATTCAGATTAATATAAATGCATTAAACACTGTTGAAGGACAATCCAATGAAGAGCAGCTTCACCGACCCCAGAGCAAGCCAGAGGCAACAGAGGAGATAAAATAATTGAAAATTATTTATAATTTAATGAATAATTTATAATTTAATTAAGAACTATACAAATGTGGGCAGGTTGACGCGGTGCCGCAGTAGGTAGTGCTGTCGCCCCACATCAAGAAGGTCGCTGGTTTGAGCCTCGGCTGGGTCAGTTGGCGTTTCTGTGTGGAGTTTGCATGTTCTCCCCGTGTTAGCGTGGGTTTCCTCCGGGTGCTCTGGTTTCCCCCACAAGTCCAAAGACATGTGGTATAGGTGAATTGGGTAGGCTAAATTGTCCACAGTGTATGTGTGTGAATGGAAGTGTATGGGTGTTTCCTAGTGATGGGTTGCAGCTGGAGGGGCATCCACTGCGTAAAACATATGCTGGATATGTTGGCGGTTCATTCTGCTGTGGCGACCCCTGATTAATAAAGCGACTAAACTGAAAAAAAAAGAATAAATGAATATATAAATGTCTTTTATATTTTAAGGTTGGGTTTCTTGCATGAGAATGATTATACTGGCAGTTTATGATGATTTTTGTAGCTCCAATACAGTTCCCTATGAAAAATGAAAGGTCTGTTCTAAAATAACCCTCCATCAAAACCAATACTTTAATGCCAATAGCGGAGCTGAACTCTTCTTTGTGACCTTTGAAACAGAAAGGTCAGTAGAAACAGAAAGCGATAACTCTCTAGCTGAGCACAAGCTGGTTTTAAGGTGAATGTCATTCTCAAATTGATCTCCATGAAGGTCATTAGAGTCACTCTTATGTACATTTAAGACGGTCATTAAAAAATACACCAAGTTTGAGGCCCAGCCGGGTCTGCTAGATGACATCATCCAACAAAGAGTTTTTTTTCAACACAAAATTAAAAGAGAGCAGAAAATGTTCCTCTCAGCGAGAACAAGGCAGTGAATCTGAGATCTGTCATTTTTCCCTTTGACATCATTAAATAACCAAAAGAGCCAGTCGAAAGGCACCTTTGCTGGAAATAACCTGTCGCATTTATTCAGCTGTTTCACAATGATGAGTGTAATAGGTCATCCTATAATCAGTAGCACTAGTTCAGAAAAAAATAATATTTCCATAATATTTCCTGACCACGGTGTTCTGTAGTCTACAATAAAAAGACAAATACAGATTTAAAATATATATAAATATTATAGTTATTTGAATGTCTGAGTGTATGAATGTTTACAGCTAGCAAAGAGTTTTTTTTACAGTTTTTCTCAGTCGCTTTGAAAAATAAAATAAAAAAATTCTGTGGACGTGTATACATGTTATTATAGAAACATGGTGCCTGTCAATCAATTTGGTGAGCAGGGAAAACTGCAGTCCTACGTAACGCTGCGGTGGACCTCGAAATCACTGGGATTTGGTTCCTTTTTTAACATCAGGAAATTATAAAAAAAAAAGAGGCTTGTTGGATTTATATCACTCCAACATGACAGTGGACACTCTATACATATACACAGTTGTCCAAACAGCTTACAAAAGTTTCATTTTCATCATAGGTGCCCTTTAAAACAAAAAAAACTAACAAAAAATATGATGGACACCATGCTCATCTATGGTTTTGCTCATTTTCGCTCAACACTTGGCTTCGGCTTATTACCTGCTTTATCAGAGATCGCCACAGCAGAATGAACTGCCAAATACTCTGGTATATGTTTTACAGACAGATATATCCTTCCTGCTGCAACCACACACACACTCTTATTATAGACTAAGGTCAATTTTGTTTATCCAGTTCACCTAGAGTGCCTTTCTTTGGACTGTGGAGGAAACAGGAACTCCACAGGAAAATCCACGCAAACAGAACATGCAAACTCCAGACAGAAACACCTCCTAGACTTGGATTTGAACTATTGACCTTCTTTCTGCAAGGTGACAATGCTAACCACTGAGCCACACTGCTGTCCATTTTTTCACCTTTGATGACATATTGAGTAAAGCCGCTCCACATGCAAAAAAAAAATAAGTATTTTGTTGCACATAAAACATAAGTATGTACATGACCATTGTGTATTTATTGGAACTACACTGGTAAAATCTTTTAAAGGCATACTTTAACAACAACAAAAAAATCAATCATTTATTTCATCATGGTGTACTCGTGTTGTTAAAAGCATGATAGGTATACAATAAATATTACTAGCTTTCATTGCTTGCTTTTTTACCACAGAGAAACTAAAATCATATATATTTAAAAAAATTTTTGGACATTTTTTCTTTAGCACAAAACTACAGTAAAGACAGAGTTAGACTGCAGAGACACGTTTCTATGTAATATAAAAAAGAAAACCTAGCTGCTGGCATTATATTTGAACTGTATAGACAGAAAAAGGCCTATATTCCTCTGGTCACGTTTGGTTTCTCTCAAGATTTGTTTTCCTTCATTATCCAGCAACAAACAGAGTTGCCTTTGGCCTGCACGCCAGGGGACTAAAGATGTCTTGAATATCAATTAACTTCTCGCTGAATTGATTGAGGGTGAGCGATGTGACCAAAACCTTAAACCCTGATATGGGCCATTTTAAACACTGCAATAATAATTGTTGGTTTGTCAACACAAAATTGTACAAAAAAAAGCAAAAGAATATCTTAATCCTCTATATGAATACAACAATGACTAAATTCTGCAGACAAACATATGTATATTCAGTTTAAATAAAAAAGCATAAACAAATACTCACATTAAGTAATTTATAGCACACCTCCAGTGTTGGTTGTAGTCGCAAGTTCTTCGCAAGAAACTTGGGACCATAAATCCTTTTGGAAAATGCACTAATACCAGTTTTTTTTCCCTGAGGCATAAAACACGGTTGCTGCAGCTCAGACATCAAAACCTTGAAAACCAGAGTTCCAGATAATTAAGAGGTTGGATGTTTGCCACTTCCCACTTTGGTTGGAATTAAATGATGGCTTGAATTTATTTATTTATTAGAGTCTAGATAGAATTCTATCTATCTATCTATCTATCTATCTATCTATCTATCTATCTATCTATCTATCTATGCATACAATGTTTTTTTTTTTTTTTTTAACTAGACTTGATATCCATAATAACTAACCATAATATCTAAATGTGTTCTCCAAACTGGACATCAAATCTGCACTATAACTGATAATTAATGTGTCAAATAATGCATTTTCACCTATTTTGCTAGTTTATACTGTTTTTAACATCTACATTTGACATTAGATTAGTTTTTCTCAGTCGCTTTGGTGCATTTCTCACAACACTATTTACATTTGCACAACAGTTAATGCATTTCTCAAAACAATTAGTCATTTGTGCACATCATAGTAGCAGTTTCTCATTCCTTCCAGCTAATTGCAAATGCTTTTGGACATGCATAACATTATCATATCATTGTATGTATCATTATCATTTGCTTATGTCATGTCAGTCAAAATTAACTAAACTTGTGGATGCTGAATAGTCATTCAGCAATATTGTTTACAGTTGTGCTCAGCTTGCTTTTTTTTTTACAACCAACATAAACTTCCTTTGGGTAGAGCTGTGCACAACTGTAAACAATATTGCAGTACATATTGAAACTGAACCTACAACATACACAGGTCTGTAAATCATACATGAAATTGTTCAATTTAAAAGACATTTTCAGAAAAAAAAAAGATTTACATTTTTTAAATACAATTAGCTTGACAGATTTGGACAACTAGTTCACCATTTTTGTATGTAATGACTCAAGTAATGAAATGAGGACTATTAGTTTTATATGGAATGACTATTCAGCATCCACAAGTTTAGTTAATTTTGACTGACATGACATAAGCAAATGATAATGTTATAAACAGCAGAGAGATGTATGAAAGCAATTGATGCATGTCTAAAAGCATTTGCAATTTGTTAGAAGGAATGAGAAACTGCTACTATGATGTGCACGAATGACTAATTGTTTTGAGAAATGCATTAACTGTTGTGCAAATGTAAATATTGTTGTGAGAAATGCACCAAAGCCACTGAGAAAAACTGTAATATGTTTTTAAGTTAATCATTCCTTCAATATCCTGTGTAATGTTTTACTTAAATGTTTGCTGATCTAGTAATGACTTAATATTTTTGACTTTAAAAATGTGAGCAACAAATGAATCTTCTGGGTTTTGATGCCACGAGTTATTGACGTTGAAAATATCCAAAATATTAACTTGATTACAGGTAAGCACTCATCTGCTTCTAAATATAAACGTCCAAAGTCTTTCAGGTGTTTAAAAACAAGATTTCCCCAAAACCCCATAGACCTGCTGCGTATAATCACGTTGGCGTGAAGCTATTCCCGGTAAACCATAAATAGAGCTGCTACACCTAGATTATGCAACCATTCAGTCAAATTCTCTTAATCCTCATTCAGACAGGAAGGCTTCTGGAAATAACCTGATCACATCAAAGAGAGCTGCCTCCAACGGAAAATATATAACACCCAGTGGCCACTGATGTAAGTCCATAGACACGCAAGGCCATTGTTGCAATCAAAATCCGGACTTCTCATCACAGTCAATCTAGCTGTCACACGTAAAGCACGCTCTTTTGTGTGACTCTCATGCGTGGCTAACTTTAAATAATTAATAGTGTTGGCATCAGAGAGAGGTTGCTCCGTACTCTCACCTGAAAGGATATGGGATCCTTTGATCTGTCCTCCGTATTTTCGTTCTCGTCCTCATTTTCATAACTTCCGTTGGTGAAGTAACCCTCGTCGTGCCGACAGGCCTGGAGAAGATGCCTCAGCTGTCCCCACATCAAGTAGGGAGGACGCCGAACACTCGGTACCACTGAAGAGGGCCAGACCACCCACTTTAAGATGAGTCTGTTACATGGCATCCCTCGCTCACATTAAGCCCTTCCATGCTGGCAAAGAACTGACATGTTCCCAAAAGCCCAAAGCCACGGGGTTCCTCATGGTTCGTGGCAGTTTCACATCTCTGGTCAGCTGGCGCCTTGAGAAAGCAACTTAAACTGGAGACGGCGAATGAAAACAACACTTCTTGGTACTGTATACAGGACAGAACAGGGATTACAATTGTGCATGTCCCATCGAGACTGATCCCCCGGTGGTTTAGTGCACTTCAAGGGCTTAAGACAGATTAAACACAGGATGTGTGCGCGCGCTTGTCGTTCACAGCCATGAGCGTGTCGTGTGGGAGATGCTTTAAATAAAACAGAAGTATTTATAGATTTGAGTCTATAAGAACTTCTCCCCAGTCATGTGTGGTTTCATTGCCTTTCACTGACAATGCAAAAACTCATTAAGGGTTACAGTCTTATTTCTAGCAAACAAGTTTTGTTGATCTTGTTTTAAGAATACAGTGCAAGATCAGATTCTGTTCGACTACTATTATGATTGTTTTAAGATTATTATTTAATTTTACTTAGTAAAGCTTAAAGTTAGATACTTTACTTAGAGACTTAGCTTCAGAGACATAAGACCAGCCTTATATTACTAAGATTTTATTTTGGCTGTAATAAGTGTATGTGTGTCTGTGTGTGTGAATGAGAGACAGAGAGAGATTGTGTATACAGAACACTGTACATTACTTCTCTGTAGCATCTCTCTAGCTTGCTGGTTTAGCAGCGATTATGAATTTATGCTATATTTATTACCTCCAGTAGTTCGTATTAACATCCATTTCTCATTATTAATCCTTAAGTCATTAAGTTTATAAAGTCTCTAAATGCATATTTCTCCCATTCAAAGACTGTCCCATATTACCCAAACCATGCTGTCCCACATTATCAATTATATTTGCTATGTGGGACAACAACAACAAAAATCTAAAAAACATTTTCAACACTTTAATACATATTTAGTTACTTGAATAGATCACAAACATAATTTGACAATATTGCTTTATTTATGACAGGTTTATGTCCTTAACACCTTAACATTAATCTCGTCAGAATCCTGTCAGTGACTGTCATCCAGTATTCATGACAGCTTCTTGATTGACAAGTGCCCTGCCCTCCCTCTGTGGAACCCCCTAATGAAGTCATGAGGTTTCACTCATATGGAGTCCATGCTACATTTATAATAAATGTCCAGCTGACTACATTTTGTTAGAACAAAAACAAACACGGTGAAGCTTAGGTGTCCCAGATTACCCAAATTCATCCTACTTGTTAATTGGTGACAAAATACATTCTGTTAGGTTCTGTTAAATTAAGCTTCAGTATTTTGAGAAGCAACAAGTCATAATTTTGCACTGTAACTATACTATTAAGTCTCAAACTTATAAAAAAAAATTAGACAATATGCACATGAGTGTGATTTTGATTTAATTCATACAATTTTCTTGTTTTAAGTTTAAATGCTTTGGCTTATTTTAAGACAAAATTTATAATTACAGTTCTTAAATTAAGAGGGACTCATTCTCCTGTTTAGTAAGTAGTTTTAAGACCAAATAAGAAAAGCAAACTGTTTAACAGTAATTAACAAACTAAGTTTAAGATAATTTGACTAAATACACTGCTTGAATGGGTATATATTTTCTTTACTAAATCCTAGGTAAGTTTTCTTATTTAAAGAAAAATGTCAAGTATATTTATCTTACTGCTTTGACAGATAAATTGACTTGTTTCTAGTATTTATCTTCTAAAACCATTCATTTATTTATTTCTTGTATTTAGATGGTTGAGTTTTGCAGTGCAGTTTAGACCAGGAAAAGCATGCAAATGTGTATATTTTAATGTAAGATGTACATTGTATTGTCAGACTAAGCAATTGTCCTGAGCAATTTTTATATATTTTTTGTTTAAATTAAATGCTATATCTTACGCAAGTCTTTTTATTGATTGATTTTATAGTAGGGGTGTCACAGTGGCGCAGTGGGAAGCACGATTGCATCACAGCAAGAAGGTCGCTGGTTCGAGCCTTGGCTGGGTCAGTTGGCATTTCTGTGTGGAATTTGCATGTTCTCCCCGTGTTTGCGTGGGTTTCCTCCGGATGCTCCGGTTTCCCCCACAGTCCAAAGACATGCTTTATAGGTAAATTGGGTTACTAAATTGTCCGTAGTGTATGTGTGTGAATGTAAGAGTGTATGGGTGTTTCCCAGTGATGGGTTGTAGCTGGTGGGGCATCAGATGCATAAAATATATGCTGGATAAGTTGGCGGTTCATTCTGCTGTGGCGACCCCTGGTTAATAAAGGGACTAAGCCAAAAAGAATATGAAAGAATTTTATAGTAGTAAATTATATGTATGGAGTAGTTATACTCCCTTTATAATGTGCTAACCATTTGTATTGCCTTATAAATTATAAATTCTTAAGTTTGGTATCTTTTTTTAATAAAGACACATGACAGACTATCTGCAGTTTACATTGTAGAACACAAATAGCTAAACAAATTATTCTAAACAAACTATTCACTCATTCTCAAGTGGTTATAAACCTTTGAGAGTTTTCTTTTCTGTTAAACACAAAAGAAGATATTTTGAAGAATGCTGAAATTCTGTAACCATTGTTATCCACACGAGGAACAAATTCAAAGTCATGCGTTATAGGTTTTCAGCTGTTTTCAAAATATTCAAACAGGTTTGGAACAAGGGAAGGGAGAGTAAGTGATTGCAGAATTTTCTTTTTTGGGTGAACATCCCTTTAAGTCAAAACATTTTCAAGTTGTGTCAAGTTTTGTCCTGTATGAAGTCCTGAGTTAAGTCTTAAAAATAAGAAATCTTAAAAATGAAATTATATCTTCCAATGGGAATATATATAAGCTGTCTCCCTTTTGAACTCTACCCCACTGATTCTTTTGCCCTCCTGATACACCCTATGTTGACTATGTTCACACACACCTGCCACTCACCATTCATTCATTATTTTTCCTTCAGCTTAGTCCCTTTATTCATCAGGGGTTGCCACAGTGGAATGAACCGCCAACTTATGCTGCATATGTTTTACGCAGCGGATACCCTTCCAGCTGCAACCCAGTACTGGGAAACTGCCACACATTATATAGACACAAAATTACTGAATATAATATACAGTATTCAACATGTTAAGTGGCTAATCACCTTTCATTAAAGCTGTCTTCAAAATATGACTTTGCAGGGTGAATCCAGAGCAATCCACATCACTAGCAAGGCACATTTCTGTAAAGGGTTAATCCTATGCCCCGCTCACATGACAACATCACGTGACACTGGTCCCGTGATGTCTTGTTGCAATTTGACAGCAGAGGAAGCAGGTAAGCGAAGTCAAATATGTTTTTTAATATTTCTGTCAAAAATATCGCTAGTCGGATTCAACAGTAATTGTTAGATAACTATATAGCAACGTCGAAGTAAACGTAGACGCTTGGCGCTTCGTTTCTAACTCGCTGTTTTCGTGCATTAGCATTTGTCAGTGCCTGTGCTCATTCAGTAGTTGTTTTGTTAGACAACATTACAAGATATCATCACATGATTTTAAAATGCCACATTTACAACGTTGCCTACTGACAAGTTTGGTTGAGCTCATAACATTATACATTTTAAATGAGCTCGTTTAATTCGCTTCTTTACCCGTTTAACCTTAGCTAGCAGATAACGACCCTTGCGATGCTAGATAAAAAATTCATAAAAAGTTATAGCTTTATAACAGCACACGGTCAGACAGTATACGTGAAGTCTTTATTTACGATTCCTTCACCGTGTTAAATATGTTTCTAACCTCTTTTCGTGACCGAAGATGCTGCAGTATTTCTTATCGTGGCCTTTTCAGTTTTAGCACATCACGATTTGATATTGTGTTCATTTTTAAGCTCCTTAAATATAAAATCTGAAGATGGATATCCGAGGGGCAGTGGACGCTGCCGTCCCCACTAATATAATTGCAGCGAAGGCCGCAGAAGTCCGAGCAAACAAGGTCAACTGGCAGTCCTATCTTCAGTGAGTACATCTGAATATCACTTCTGCTTCTGTATTTCTCTCATAGACAGCCTAGATGCTATATTTGTATTGTGCTTTTGTGTTGGTTTTATTTTGGACATTCTGAGGAAATTAAGTCTCAAAACATCATTAAAATAAAATGCACTCCTGTGAATGAAGTGGAAACCCCTTGATACCTAGTTGTCAGTTGTTAATAGGATTGTTACTATATTGCACTCTAGAATTTTGTATTAACTGATAGAAAAAGGTGTTGTACTGGCACATGTAATCTATTCAGTAACACCGGTAAAACGTCAAACATACAGTGGATTTCGGAAATGTCATATATTTTTTTATAAATTTTCCTAGTCATGTGCCCCGATGGTGTTACACCAGTTTTTTTGTTCACACACACACCTGCCACACATGATACACACACAAACTTTTGGACATGTCATATAGTCTATTTTGAAAAAGCTTTTCAAATATACAAATCTATACATCTTTCTGGTCATGTGATTTTATAATGCCACACACTGATTTCTGAAGTGTTGTATTGTGTATTTTCAATGAACTTTTTAAATATACAAATCTATATAACTTCCTATACATGTGACTCAAGGATAACACACCAACTGTAATATTAAGCTAAAGGAAGATCACAAAATCATTATTTATGTTATTGAAGATTACTTCATAATGACATCACTAAGTCATAAACTTCATAATGACATCACTAAGTCATAAATATTTGAATGTTGTATATTACATGCTGCATGTATGTATAGTATAAGTACACCATAGGTTATTTGGACTCTTTAGATACAACAACTACAGCGTTAACTAGGCTAGATTTAGTCTGTGTTTGACTTGCACTTTTGATTGGTTACTGTCCCCAACTTCAAGTGCCCAAGTTGGTATCCTTGCACATATTTTTCCACTGCTCATCCTCAATATAACTAAATCAGTGAACACTGTTGTTATTATTAATTTTGATATTGTGATCTTAAAGAGAAGCATCATGGTTTGTGACTATTATGTGATTATTATTATTATGTGTCATATCAATTAATGCAGAAGAAGGGATCAAATCTCTAATGAATATCCAATTTTACTGCACCTCTCTGTAGGCAGATTGAAAGTTTTGAGACACTATGGAAAAAAAGAAAAAGCAGCTGTGTGCCTTCAGAATATTCAGATTTATATTTAGATAAATATATAATTGATAACATTATAATTGAAAAACATTTCACTATGTTACTATTTATAACATTTTAGATCACGTGCAATTGAGCATTAAAGGGGTGGTCCAGAGTGTATTTTTAAGGCTTGGTTGTGTTTGTAAGATGCAAAGCAATGTAAGCTCATGCTTCTTTTGTAAAAAAAATCACGTAATTTTTTTCATATATCTTACTTTGATTATATACAGCTACTCGGCTAACATAAAAACGACTGTCATATTTCCTAGTTCCTCTGAAAGGCCCGCCCTCAAAAGGCTCCGATTGGTCAGCTAACATAATGTGCTGTGATTCACGGATTGGTTCCATGTCACCAGGAAAAGCGTCATGCCCCTACAAGCTTGTGCTTTTGCTGTGTAAATAGTCAGTCAGAGTAGCTGTTAGCTGTATCAGTTTGTGTCTGAATCAAATTAATATATCTCACTAGCCTGGATGCATTTTCTTGTAGTCCCCAAAGTGTAGTCCCTAGAGCACTTTTTGTAGTGCTCTAGGCTTTGCTAAGGTAACTCTGTAAAAGCCAATGTCTTCCTTTGCATTGAACTTGCATTCAGAGATGTTGTTGTTATGTTTACACATCTACACTACACATCCACTAAAGTTTAAAATATGATATCGTAGTGGACCACAACCACCTGTTTTATAAACACTGGGTCTCAAAAACATATATTTGTGTGAGTTCTGATATAATTGGCTTTTCTTGTTTGCCAAAATGTCCTTGGAGTGATGCTTTTTGTAAAACAGGAACAAGGTCTAGGTTTTAAGGAAATTGGGTTTATGTCATTGTCTTGTGACAGTTGTGATGGAGGTGGTGTCGTGTGTGTAGCTGTGTGCATTTCCTTTCTGTTTCTGATATTCATTGCAAAAAAAGGTTCCACACAATCAATTTGTGTTGGGATAACCTCAATGAACTATACAAACTTAAGTGAATTGAACATAAAACAATTGAGTTGCCCCCATAAAACCTCAAGATTTGTATCGTTTCAGCTCATTTTTAAGTAGTTTGAACAAACAGCAAACGTCATTTTGAGCATTGTTTGATTTAAGATTTGTTATTTGACAATCACATATGCGTGGTCCTACATGGTTGTTTAAGGAGAGTTTATAAAATTGGTTAGCTACGCTCTGCAGAATTTAAATGAGTATGGTTTGATATTTACTGGAATTACTAATATTAGTGATATTTACTGATATTTACATGATTGAATGGTCAGTGGCCGAGAGTGCTTAACATGCTGCAATTTAAGAAAACACATGCAAATACAAAAAAACGCCAGCAAATTAAGAAAAGATCTTCATCCATTTTACAGCACACCTGCTGCAATTCATCACAACCCAAACACATTTTTAAAAAACGTGTTGCATTTTCTCACCATGCAAACAAATGATTAAAACTCGCTGCAATTTCTCACAACACTTTCAAATAGCACAGAACACAACGGAAATGTTACAAGAGGACCCTAAAACATGACAGACCCAGCTATTTAAGTTATGGTTATTTAGGCTAATAAATACTAAAGACACAGCAATCAGGGTGTTAAAATAAACAAACAGAAAATTCACCTTTCAAAGATCACCAACAACTTCACTGAGCAATAGTCATGGCACAGCGGCGTTTGTCTTGTTTTTCGGTTCACTTGAAACATTGATGTTGTGTTTCGATGTTTTTGCAAGGGTTGTGAGAAAATGCAGCGCATTTTAATAATTTGTTTACGTTGTGTGAAAATGCAGCATGATTTTTTAAATGTGTTTGCGTTGTGAGGATTTGCAGCAGGTGTGCTGTAAAATGGATGAAGATCTTTTCTTAATTTGCTGGCATTCTTTGTAATTGCATGTATTTTTTTTAATTGCAGCATGTTAAGCTCTCTCGGCCACCATAAGTCTGAGCCTGTGTTGTAAAGCATTTCAGTGATGTTAAGGTCTTTATGTGATTGGGGCTCAAAGTGCATGTGTGATCTAAGATGTGTACATTCTGTCCAATAAAAAAAACATGGAGCTTACCTTTTTTTATACATACGTTACAGTCATTTATTTAAATGAAAATAAGCATACACAACTTGATACAGTAAACTAATCAAAAGGGGCAATAAAGACTTATCTTTAATTTTAACTTGAATAAAGTAACCTAAATTGTTACTTATCTTTTTTTTTGTAAATTCAGTAATAATTCACTATGTTACTATTTGCACCATGTTTTAGATCAAGTGCAGATTTGGTGAATATAAGAGACTGGGTTTCAAAAACGCATAATTGTTTGCTAATTGTCTAATTTGCTAAATCTAATATTAGTCTAAATGTTTGATAAAAATATATAGAAACAGGAAGAAAAGCTGATGTAGCCATAGAGTTCTCTACAAAATAGTGCAGATAGATGTTTAATAGACACTTTTCACATTTCCGGGTTTCTTTGTAGCGGAAGGCATCATAGCTGGGTAAACTTAGAGTGCAGTTAATCAGAGAGTACAAAAATTATTTTTTTACAATCCTATTTGATGAAATAATAAAAGAAAAACTCCATGATGGTTTTATCAAGACTTTAAGAAAAAGGAAAAACATTGTGTGATGGCAGCCAGCCAAATTTACTGTCCCACCCCAGAGACGCTGCATTAGAAACACCTTGCATAAGCGGTATTTCGTTTTTTGTATTTTGAACAATACATACGTAAATTCCTTCGTTTTTTTTTAAAAATCTAAATATTAAAAACTTTCAAGGATTTAACATTATGATGACCATTAAACTCGTCATAACAGTCTTGTGAAAAGGGTTCATATCTGATATAGGATTCTTTACAATAATATAATTGTTTATATACTGTGCATTAGATAAGTCAGCACCAAAGCTATTCTATCAATAAAAATTCAGAAATTTGTACACCCAAATTAATAAGTTGGGGGAAAATGTTAAATAAAATTGGCCATTGTGGCTCCGTAGTTAGCACTGTTGCCTCACAGCAAAAAGATTGCTGGTTCGACTCCCAGCTGGGCCAAAAGCTATTTCTGTGTGGAGTTTGCCTGTTCTCCCTGAGTCCAAAAACATAGGTGAATTGGATGAACTAAATTAGCTGTAGTGTATGAGTGTGTGTGAATGAGAATGTGTGTTTTCCAGCACCAGGGGTTCACGAGTTTGTGTACTCTCAATGGATTGCTACTAGAAAATTCCAGAGTAATTGGTGATTTATTCCACTGGTGAAACCCCTGATGGATTGTGGACTAAGCCAAAGGGAAGTGAGAGGGGGAAAATCAAGAGAAGCATAAACATTATAACATTTTGTAAAAATTTTGTAGTTTGATTTGCAATAACTTGCTTGAAGTTACATATATTATCTTTCTATTCCAAAAAATGATTATCATTTAATGGATATAACCGTTTCATAAAACTTGAGTTTCAATGCACCAAAATATTGGCTATATTCAATATTTATCAAGGCGATAGATAGACAGACAGACATGCATAAAAAGATTTACTTAACAGTGCCTTTTCTCATGAAAGAACTAATATATTGAAACTAAGTACTATTTTTTTACATGTTCTACTTACAGAGAACACATGATTTAACAGATCATGCAGCTAGCTGTCTTATTGCCTAACACATAAGATAAGGTTGTGATAAGATGTAATCTACTAACAGGCACAGAATCAAAACACTATTCAAATACCAGTAAATTAGCTACTATAAACCTTAGTCAAATGCTTTGCAATATTTATTTCAGTACTCTCTGCACATTAATTGTGCACTTAAAAAGAAATACAAATATGCAATTAGCTCATTCTCAAAAATCGCTATGTTCATGCTAATACATTACTAATGTCTCGCTGTTTTTAGAAAATCCTGACATGAGGTTTTAACACCAAAAGAGGGTTTACACTGGCATAACTTGATAAATCTTGTCCTAAATATAAATGTTAAATTACCCAGTGGGAGAAGTTGAGAGAACAACCCATAAGCCCTTCATTATTACTGAGTTCTCCAAATATGAGAGAAGCTTTCTGCAGCTGCGCTTATTTGGGCTCTTAAGAACAGATATGACAGGGAAAAAAAGCAATAAAAAGAATATGAATATCTGATGTATTTTGTTGTGTCAATCTTTGGTTAGTTACAGCAGAGATTCATGTTTTTCAGGGGCCAAATGATCTCAGGCGAGGACTGCGAGTTCATTAAGAAGTTTGAGGTTGCTGGATCTGAGGACAAGCAAGCAATTCTGACAAATGAAGGACATCAGGTTAATATTGCATTCTTTCTGCATTCGTTTTGCCCCTTCTATCCTGTTTACCTCAAAAGAAGAATTGTACCACACTAATATTGCAAAACAGGGCTTGACCATTGCTTGTGATTTTATTTTTGGTTATAGTTCTGAGAACCACAGACATTGGGGACCCTTTTATATAAATCAAAGCTTTGTGAAAATAACTAGGCTGCTGTATTTCTACTTGAATCTAATTCTTCAAACATATTGTGTTGCAGTGTGCAAAGACCTTCCTCAACCTTATGGCTCATATATCTAAGGAGCAAACCGTTCAGTACATCCTGACCCTGATTGATGACACACTGCAGGTAAAAAACACGCGCCATTGGAGAGATGTAAAAACTCCACCTCTAATCTCTGTTTTCTTATAGTCTGTCAGGCTTAAAAGCTTTGGAGTGTTCATTTATAACACATAAAGTGACCCTGTATTATCTCAGTTGAAAGGTGTAGAATGTATTGATATGAAAAATGAGGACAGTTACGTGAATATTACTGTGACAGCTTTTTAT
Source organism: Danio tinwini (assembly GCA_903798205.1). Classification (NCBI taxonomy): domain Eukaryota; kingdom Metazoa; phylum Chordata; class Actinopteri; order Cypriniformes; family Danionidae; genus Danio; species Danio tinwini. The sequence continues at coordinate 20,825,537 of CAIGQZ010001336.1, read as the reverse complement.
CTTCACAGCCTTGGTCTTGCATATGTTCAGAAAGCAAAGAAAAAAGTAGGGTCCTTGAGCTCATTTTAAAACATATTGTCAATTCTTAAACAAATAGCTATGGTGCACACACATATTGATGCCCTATCTTAGCTTTTATTTTTCTTTGTGTTTTGTCAATATTATCTGCTAAGTTTGTGTTGATAGACGACCTTCATAAAACCCGCTTTCAGTTGCCATTATGCAGCTTGTGCATCGCAGTGCCTGCACTGAGTATTTCTGTATTCATACAGTGACTTGTCCTCTCACAGCTCATTTAGCCCATGCCTCTAAGATGAGATCTTCTATTCATATGCAAAGTGGCTGTAATTTTAAAACCCAGATAAACAGGCTCATCTTTCTATTTAAAATTCAATTTACTTTTATAAACATATCCTTAGGGAACATGTCTGTCTCTCTCTCAATGTGCTGTTTTGTCCAGAATCTTTTTTACAAGATGCTGAATGTGTTTTTTTATTTCTCAAGGACACAATAGCATACAGAAATACTTAGTACAGGCACAGCTCATAGCTCATGCTGTAGTGATGATGATATGGTGGCACTTGGCTGCTTTGGATTTTATTAAATAATCAGATTATGTAAAATAAATTCATTCTGAATGTGTGTATATATATATAT
>CAIGQZ010001336.1:20797904-20819880 GCA_903798205.1 Danio tinwini | reverse complement strand
TATATATATATAAATCTATATTTTGATGTATATTTTAAATTTGTTTAATTGAGTTTCTATAACAGAAATGCCCATGCTAGAGCCTGTGGGCCAAAGTTGGCCCATGGTAACCTTTGATTTGGTCTACCATCTCATCTGAGAAGAGAGAGAGAATGATGAGGAGGGTTTCGAGATTGTCAATTCAAATTTAATGTAGCCCTTTATTTGTTTTATTGGTAAAAGCTAACTGAAATACATGGTTTCAATTAAATGGTGTAAATGAATCAAATTTTGTTTAAATGTACACAATGTTACCTGTTTTTTAATGTTACAATTTGGTGACTTTGGTGAGCAAATCAAGTCAAGGCAGATTCTGCTTGTCTAGTGTACTCAGCATTGAACTCCACTGTGTTATAAATGTGATTGTTTGTTTAAGTTAGCATTTAAAAAGTTATCCTTTTTATAACTTTTATTACCCATGGCAGTTTTAATGTACTATAGTTTGGTATATGTACCTTCGGCCCACGCCTCTCTGTGATATTTGGTTTTTGGCCCTTTATACAAAAAAGTTTGGGCACCCCAGTTTTATATAAACCTTTTTGTAGTCTTCAAATTTGGAGAGCTTACTAACTTCTGTATTACAATAAATACCTGGGCTTATAATTTTTTTCTGTAATCACTTACCTTTTCTTTTCGTTATTTGATGTTGCAATAATGTGTCTCTATGCAGGAAAATCATCAAAGAGTGAATATCTTCTTTGATTATGCAAAGAAGACTAAGAATACAGCCTGGTCATACTTCCTCCCAATGCTGAACCGTCAAGACCTCTTTACTGTTCACATGGTAAGCTTCTGTTAGACATTCACAGCGTTTTATTTCAAATAAAATACATTCTTTTGAATTTTCTGCTTATAATAAAACAATTTCTTAAAATTATAATAAACACCACAGCTGTTTTCAAAAATACAAGAAGTATTTTTAAGCACCAAATCATTGTATTCAAATGATTTTTGAAAAATCACATTATGCTGAAAACTGGAACAATTTCTAAATATTACAATAAAATGCATTTGATCTTTTATAACTTCCATCAAACCTGTAACATCCATTCTAGGCTGACTTTTTAATTATTTAGTAAACATTTTATCTGAAGAGTGCTTTTTATTACAAATATAAGCACAAAAATACCTGCAATATTTCATAAATTAGTATTGAAATTAATTTGAAATATTTTAAGAAGCTTATTTCCTTCTCTAATATAAAAGTATTTTCAGCTGCATGCAGGAGAGATTCAATTCCACATTTAGTTTTTTTTTTGTTTGTTTGTTTAAAAGTGCTGGTATAAGATTCTAATAGTATATCATCACGGTATCATAATATTGTGATTACTGCTTTAAAATATGTTCTTTTTACATGCCTGAGTAAAAAACAACAACTATTTTCCCCATTAAACACAATATATTTTATTTTAAGAAACATTTCAAGTATTTTGGAAAAGTAAACATGTCAGGCTCAATAATTAAAATAAATCATTGACAACTTTATCTCTATTAGTTTCAAAAACAGATTTCTTTACATCTCAAAAAGGTAGTTTTGGATATCTTTCTTTTCTTTGGATATAAATTAAGCCACTGCACTGTTCAGGTCTATAGCATGCTTGGATGTTGGTTTATAAGTAATTTGTTTTTCAAATGTTTCTATAATCATGGGCTGACCAGAAGCTTTTGATGGTGATAGTTCTGTGCTGCTGGAGATACTGTTGCCCTAAAAAACTTTTTAAAACAGTTGTAAAAAAAACAAAAGCTTACATATACTGTAGAACCGGTTTAACAGTAAATTTTAGCGGTCTTAAAACCTTAACTTTTTCAAACCGCTGTAAACTTTGAAAGCGGTTATCATTCCATGCCTAGTGCTGGTGGTGTTTGCTGATGGATCAACTGCATTTTCTCAACAAAGTGGCCATAAAACATGAACCAATATCACTCAACCTTCACAAAATGGAAATAGCATCATGTTTTATTCTAAAAAGCAATGATTTCATTTAGAACCGACATCCGGTAAATCAATGAATGCACATTTCTGAGCTGTCAGGCATTCAGGGTCACTACATTTAAAACCTTTGTTTGAGAGCACGTAGGTAGCATTGGGACCCATCAATAATTCATCAAAAAGATTTCCATACTTTGAACATTCGCTCAAAACCTAAACGCTTTGCTTTCGTTTTAAGTATATGTACTTAACACGCAGAACAGTGTGAAGTCAGTAGTCACGGCTTAATTACCCTTCAGGCAGCCGGCGGTCGCAGGGTAAGGATGGTATTGATTCCCCCTGCCATCTTCACCTCAGCTCTTAATAAAACACTCTGAAGTTCCCCTTTTGCATGGCAAGCAGAGTAAATGTCATGTCTTCTGAAAACATCAGAATGGCTCTGAATGCATTCATTACCATAGCGCGCACACATAGATGTAGAGAGAAAGGGCCTTCTGTGAATCGCTTCATCTGACCAATAATTCCAGCATATTCCACAATAGTTGCATATTCATTTGGCTAAAATGTTCATTCGAGATGGTTAATTTCAGCTTGAATGTTTCAGATGGATGTGCAGCAACAGTTGCCATTACTTATCACAATTAAGACTGCTAATGGTCCTTTGGCCTTTTGCCACTTTTATTCAGAGGAGAGCGGTGAGAGGACAGAAAATGATGGAAAGAGAGACTGAGAGCAGGATTTGGAAATGTTATAAGCTCTATTAAAAGTCTATTTGTCTGTATTTGCACAGCACACATTCAATTCCCCACAATTTGCCTAGTTGTTTGTTATTTGGCGTTTTACAGATTTTTAAACATGCTTTTGCTTGTACAATCACTCAAGTACATCAGAGCCTGGCATAACTGAAACATTACATTTAATTTAAATATTTTAGAGTTGGCATGACCAGAAAAAAATATTTATACTATAATAAAGGATTTGGAAATGTTATGAGCTCTGTTAAAAGTCTATTTGTCTGCATTTTAACAGCACACATTCAAACCCCCACAATTTGCGCAGTTGTTTGTTAATTGGCGTTATACAGATTTTTAAACATGCTTTTACTATTACAATAACTCAAGTACATCCGTGCTTGGCATAACTGGAAAATTACATTTAATTGAAGTATTTTAGAGTTGGCATAACCAGGAAAAAAAAGAATATTTATACTAAAATAAACATATAAAAAGCCATAAAAAATAAGACTTTATTTATTGTATTCAAGTCTAGAAATCCAATTTTATAATAAAAATATTTTGTGAATATTTTGAAAATATTTGGTGAATATTTTTCACCCAGGTTCACAATGATTCTTCCTCTAAAGCTTGCAATTTCGATTCATGCAGTATGGATGGATGTAGTTATGATGTAATAAAAATTATGATTTATCTTGCTTAAAAACATACCTACAGCGGGGAAAATAAGTATTGAACACGTCATGCTTTTTTCCTGGAAATAATATTTCTTAAGGAGCTGTTGAGACATGGAATTAAATCAGATTTTGGTTAAAAACCCAAACAATACAAATATAAAAATAAAACATTTTTTTTAAATGAGTTCTGTGTAATAACAATGAAATGTCACAAGGAGAATGTACTGAACAACTGATACATGTTTAATATTGTATATAAAAGTTTTTTTTTTAGTGATGGCAGCTTACAGACATCTCTCATATGGGGATTGAAGTCATATGAATTGCTCAGGTGTGAGTTTTTCCACAGACTTCAACAGTGTAAAAATCGTGATGGCTCTGTGGGTCTTTATTTTGTATTCTCTGTTGGATTCAAGTCGGGTGATTGGCTGGGCCATTCTACAGCTTGATTTTTTTTTCTTTTCTCTGAAGGCATTTGAAAGTTTCCTTAGCTGTGTTTTACATCATTATCTTGCTGAAATGTCCACTCTGGTTTCATCTTCATCATCCTGATAATTGAGACGTTGGACTGAAGCAGCAAATATTCATTTACAGTGACAAAGGGCAGAGGATTGCTGAATAAATACTGAGAGATTTCAGCTGCTGTCTGGGCTTTCACTGCCTTTCTACACCTACCATTCTTCATGTGTTCAATACTTTTTCTTTGCGTTATTTCATTTTTATTACACATAAGTTATTTGTAAACTAATTAAATGTGTTTCCTTTGCATATATGTGTTTCTTTGGTTGTTACCAACACCCGGGGGTCAGTGACACCTTCAGAAATATTATTTCTGAGAAAAATGGTGACATGTTTAATACTTATTTTCCCTACTGTACTTTATCTCAACCACTTTCAATTGTGACAGACAGACAGACAGACAAATAGATGGATTGCAATAGTGACAACTTATAAAATAGTATTGAATCCAGTATAAAGACCACAACATCTATTATTGTAAAATAAATTTTGACAAACCTGAATCAAACTGTCTTGTTTAAAAAATGTCAAACTGTCTCTTGCTGAAGTGATCTTGAACATTCTTTCCTAATGTCATAATCATATCTTCACTTGTTTTGACTTCTTTTGAATGATTTTGGGTTATTTTGAGTCCCCTTAGTGGGCCCCGACCAGGTATTTGATGTGTCTCTATATTCAAGCATCTGTACGAAAGCCATGTCTAATAGAAATACAAATTTTCTGAGCACTGATGCCACATTTCTCTTCCTCCCCTCAGGCTGCCAGGATCATAGCCAAACTGGCTGCCTGGGGACGTGATCTGATGGAAGGCAGTGACCTGAACTACTACTTTAACTGGATTAAGACCCAGCTCAGCTCTCAGGTAAAAACAAAGATATTCCACCCTAATACCAATAGACCTTCTCTCTCAAATCTATTCAAAACAAAATTTTTAATTCTGTTAAAATTACGTATTTCTCACATTATTCCAGACCTGTATAACTGACTTTCTTTTTGGTTTGTTTTGTTAGTGACTGAGAGCATTTCTGTTCATTTCATAGCATCTTTTCATTCATACAATAAAAGTGAATGGAGGCTACATCTGCCACTTTGCTTATTATTTCTTCTTTTGTTCAGTAGAAGGAAGAAATTCATATGAGATGAAAAGAAGTGATACTGAGTAAAAGGTGTCAGAGTTTTTATATTTTTACACAAGATTTGTTGATTACATTTTATTGATTTATAAAAAGTACTTGTTTTTAAATGAGGAACACTTATGTTGCAGAGAAAGCTCTCTTTCTGTTTCTCAGCATTTTTTATTTGCTGAAAGGTCCTTATCTTCAACTTATCAAAAACACATCTGCTTCTGCCGCCTGTGACAGATCATAACCTACTGTATCTGGATCTTTGTGCATTACTAGTATTGCCTCTGTGCCTTATGATGTAAATTTTCCCTATACAATGAAACTTCAAAAGATGCCATCGCTTTCTTCTTGTTTTCAATCCTCCTTTCACAGGAGTGTGAAAGGCAAGCTGAGACATAAAAGAATTTGTGATGTCAAAGCGCTGGCCGTGTGCTGTGTTCCTTTTAAATTTTTTTCCTTTTTTTGCCATTGGGTTTTTTGGGGTTTTAAATAGAACGTCTAAATTAAAGATGGCTGCTTTATCAGTATCAGTTTCTGTGTGAGGCCACATCTGGGCTTCAATGTTTTAATTAAAATAAGGGCTGTAAAGCGATTAGAATTTTAATCTAATTAATTACATGATGTGCTAATTAATTAATCTAATTAATCGTGTTTAATCGCACATAAATATTTTATGAAAAATCATTTCATAAAAAATTTGTATAAACAAATATGTTTCCACTCATTGATGTTTAATTCAATGTTGTACATGGACATAGACCAAGGGTTTTTCAGAACATAGACTAAATAAAGTCTGAAACAGGATAATATGAATTTAGCAACAAAAAATGAATACAAATATTGTGTCTGACATGTGACCAGTAGTCATGTTCTAATGAGATAACACAATTAACACAAGCACAACATTAGTGTTAGATCTTAGCTGGAACAAATGTGACCGTGTTGATTGTAACTATGGTGATGCGTACTGTATCACGTGCATCCCACTCGACTGGACAAATTGCATCTACTATGGGGGAAACAGGCACCCGCGTGGCTATTCCACTGGCTGCCACTTCTCATGTAAAAGGGCCTTAATTATTGCTTCTGTGCAGTAGATAAATATCAATATGTTTGTTTTTATTTATTTATTTTTAGGTATTTCCATTTTGCAGCAGTCTGGCGGATGATTTTATGCTAATGCAACTTGCACACACATGAATACCTTATTGTCTGCACACCAGCATTTACCAATCAGATCTTTTTCAGCATAACACTTGCGAGTTTTTGTCACAAAAACATTTTTAACATATAAAAAAAAAACAATTTTGCATAATGAATTAATCTAATTAATATATTTTATGAACAGCCCTATTTGAAACTAAGAAACTTTATATAATTAATATGCTTTTATGTTGTGCTCTGACATTTTTGATCATATAGTTGCAAAATTGATTGCATGTCGTACTGAAGAAAAAACACATATGAGCTGTGTAGTATTGTAAAAACTAGTGGATGACGTACCACTTCAGCGCGCATCCAGTAGACACTTTAATATCCCATAAGGTAGGGCTGGGCAGTATGTCTGTGTATATATAATGTTACAACTATTTGATGTATAATGTGACATGTAAATAAGTAGGCATGGCTAACTCAGATGCAGTAGGCCCGACCCGGATGCTGCTCATGTGAGGAAATCGCTGCCTTGTGAACTCCTAGTAAGATCAGTGATCCAAAGTAAATATTTTCCTCTGATTTACTGTAGGTGTACTGTGTTAGATTACCGACTTAAATCTCTGAATATAAGTACAGAATAACTCTGTGTACAATATCTCTCTGTAAGTTAAACAGCCTCTACTGGCTTAAGGCTGATTTATACTTCTGCGTCAAGTGCACGCGCATGCTCCGGCGCTGCCTACGCGTGGTCGCATAGCCCTAGCTGCGGCCGTCTGCGACGCTGACGCGCACCTCACACAAAAAGTAGCTACGTTGCAACGACGTGTAGCGCAAGCTCTGTGATTGTCGGCTTGGTAGCGCTGATGAGTGTAGGTGGGACAGAGAGCCGCGTGAGTCCATTGAGAGCGGTAATGTCTAGATCGGATACACGGCCGGCCGTAAGTGCGGTATGCACAATAATATAGCAGCATTTTTTCTGACACTGTATAACAATAAACCCCACTGCCAGCTAGCGTTTCGAAAGTGTTATTGCAGAGGAACACAAACAGGGGCCCTTTAAAACTTAGAATAGTAAAATAAAAGTAAAATAAACAAATCACATAAAGTGCTTATATAAAGTGCTTATTATTCTTGATTGATATATTGTCCAGAATATATTAAAAAAGGATTGACTTATTGATTGTGACACCAAATCAAACAGAGCTTAACTCAGTATCTGAATTCAGTATCTGAATATCCTTTATTTTTTTATAATAGCCTCATGGGAAACTGTATTCACGGGTGCTGTTACACAAATACAAATGAAACAAGCATCAACTGGGGTCATGAAGTCACAAGTCTTTTTTTAAATTTAGTCACTTGCTTTTCTTCAGCTTAATCGCTGATTTTTATCAGGGGTCGCCACAGCGGATTGAATAAGCAATTACTGATATATATGCCAATTACTGGCATATATTTTTTTTGATAGGGCATTTTTTCCATTCATAAACCCCCAGTGCTGAGGAAATTTTAATTAATCTGTAAATTACCAAACAGAAAAGTTATTTGCATCAGTTCAGCCAAAAGGAGTTCATTCAGTATCATGTATCCCAATTATATTTAATGTCCATTTTCCATTTCTGAAGTATTTAATTTTAGTATATCCCATTTTGTTGATTTTTCTGGATTACCTATTTAAATAACTACATCATGAAATATATTATTACTATGAAATAAAATTGCTCATACAGTGAAATAAAATTTTAGTCATATCCGACCCCTAATATTAGGCCATGCTGAAGAATTTACGAATGATGCAACTGATGTTGGTAGTTCATGTGATGATGACAAATGACTGATGTAGTATGTCCGAATTCCATTCTTACTACTCATACTATATTAAACATACTTTTCTAACAGTTGAATACCTACTCAACTAATATGTGATTTTAGAGAATGGGTCAAGAAATACAGATCAGCTTAATTTGCATCAGTCCTGTTAGCAGATAGCATATGAATAATATTTATAATTAAAATATTTATTAATTATAAATCACAAAAAAAAACAACATATTATAAAAAATCTGTTGCAAAAATACAAGGATTTTCACAGGTGATCTCAGACTTCTAGAGCCACCTTTATGTGAAACACTTTGCAACACTTGCGCAGGAACGAGTGAATTTGTATGTACTGTGTCACTGCTTGAATCCTAAATGTACACAGTAGGAGGTGGAGATTTGCAGAGGCAGCCGTGCCAGGGCACTACTGCAGCAGAGTGCTTTATATAAAGGGCACAACAAGAAGAATGAACTGAGAAGTGCCTGGAGCACGATTTGAACCTGGATCCTCCTGACTCAGAATGAGCTGTGAGCTGTGAGCTCTGCTGCAGCAGGCCAGCCACAGATACAGATTAAGAGATTCACTCAAGGGCCTAGTGTTGATGAGTGCACTAGGTTGAGTCGTTTACCATCAGCACGTGGGAACCAAGGGTTGACCTTAGCCTCTGTGGTCTTACCAACTTCATTGTTTAAAAAAAAAACAGACTCTGATGTGTTGAATTTAATGTTTATGCTACTTGCTTGGAAGTAGTGGTGAAAAAACATTTTGTACATGGCCAAATTGTTGGACCACCACACTTATCAAATTAACAAATCAAAGAAATTCCACTGACATTATTTTATTTATTTATTTGTTTGTTTATTAATCCATCAGTGTATTGGTCAATGATTTGTATCAGCCACCATTTCATCGATTTACCCCATAGCGTTCTTGGATTGCTGTAACTAATGGTTTAGCACAGTGTTTCTCAACCACATTCCTGGAGGAGCACCAGCTCTGCACATTTCCCTTGTCTCCTTAACCAAACACACCTGATTTTAGATCATCAGCTCATTAGCAGAGACTAAATGACCTGTAAAGGGTGTGACAGACAAAGGAGACATCTGAAACATGCAGTGTTGGTGGTCCTCCAGGAACGTGGTTGAGAAACACTGGTTTAGCATACCATGTGGTTGTATATCTGTTGCATAATCCAGTGTTTTTCTCTAGACACTTGAAAGACACTTGTTAGATAGTTGGCATTTGACAAAGGACAGCTTTCAGAATCTCTCCCAGTTCAGTGCTGGATTAGGCTAAAAACTCCTCAAAGGAGCAGCTCCAACCATAATAGACTGTGGATTGTGAGCCATAACCTGTAAGTATTTTTATTTGTTAAAAATTATCTATTACATGCACAGTTTCTAGTGTTAACGGTATGTTGTAGCAAGGATGTAAACAAGGATGTAAACAATGGGAAATGCTGTTTGGCACCGTTAACAATTTAGCTACGAATTCATATTTATCTGTCAAACCGCTGTAAACACTCACAATCTTCAGCAGCGCTGCAGTGTCTCTCTATGTGGCTGCTTTCCCTGCATCTCAAATAACAAACTTGCAAAAGATATGTGAACATTTCATATTACTTACACATGCTTATAATCCGAATATATGTGAAAGACACTTGTCAGGCTTTATTTTAAGAGAGCAGGCATGAGGTTCAGCTGTGTCCTTTTCATTTTCTGTCTGATTCAGGCTCAAACTGATACAGCTAACAGCTACTCTACCTGACAGTATTTACACAGCAGTGGCACATGCATGCTATTAGAGGTGTGATGCTTTTTCTGGTTATGTGGAGCCGATCTGCAAATCACAGCTCATTATGTTAGCTGACAAATCAGAGCCTCTTGAGGGCGGGCCTTTCGGATGTTGTTTTCATGTTAGCTGCGTAGCTGTAAATAATCAAAGTAAGATATATGAAAAAATTACGTGATTTTTTTTACAAATTAAACATGAGCAAACACTGCTTTGTATCTTATAAACACAACCACCTTTTTAAAATCTGATCAAATCTGTCATTTTTTTTTCATTTTTAGCAACTCTACATGTACTAAAGAAAACAAAACAAAATGTTTAAATTTATATAAAAAAATACAATTATTAATATATAAATAAATAAACGCATGTGTGCATACAATAAAAAAGCATAAAAGTATCAAAACAACATTATATTGATAGCAGGTGATACAATATATGTTATATGGACAACAGTCCCTTTCAAACTTATTTTAACCTTTTTCAGTTGATTTTATTTTAATGACAAAATTCTGAAAGTCAGACACTGTTATCATTGAAATTGGCCAATAGTTCTTTATTTAAATCAGTCAGAAAAAATATCTATTTATTTATCTGTCTGTCTGTCTATTGCACGTGTCTTTTTGAGGTCAGCAAAATGATCTATCTTTCTATCCATCTATAGATGGAAGATAGATACACAGAAAAATAATATATTCGTGCATCTATATTTTTTTCTTCTTTTCCCTGTTATAGCATCCCATATGTGTGATTTATATTGTGTCAGGGCAAACCTGACAATGTATCAGGCAGGATGTTTTAAAATAATAAGAGATAAAAGCTCTTTTCCATGTATGTATGAATTGTGTCCTGACCAGTTGCACTGAAGGGCAGGATATTTTGTTAAAAGCAGTTTCTTTTTTTATGGCATGCATTGCCGCTTACTAATGCTTGTCGAAGGAGACCTCATGTCTCAGCTGGTTAGTACACAATGTCAGTTTGTGTGTGTCGGGATTTGAATGTGATCTAAGCCATTTTAAATAACAGTCAAACATGTTTTGCTTTGTTTTGTTTCACAAGCCTGAACCAGATTCTATTTACATCAAAGTGCAAAGATGTGTTTTGTGCGGACATGTTTGAAGTGAAGATACTTGCACTGAATCTCCATTTACATTCAACAGCAATGACCAGAATTGTTTGGTGTTTGGATTATGACAAAGATGTAAAATGTGTGTAAAATTTAAAGTCTTATCATTTTCAGTGGGGACAGATGATACCTATTCTTAACACTTTTTGTCATGTTGGATTTTATACAACCATTATAGCTCAAATTGATAAGTAGATTATTTCATGTTCATGTAACTGACCAAACAAAATCATTAATCTTAAGATGTTTAAAGATTTAAAAGTGTATTTGAGTCTCCAAGTCACGCAGTTTCAGACTTGATCGGAATCAAACGTTACCTCCCGTTCAGGACTCGAATATATATATATATATATATATATATATATATATATAACTATATGCTTTCCGAATAAATGAATTGACTAATTATTTTAAAGAGTCTTTAATTATATATATATTTAACACATCTATATGCGGTGGCACAGAGTTAGACCTCTTTCTTAACTTCACACCAAAACAGCAATGCGTGCGGCATGACATCACTTTGTTGGCTATTATTGGCTAAATGCCGGCAAAGTGGAACACGGAAGCAGCTTGAAGCAGAAAGCACAAATATGTCTGCGGTCTGGAAGTATTATAAAGTTGATGACGACAACATTGTCATGGCAAACTGTGAGATATGTAAACTTAGGATTGCAAGAGGTGTAAAGGAAAAGTCAACACCTGAAAAACAAGCACCCAACACAATACATAGCTCTTCTTTATTTTTTATTTTTTGTATTATAGAAGTATCGAATCAGGTTTTGGTATTGGTAGATCAAATGACTCTGACTCGAAGGCAAAAAACCTGATCAGGACATCTCTAATTAATATTATTTGACTTATTTAGATATTTAGAATTTAAGTAACCATTTTAATTTATTTTCAAATAAAATTACAGGTAAGTGAATTTACAGACTCATTACTACAGTCTTTAGCATCACATGATCCTTCAGAAATAGTTTCTTATTTGTAAGTGATGAAAACTGTTGTGGTGCTTAATATTTTTTTGTGGAAACTGGGACACAGTGTAGTTTAATTATTATAAAGTTTAAATGGCATTTAAAACCGCATTGTTGATTCAACCTTGATGAATAAAAGTGAATGTGAAGTAAAAGTATTTGTGCACATACACTGAAGTACAGATGTACTTTCAGTTTAATAAAAGAAGTCTAAACACAATGAAGCGCTTTTGGGTTCATGGTTGTAAGTAACCAAAGCCATATTTGTCATTTAATCAGCGAAAACATCTTTCTCAAGTTCACATTCTAAATGTCTTGCAATGGTTTCTTTTTAGAAAAATAATAAAATAACTTTGCTGTACATATTTGAGCTAAAGGGAAAGGCACAATGTTACTTTTCAGCAGAGGGCACAACCTTGAGATGCAGTATTGCATTAGATGGCTTGATAGGAAGCCAAATTGAAGAAGAGTGAATAAAAACAAGACTAGCTCTTATATATACATATATTATACTATATATGATGGAAAAGATGGCCTATGTTTTCTTTTCATTATATAAAATATACTATAATTAATTGTGAATGGCATTATAGTATAACTATATGCTTTCCGAATAAATGAATTGACTAATTATTTTAAAGAGTCTTTAATTCATTTCTTATTTATTCACTAATTATTTTAATCTATTTCATAAAGTTGTTATATCAAGACTGTGAGAGATCAGCAATGTTTTGGTTTTCTGCTGCATATTTGTGCTTTGCTTTTATTCATACGATGGCTTTTAGTGAGTGCATCTACTTGCAGATCACATGATAAAGTCCAGCTTTCATTTTCAGCTTCCCTACAAATCATTTTACGGTAATAAGATGTTGCATTTTGCACGCAGTTTCATATTTTAGCCGGAGGGCCCTCTGAATTAATGAATGTTGAAAATCATAAATAGAAGAGCTCTCAAAACAGTTCATGTTTATTAGTCTATTCAGAGCACACTCCATAAATTAGCTTCATTGTAGCCAAGCTGCAATGGTTGTGAATAAACCTTTTCAGTGAATTAGTAGGACAAAAAATAGTCAGTTCTACGATGGGAATAAATATAAGTTTAATTATGTCTGGGTTTTGCAAAAGTGTCGACTTGCATGTATTATCACTGAAATTGTGGTTTAGCTCTTGTAACAGGCTTAAGCATTACATTTTCCAGTGCAGCAGAGACTGAAATAAATTCAAGGCCACTCTTGCACAGATTTTAGACGATTGCCTGTCAAGAATAAACCGTCTCTCTCATGGGGGAGTCATCTGTCTTCCTGCCACCATTGTCCAAGCACACGGCTCACTTTTGCTTCAAAAGAGGCCCAAAATCACAGTTTTTTTTTCTTTCTATTTTTATTTTTTTTGTTAGAAACTACATGGTACAGGTGCTGAACCTGGAACAGGGACCATCTCCCCCAGTGAAGTGAGTATGTCACAGAGGAAGGAGGCGGATGTGCAGCTGTGTGAACGAGCCTCCGTCCCCTTTCAGAGGCTGAAATCTTCACCCCTCTCTTTTTTGAGATGCAGCACATGCTGTTTCTTGTCCCCTGCCCCCCCCCCCCCCCCCCCATTCATATCCACTGTGAATCTTTTCACTTATTTTCTGCAGCTGCACCGCTCTAATACAACACCTTTTTGTCTGTGTTGGTCTATAAGCATTTTTATTACGAATGTCCTTTCCTCTCTTGCCAATGGCTGTGGTCATAATCTAATATTTATTCACTTTTTCTTTCTTTTCTTTCTTTTTTTTCTGAGACACCGCTAGACTTGATAGACTGACAGGACCAACAGAAGGCTTTTGTCTTGCACTATTGCAATCTTCCTCTTTCATTTCTTTTTATGCTTTTTAGAGTTCATTTGAAAAGAATTTTTTTTCTCTCTCTTTCTCCTCTTTCATCATGTGTCGCAAGTCAAAATCTGCTGGTGCACTGCAAGCGGCCACAAATTTTAATTCAATTTCCTCTCATGGCTCTTAAGACGTCTACTCCTTGCTATTCTTCATGACCTGTCTCCCTGTCTCTTCTGTTCTCTGGAGCACTCTGCTTTTATGCATATGGTGCTGATCTCCAGCGTCATCTCTCCCAGTTAATGACAGAGTCTCTTCCTTCCTCTCAGCCACATTGCCTCTAACATCTCTCTATGATTCACTCACTCTCTCCAGGTTTCAAGGCTGTTGCTGCTGCTGCTGCTGCTGCTTTCTCTCTGCTGCATTGTGGGATTGTCTCTTTGATCTAGCATGTTTCCTAAAAGGCATTTTTCATGAAGTCAAAAAAAAAAACGTACTGCACGTGCATATGTGAATGCAGAATTATCAAGAGTGTTAATGCTGCTTGAGCAGCATAGTTTCATTGTGTTTCTTTGCTAGTAACTGAAAATGACGGGCTTATTATTTCACGCATCCATTTCTCTGCTTCTCTAAACTTTTCTGTTCTCTGTGTTCTGAATGTGTCATGCTTTTGTGTGCATGCTAATTCGTCTGTATGTGTGTGTTTCGTGTACGTGTATTTTTCTTTTGGACCTGTACAGAGTTCCCAGTACGTTCAGTGTGTTGCTGGCTGCCTACAGCTGATGCTGAGAGTCAATGAATACAGATTCGCCTGGGTGGAGGCCGATGGAGTGAACTGGTAATACTCACTTTCACACTTATATATGCACTGTATGTCATGTTTTGGGTAATATTGCACATAAAAAATAATACATGTGTGTTATTAAGTTCCCATGATTATGGAAATTTGGTTGTGGTTAATTTCATAGAGGTTAACAATATTTCTGTAATTTGGTGAATAGTTTGTAACTTTAATAAGTTTGTCATCTGCAATTTTTAAAAATCTCTCACGCACACAAAGTAAAAATAAAAGCTGTAATATTGTGGAATATTTTTGTAATTTAAAGTAACAGCTTTGTATTTTAATGTAGTTTAATACAATATTGTAATATATACTTTTTATATTTCACTAGCTGACAAAAGTCTTGTCGTCAATCCCAGTTGTAAAATCAACAAACAATAACTTGATTTCTAGTTGTTCATTTGGAAAAGTGAAGGAAAAATCATGGGTTACATTTAGTATGAGGGCATGCGAGAGATCTGCAGAGTGGATGGCAACATTAACAGCCTGAGGTATCAAGACATTTATGCTGCCCATTACATTACAAACCACAGGAGAGGGCAAATTATTCAGCAGGATTGAGCTTCTCCGCATACTTCAGCCTCCACATTAACGTTCCAGAAAGCAAAGAAGGTCAAGGTGCTCCAGGATTGGCCAGCCCAGTCACCAGAAATGAACATTATTGAGCATGTCTGGGGTGAGATGGAGGAGGCATTGAAGATGAATCCAAAGAATATTGATGAACTCTGGGAGTCCTGCAGAAACACTTTCTTTGCAATTCCAGATGTCTTTATTAATAAGTTATTTAAGTGATTGCAGAGATGTATGGATGCAGTCGTACAAGCTCATGGGAGTCAAACACAATATTAATTATTTTTCCACTGCACTGAGACTTTTTTCTGAGCAAAGTCAGACCTTACTGTCCTAATTGTATAAATAAAAATTAAGGCATCATCATCATCTTTTATGCTGGTAAAACAAGTGTAATCTAGAGGCCTTTGCCTTTCATATAAGCCACTTCTGATACCAAAACTAGTTATTAAGTCATGTTATTATTTGTTGTTCTTAAAACTTAGATAGGCGGCAAGACTTTTGTCAGAAAGCGTATATTTATCTAGGGCATAAAAAAATACAGATAAAGCAACTTTGGCTATTTCTTCGTAAATAATTTGTAAGAATTTTCATAAGCTAAATTCTTGTAAATGTTTTTAAGTTCTGAAATACGTTCTTAAGAACATCTTATTTTTCTTAAAGTCTGATTGAAACTGGTGGCAGTTCTTGCTTAGTTAATAAACAACATTTTAATATTATTATTATTTATGTAAGAACAATAAATTTAATTTAATATACTGTTAAACAATTGACTTAAGAATGTTGTGTAAATTTTAACCCCAGTGTGTGATGTTCAAGCAAAGTAACAGGATCCCTATTATGATCACATACTATACAAGGACAGAATAGGTAAGAAGTCTGTTTTGAACAATCACAAAGCTCTGTCAAACAGTTTACAGTAAGCACTGCTTGTCTTTATTGTTTTTGATGTAAACATGCTCTAAAGACAAACGTCTAATCATTGCTCCGCGTCTTACATTATTAGGAGCGAAAGCATAATCTAAATATATTATATCATGGATGATGATGTTAAATTTATAATGAAATTTGATGATTCAGAATTACATTTTTTTGGTTTAGAGATTTTTCTCATATTTTTACATCTGCATTGTAATTCATGATTTGATATCACCCATTAGACCATGCAGGAACTAAGAATTTAATGTTTTTCTAAAATCTTTTGGTAGCCCTTTTCTTGTCTTAAAATGTCTTAAGTTGATTCAATACAGGTTTTTATAAAATAATGTTTTTGTCAAGTTATTAGAGTAAAAGTTTAAAATTAACTGAAAATTTGTTTACACACTTCGGAGCAAAAATCCTGAAGAAATTGAGCTAGAGAGAAATTTGACATTGATCATGATAATTGTTGACATAGAAGGTTGTGAAATATTTAATTGTGATAATTTTCTAAATAACATTTAAAATGTAGTGTATGTATAGTGCTCAGCATAATTGAGTAAAATGACTATTTTTATCCATTTCTCAGTGAATATAGGCAATGTAGTTTGGTGTATTTCAGTGTATTATTTTAAACAAAACAGATTTATTAAACAGATATTTTTTTAATAATATTTTAGTCACCAAACAAATTTAGAAATTGAAAGATAATACATTCAATTAAATATAAGTATATTGAATATAAATAAATTCAAGCAAAATATTACAAAAAAAATTACAACCTACAAAATTTCAACAATTTTTTTTACATTTTTTTTTTGCTTCTTTTGATTTCTTCTCCCTCTTTTTTGGTATTTTTTGTATTTGTATTTAATATTTTTCTATAACATATCAATTTGGGTGTACTAGTTTTTGGACCGTTATCGAAAGTTATTTTTTATTAGATAAGCTCCAGATTTGGCTTCAGTACTGACTATAATGTATATGCACAAATATAATATTGTATAGCTTCCTATTAAAAATATGAATTTAGAAGATAGATTTGTGAGGGGTGTACTTATATTTGCTGAGCACTGTATGTGTGTATATTTTCATGTGTAGTAATCTTGAGTCATAAAGTTCAAAAAATTTACTATTTAAAACAAGTTACCTGTAACGCTGTAATTTATTAAATTTTGTATCACTTAAATTGCACCACACACACACACACACACACACACACACACACACACACACGATTAACTATGTGCTCTACTCGTGCCTCTTTATATTATATCCTCCTTGTCCCTTGCAGTATTGAAGAACGAATCTCGCAGAACAAGAAAAGCATCTCTCATTGTCCTAGCATGTTTTAGCCCTGTGATCATGAAGCGTCTTTTGTTTGCTAGTGTACAGACAGAGTGAAAGAAAGGATAATGAGGCTTCTCTTAAGATAATTTCCTTTTTCTTGCCTCTCAAGTAAAATTTCTTTCATGTAATGGTCTCATTATACATCACAAAAATGTGGGCACTCATTTTGTCCCCCCGTCTCTCCCATCAACCCATCAGGACTAACTTGGTGAAGAGCAGACCATTAGGGGCAAGATGCCCCGCTGCTTACTAACTAGAACTTTTCTTTCTGTGTTTCCTGCAGCATCACGGCAGTGCTGAGCAATAAGTGTGGCTTCCAGCTGCAGTATCAGATGATCTTCTGCGTGTGGCTCCTGGCATTCAGCCCGCAGCTCTGCGAACAGCTGCGGCGCTACAACGTGGTACCAGCCCTCTCCGACATCCTCCAAGAGTCTGTCAAAGAGAAGGTCACTCGCATAATTCTGGCTGCTTTCAGGGTATGTGTCATGACGGACTCATTAGCAAGCCATTCTCCTTCTTGACATTGTGAATACAACTGAATGCGGTAGTGGCTGTTGAATTTAAAAGCAGCCTGATGCCTTTTTAAAATAGCATTAAGAGATTAGTTTATTTATTTATTTTTTTATTCCACAAATGCAAATACAGTCAATATTTACTCACTCTGGGGTTATTCCAGTGCTTTTCTGGGCCACGAGGAGGAGGAATTTTGTTTATGTAATGGCAGTGCACTGTAAAAAATGCTGGATACCACACAATTCCTTTGTTTTGTCCCAACACAAATTAACTTAATAGTTTTTACAAATTTAAGTGTATTGAACATAAAACAATTAACTTGTCCCCCAAAAAGCTCTATAATTGTGTTAAATCAGCTCATTTTAAATTTGAATTTTGATCAAGCAGCAGAATTATTTTTTGAATGTGGAGAGCAACCTGGATCTGTGTTTTTGAATAATATGCAAAAGTATCATTGACATCAGTTGCCTCATGGTTAGCACACTTTAAAATACAGTTAGTACTATGATGCTTGCGGGGACTCGAGTTCAATTCCTCGGTCAAGGTCCTTTGCTGATCCTGTATTAAAGGTATTTAAATTAAGTAAATATTAAAGTAAGTGTTTATATTTAAGTAATTACATTTAGTAAAACATTAAAGAATGATCTCATGTGACATGTCATATAAGTGATTGGGTTTATTAAAAAAACAAACCTAAATCTATTGTATTATTAAATGAAACTTGCAACCTTGGTCATTTGTCTGTGTGCCCAAAAACATGGACAGAAGAAAACACTGAAACCTGAAATGTCAATATTTAGAAATGGCAAAAGAGCATGCATGTAGTTTCTTCCAATTCTTTTTTGTTGTTGTTGAGAAAGTAGCAGCTTGTCTCACAAATATGTTTTTTTTACTGAGCAATAGATAGATTCACGATTACAATTGTTACAGCATGATTCAAGTCATTTAATTTAAATGTTGGGAAAATCATTAATGAAGATTTTAATGCGACACACATGAAGGCCTTTATTTTAACGATCTAAGCACAGAGTCTAAAGCTAAGGGTGCAAATCCATTAAGGGCATGTCCGAATCCACTTTTGCTGTTTTAAGGATAGAAAAATACAGGCTGCTCCCCAGCGCATGGTCTAACAGGGTTGTGCTTCTTCTCTAAATGAGTTATTGGTGTGTTTTGAGTATAACATGCATTAAATCAATGCGTGTCTCATCTCCCATTCTCCAAGAGTCAGTTGCATCACGCCATGGCGCATTTGCTATTTACAGACTTTGTAAGTGGAAAAACTGAACTTTTCACTAGCGAGAAAAACAGCTAAAGAGACCATCTGCGGTGCGAGGATAAAGAATGAGCCTCCTCCATTCAGCCTCTTTACTTTTTCTTTACTTGTATTCTTTTCTTTACTCCTTTACTTTCGCGGATCAGGAAACGGTGGAAACTCACTCCTCTGAAGACATCCAATAGCCTGCATATTCAATTTTGTTTAAGCGCAAAGATTTGTTTCAAAACTGTTTCTAAATTCAGCTCTAATTTCCAGCAAACGAATAAATGAACAATAATAACAAAATGTTGTAAAAAAAAATGATTTATATTCAAACACACGTCCTATTCTTGTGCTCCATATGGTTTAAAACCCGGCAGGTGGACAAATCTAAACTTGTTTTTATTAAAACAAAAACAAATCTGCATATAATAAATAATACTGCTAATAATAACATTATACAAATGCAAGTTGTCATGAATAAACTGTAAAAAGCCCCCTGAGATGAAGGCATGGAGGCAGTGTTTTTTATATTTATGTAGAAAATAATGATTTTTGTAACATTTTAATCTTTTAATTTTTTTCATATGTAAAGATATTTGTGTATTGCTGTGCATCCTGTGTGTATTAAGCAATGTGTAAGCATTTGGACCTGCATAGGTGCATAACTAACGTGCTCTGCGCTGGACTTTTTCCCAGCTTTTTGCTGGTCAATGGCACAGTCTATTTCAGTTCCTCAAAATAACAACATGCCAACAATGCGTCTTAACACATCTCCTTTTTAAACCAGCACACCCATGAATCTACAAAGTGGTGCAAATGGACTTTCTACTTGAAAGTTGTGCTTTTCTGAAAATAGCAACAAATCACATCATGCACATCTTGCGCCTTATTGCTTATTGTGCTGGGTGTATGCTAGGGCCCCAAGTGGTTAAAACTTTTACAAATATGTTAAATACAGTATATTGACAGATAATTTTGTTGATAAAGTAATACTGTGCTGCTTCATGTACTGCCCTCTTTAAAAATAAATATTCCTTGGTCTACATAACTACATTGCAGACCTTCAGACATCAGCTGTTAATCAGGTGCATTGTAGTATGATCATAATTTTATCTTATCAATGGCATGGTTTTAATGTGTCTCATTATACCATTTGTGAATATTTAATAAACCACAATTCCTTTACATTACATTCAATATGCCCAGCTCTAGCATTAAGTGATTATAGATCCTCTTCAGTGGGGCCTTTACTGTATATCAATCTTCCCCTGTAAAAATCGGACTCAGATTGACTCAGCTGTAGTCAACTAATAGGTTATTTCATCCTGAATTCAGTCCTGAATCCACTCAGACGTGTGCACACACACACACACAAACACACACCTACTCTATCACTCATCCACCTACTCTCCATTACGATGAAATCCCAAAATAATGCATGCTGTTGGTCTTAAAAGCTGAGACCACTAGCTGCAATGCCTCTGCTTAGCATTTCTTCTGAATTTGTAGAGTTATATTTTTAGAATAGCAATTACTTAGTTGGTTTGTTTTCATAGTAATTACTATTCTTCATTATTCACACCAAAGTAAATTTAATTTAAAGATGTAGAATTAGGTCATTTTTATTCTAAACGCATTAAATGAAAATGCTTTGCTATTGAAATTAGTCTTTGAATGTGATATTTTCAACGCTGTACTCATTAACGCAAGATTTGAACTGGTCTGACCTTTTGCACTTAAAGGGTTAAGCATTTCTCAGAACCACAAAATTTCATATTACGATTCTTAAGAGAAAGACACTTAACCCTAGTCGTTTACAAGACATGGCTGTGGCAATTAGAGTACTTTAAGGAAATAGATTGCGAGGCCTCAGCTGAATGAAGACAAGCAACGGCGCAATATAAACATGCATCTAAAAAATACTTAATGAGAGATCATTAAATCTGATGCCAGACTGTTTATCTGATCCTCTTTTTACTGAACAAATAGTGCATAAAACATGTGCTGAAACCATTTCCAATGGATGGGTGTGTCTGTTTTCTCACTTTTTTTTCAGATCAGGGCATCACTCGGCAGAAGGTGTCCTCTTCAAAGTCCATTAGCGGATCACTCACTCTTTTATTCTGAAAGGATTTAATTTACCCAGAGCTTTCATGATGAATATACCAAGAACCCCATTATTACCTTATTAAGGTTGCAGATTGACAAAAGCGCTGGTTTTAATCTCTTCCACACTCTCACGTCATCATCCATTCAGTGCTTGGTTTTTAGAGACTAGGGAAAAAAAAACTTGTCACCCTACATTGCGCTTCCTGCTTATGTTGATGATTTGAATTAGGGTATAGTGCAAGACTAAATGTAGTCCTACAGCATTTTATCTCCCATCAGGCTTATTACTTTTCCTCTGCCTGCACATATTTGCTTAATACATAGCCGAGGCACAAAAACAGACTGCTTGTTACTCTTATTCTGCATTTCATTTTCCTGCACACGGCATTCTTGGGTCAGGCTACATTTAATGTTCAAATTAGCCCTGAAAGCTGGGTCTGTTGTTGGTATTAGAGTTGTGTAATGAATTCATTGTCCATGTCGCTGACAGTATTGAATTAGAGTGCAGCGCTTCATTCATCTCACCTGCTGAAGAGCTTATTAAGTTGTCCTGACCAGGTATTCTCTCTCTCTCTCTCTCTCTCTCTCTCTCTCTCTCTCTCTCTCTCTCCCTCTCTCTCTCTCTCTCTCTCTCTCTCTCTCTCTCTCTCTCTCTCTCTCTCTCTCTCTCTCTCTCTCTCTCTCTCTCTCTCTCTCTCTCTCTCTCTCAT
>CAIGQZ010001336.1:20751750-20790858 GCA_903798205.1 Danio tinwini | reverse complement strand
TATATATATTTATATATATATTTATATATATATTTATATACATATATATAATTATACTAAAATAAACCGATAATAATGAATATTTTTCGGTCTAATAAACTTTTAAAAACGGTCAGGGTGCAAACATATATACAATAGTATGAATGAATGAAAATCTGGGCAGATATTCTGTATCTTATTTGCTGTCCTTATTTTCCTGTCATCTTTACTCCCATCATTAGCATTTATTTTCTAGCCAATACCAAGGTAGGTGGGTATAAAGGTTTTCTGTTTTGGCCCATAAACTGAAACGAAAAAAGAAAAAACTGAATCTATTGAATATGAATATTGCTTGTACTATTATCACGATGATGAAATTGTTTCGATATATTGTGCAGCCCTATTTTTTTGTGGTCCATTCTGTAATGCTATGTTTCTGTCATTCTATCTATCATTGTCTTCCATCTATAATTTAAACTGTACGTCTTTCAATACAAGATGCAAGAGGTATAATTCTCTGCCTAATATAAATATATTAAGTTCGCCAAATAATATGCAGGAAGCGGACATTTTAAGCCATTCTAATGCAGTTTAAGATAGATTCTTTATATTAGATCTCTCTATATCTCTCTTTTACCTGACATTATGTCTAGATAACTGACATTCTACTTTGCTATTTGTCCTTGTATCATTCTACAGTATCTAAACACCACTTCTGTCTATCATTTTTCTATTCTCCACCCGAATGTCTCTCATTTGTTTTCTCTCATGCACACACATCACACTTACTGCTCGTTCATCAATGTCTTATTTCCACTGAATGGGAAAGTAGCGTGTAAGTATGCATAGATGCAGAATGTCACAGAGGAAGGTGTAGGACAGCACTGCGCTCACAATCCATCATCTCGTTAACTAGAGCT
Organism: Danio tinwini; assembly: GCA_903798205.1. Classification (NCBI taxonomy): domain Eukaryota; kingdom Metazoa; phylum Chordata; class Actinopteri; order Cypriniformes; family Danionidae; genus Danio; species Danio tinwini. The sequence continues at coordinate 20,789,959 of CAIGQZ010001336.1, read as the reverse complement.
GTATGTTGGGTTGATCGGATTCCTGACCTGTTCGTTGTGATTTATTACGTGTTGCAAAACAAGCGTAACATCACCGAAAATTTAGTTATTAATGTATAAAGGAGACTTTAGGTGCATGCATCTGGAATAGGATCTAGTAAAGGATGTGACTCACGGTAATACACAGAGCATTAGCATTTTCTTATTATATTTTTTACTCAGCGAGAGAACTTTATTTGAGGGGTATAAATGATTGCATAAAAAGATGTATGCTCACTGTAATACTGCCATTGTCCAGACTCCTCAAACTGGCTTAAAGCAGTCTGCGTTCAAACAAAACATTAGGCTGCAGCAAATTAAAATGCCAGTGCTGCTCATCGCCTCTTTAAAATGCATTACTCTTATAATTCAATGCTGAAGCTATCGCTCTATTAGGAGTCTGCCACTGCATCTTAATCTGAATTCTTCCTTTGCAGACTTACTCGGTTCATTGCCATTTTTCATACATGCAACAGCTTGATATCCTTCATGCTGGACAGCTGTGCATTCACTGACTCTAATTGTTCAATTTTGTCATGGACGTTATTGTGTAATAATGTCACTATTCCGCTGATTAAACTCTGCTGGAAGGCAAAGAGATGGCAAATAATTACTTTCTTTCTATTCCACTGGCTTCAGATTGAAGTGTCTCAATGACAGTAATTCAGGCCCACTCAAAATGAGATCCAATACTGTTTCATCAGTAATCAATACTTACCTCGTTTGTGAGATTGTCTTTTTTAGGTTGCCTGAGAGGAAAGATATTGATGTACCACCTTGAGTTTATCACAAGCCCTGCACTGTCAACTTTATCAAACAAGCAAACATGAAAGGAAATTATGAATCATTTATTAATTTCCTGTTCTTCTTTGCTTTCTACATCTTCGCATCTTCTTGTCCATTAACTGATGATATTTTCTTGAAGTGGCAGCATGAGTTGATTTGAATATCTCACCCAATTTGCTCTTAGCAATATCCCTTGATGGCTGCTGCTAGTATGTATAAGAATAACAGTAGGAATTTTCAGTAATGCCAGGAAGAACATGTTTTCAAAGCTTTTAGGTAAGTGCAAAAGTGCAACACCTAATTTTAGCACAGCTAAGAGCAGAGGGTTATAAAATGGAAGTCAAAGCTTATGTTAGCTTTTGCTGCCAAATGATCCATATCCATTAGTAGTGTAATTAATTCTGAGAAATAAAAAGCGTTCTTGTTGTAATTTGACATTTTAATTTTCTCTTTAAGTCACATTGTTCAGTGCAAAGGTTCTTTTTTTTGGTGGTAGGGTGTCCAAAGAGGTTGTCAAATGGGTCCTGGTTAAAACATCATGTGGTTGAGCAAAGCTTTTCCACTCTTTTTATAAGTATTAAAGCTATTTAGCTATTGCTGATTTGAAATAATATGATTCTTCAAATTTATCCTTTTGTTTTGATTTTGAATATTTCAACTTCATTACTAAACAAAACCATGATAGCATGGTTTTCACTCTCCCCTCCTTTAAATAATATCACAAACTTGTATTTATGAGTTATTGGGTTAATCACAAGGTGGCCTTGAACTTTTCAAAACACCTTAGCTCTGCATATGTTTTATATAATCTTTGCTCCTTTGCAATATAAGGCTTAAAAAAAAAGAACTGATTGTTTAAATAATTACTGCATTTCTTTACTCGCCAATACATAGCTAGTACTGTCCTAAATAGCCCATGGTAGCACTACATTTTTTTACAATATGATATTTTGGCCAAATAAATAGCTGGAATAAACTTTGCGACCTGTTAAATAGATGAAAACATAATTTGATGCACTTACTGTTTCACACTGTGTTGACTCTTGACACAAGCAGCGTGAGCAGAAAGATGTGACTAAAGACAATAAAATGCAATTTATCAGTGATTCAATCTACACTGAATAACACAAGTGAGAACTATAAACTTTTCCACTTATCTAATGTACTTCAAGCACTCAACTGGACAAATGGATTTTTAACAAATGGATTTGTCATGTCTTGTGTAGATGGCTTCTAACTTCTGCAACATGTATGAAAATGTTCTACTCCAATATAGAAACGGTTACATACGACGACTTTTAACAATGAACGAATGCTTATATTCAACATCTGCTGGCCCTTTTAACTCCAATTAATTTAGGTTTTAGTACAGTTTTAGTAATATAAGACATTTGTCTGACTGTATTTAAAGTTAAAATCCTGATTTGTTTGTTGCTGTAGAACCTGCTGGAGAAATCAGCCGAAAGAGAGACTCGTCAGGAGTATGCGCTTGCCATGATCCAGTGCAAAGTGCTGAAACAGCTGGAGAACCTGGACCAGCAGAAATACGATGATGAGGACATCACCGATGATATAAAATTCCTCTTGGAAAGATTGGGAGAGAGTGTTCAAGATCTCAGGTAAAGCTCTTAAGATTTTCACTTCTGCGTTAAGTGGTCATCATACCCTATGACACATAACTTGCACGTACCCTAAGCCATTGTAGGTATTTATACTTCTGCGTTCTGTCTGTGCTGCTCTGGCAATTACTATATCAATAATAACGTTATTAGGCCTTGGGGTTTCTGTGTTTTAATGTGTTGAGTTTCTTTGCTGGCGTTTTGGATTTACTCTAGAAATGCATGCAGAGCTATTTCAAAAGTAGCTCAAACTCACTCTATTTCAGTGATGAAAGTAGCAGGAACTCGCAAATCTTTGTCATAAAATAAACACAAAACAAAAGTATCCATCTGGAGCTCCTCAGCAAGACTAAACATTTGTTAAAGGGTCACCAAACACCAAAACACATTTTTTTAAATGTTGACAGTCATATATATGTCACACATTAGAGCAAATCCGTTCTTCCGGTTTTAAAGATAAATTTTGAAGCCGCGTCACGACCTTGAGATTGCTGAGACAGGGGGTTTAATGGCCCTTTAAACACTCCAGCTACTGGCCTTGCTCTATTCTCAACTCTATTCTCATCTAACTGACCAATCAGAGATTTCACGCTCTGTCATTGCAACTGTAGTAAAAAACAAAATTGAGGGCCATGGTCTGCGTCAGTGTATGGCAAAGGGTATGCAACTAGGTGAAGGCACACTTGATGCAGATGTATAATTTGGCCTTTACACACTCTCAGTATGTGTTTAACATGCATTTTCCTCACATTTTTGCGTCTTTCCCTTCTTCCTTCTGCAGTTCTTTTGATGAGTACAGCTCCGAGCTGAAGTCTGGACGTCTGGAATGGAGTCCAGTGCACAAGTCAGAGAAGTTCTGGAGGGAAAACGCTGTTCGCCTGAATGAGAAGAACTACGAGCTCCTGAAGTAAGAAGCACCTCATGCTAGGATTATGGGTAGTTGTATAACTTGAATCAGTAAAGATTGACTCTGACATTCAAACTCTAGCAATAATAGTGCTATGGTTAGTAAAAAAGGAAAGAGATAATTGATTCTCTCACTATCTGTGCTGTCTTTTAGCATCTACATCAATCTTTTACACAACATCATAGATTTTTTGAAATAACAAAAATATGACTTTTCACAGTGACGGGCTATAACATATTTTAGTTTTCTGTCAAGTTTTTCCAAAGAACTTTTTTTTTTCATGGTGTGTAGAACATTTAATAATCTAAAGAAACCTTTTTCACTTTAAAGAACATTTGGGAAAAGAAAAGTTAGAAGTTCTTTGTGGAGCCACCAATGCAAATAACGAATCTTTATTTTCAGGAGTGAAGAAGGGCAAAACCATATTTATATTCACATCATGAACATGACTGAAGTCTAATCCTTTTATTACCTGTGCCAGTTTGGGGCTTAACTTCTGACGAATGTGGGAAACTGATGCGCGTAGCACCGTCACTAACAAAAGTCAAGAGAAAGCAGAGAGAGCAAGTGCGCGCGACACCAAGTGCATGAGAGAGGCCTCAGCTATATCTCCAAGGGATGCACTAATAACATATCTTTTTTAAAGCATAACACCGTTTTCTATAACTCTGGTGCTAAACTCAAATAATATATTTTCTTTAGTAAAAATAACAGACCTACTTTATAGGCCTACTGTATTTGACAGAAGACACAATTATACAATCTAACAAAAAACATGATGCTTGTTGTGAACTAGGCTACATTGTTTGAGCTTTCCTTATGACATGTTGTGGGCCAGCTTATGTTTCCTTATTTAATATAATTTTTTTCTTTGAAACCTGTAACCTGAAACCTTTACTGACTCTAATCGTTGGTAAAATAATCAGCCTTTTAGCAAAGCCTGATATTTTCCTGCAGGTTTGACGCAGACTAAAATATACTGTCTGAGGCGAGTTTTACTTAATCCCTCCGTGACTGAGACGTAGAAAGGTCAAAACAAGGTCCGATTAAATGCTTCAGTGCCAAAACACAAACTGGTCTGTGAAATAAAATATTTATATAAATACATTTACAGTGAAATATTTACAGTTTCAGAGTGGCCTATATTAAGTTAAATAATTTTCTGTTAATGACAATCCATATTGCGCCCGTCAGTTTCACTTTTATTAATTTAATCAACTACTTGGACCACAATGAGCCAGGCTTTACAAACTACTCACAGCACTTTAAGTATTCCCCTCAGAAGAATAAAGTCAGTTGAAAAGATGAGAGAACAGAAATTTATTGTGAGAATAATTTTACGGATCGCGTCTGTGCAGCCAGTGAGTGGATGATGCGCTCGATGCATCACTGAGACACAGTGCGCAGCCCTCCGGTATCTGCGGACACTTCCAAAACTGAGCAGCACAAAGGGACAAAATCAGTGCGTTGAGTATCTGTCCAATGTATTATTGAGCCTTTCTAATGTGAAATTTCAGGTAGGCCTACTTTGTGTGTGAAGAGCAGGTAATAACCCTCTCTACTCCAGTGTTGCGAATGCGATCTACTGATCTAACAGACACAGCGCAACATGATTTAGAAACAGCAATAAGCTCCTTGCTGCTGGTCAAATAACCCATTTAATGCAAAACTAAATGCATTTCTCCACTGATTATTTAAACTAATAGGAACAAATTGTTCAATTCAATTTTTAAATTCACCTTTATTTCTTTAGCGCTTTTACAATGTAGATTGTGTCAAAGCAGCTTCACATAGAAGATTATAGTAAATTGAATAGTGTCAGTCCAGTTTTCACTGTTTAAGTTCAGTTCAGTTTAGCTCAGTTCAGTGTCATTTAATAATCACTACTGAGAGTCCAAACATTGAAGAGCAAATCCATCAATGAGCAGCTCTACAGATCCCGAACCATGCAAGCCAGTGGCGACAGCGGCAAGGAAAAAACTTCACCATTTGGTGAAAGTGAAGATTTAAAAAACCTTGAGAGAAACCAGGCTCAGTTGGGCACGACCATTTCTCCTATGGCCGAACGTCTTGTGCAGAGCTGCAGTCTAGGCCGGAAGCTGGACCTTACCGAAGACTCATCTTTCCCTGGAGCGTCACAGGAATCAGTCTCATGCTCTCCACTCCTCCATGACCACCACAGCAGCTGCTCAGGATACGGCCTGGTCCATGATTATGAAGACCTTGGGATCATCTCGTCACTGGTCTTTGATCGCATCAGTGGTGCTGCATAGTCTGAGGGCTTCGGGATGAGTAACCCCAGGTGGAAATAAAGAATAAAGAGAATAATTAGCATAGCTGCTGTTCATAGTGTATATAAACAAGATGCAAAAAACCTGCGTGGGGCACAATCATGCGTCATACCGCTAAGTGATGCACTGAGTGATGCAGTGAGTGTATGCTTTGCTAAAAAGATAGGCTACCTTCATGGCTTTTTTGGCTTATAAATTAAACAGAATATAGCCCGATACCGCCGATAGACCAGCTGACCGATACCTGATCCAGCAAAAATATGCGGTATCGAACCAATATCCGATCCAAGTATCGGGATCGGTGCATTCCCCCCCAGAACCACCACTGAATTGAATTGAAAAATAAGTCGTTTTGGAAATCAAGGCACCACACATTTCCGATTATTAATAAAAGCATGTTAAAATGCAGTGACCCACACAAAGAATTTTGTGCCTTGTTATTTCTAGAGGTCTTTCTGCTCTCCTCGTAATTAAAGAGTAGCAAATGCCATAAATAAAAAGAAAAAAGCTAATTAAGGATCTTGTCAAGTGAATATGGTTGCTTTCAACATTCATGCTGTGTGGATTAATATACACAAGTGTGAATGGTCATAATGAGTGTTTTCAGTTCTCTAAGCTTTCACAATAAAAGATGTTAGCAGGGGTCAAGTGTTTGGAGAGGAACTAAAATCATTTTTGCTGTATCGCCCAAATGGTTAAATGACTTTGTTTTGGATATACTGTAGTGTTTTTACCCAATCTCATTGTGTGTAATGGTGCTCCTCTCTTGGTTATCTGGTGAAGGTCGCTTAAGTTGAAACCGGAGCTGAGTATCAGCAGTTGAAACTCTCATTTTCATCGTCTCTCTGTAGTTTAATCATGCGTCAGCACGACCCTTTTGACAGCTCCATTTAAATCCTAATCTACTCATCTCATTCCTCTCATCACCACTCTCTCCGCAATCAGCACAAAGGCTCTTAGCAATTTGTGTTTTACTTCAGTTTGTCTCTCTTTTTTCTCCTCTATCTCTCGCTCTCAGCATGCAGGTGATTTGTGGTGCTTGAACCCTCTTTCTCTCCATCCCGCACAACTGTTATAATTTCACACTTTCATGTGATGCAGACCTGTCTCATACTTGATCTGTTATTTTTCTAAATAGAATGAAAATATATTCCCTAGAGCAACAAACCTGTTGGCAGGTTACTGCAAAAATAAATAATTTTCTCAAGTAGTGTTTTCTTGAAGATATGTCAACATCCATAAAGAAAAACTCTTTTATTGAATCGCTCAAAGCTGTGTAAGATATTAAGACTAATTTTCAGGAATATAAAAGTTACACAGTATTACTGTAATAAAATAAAATAACTAAGAAAATAGAAAATCTACGCTTTAAGAAAAACTGTTTGCTTATGGAGTAAATTAACTAAACTTAATTCCAGTTACAGTCTCGACAAAAAGTATATATATATATATATATTGAAATATATATATCGTTATATAAATATTTATATATAAGTTTTGCTAATAAATAAAGGTTTAAAATAAGCATTTTCTCTTGACAATCTGTTTAAGAAAAAATGTCAGACAAGGGCCTTCACATGATTTTCAGAGAAGGAGGTGGGCCCCGAAGTGGAAAAGGTTGAGAACCTCTGCTGTATAGGATTCAAAATTGTCAAAATACATTTTGTCCACAGTGTATATACTCTAGAAACAATCACTTTTTCCTCTTTATTAAATGCATTTTGTTGAGGTACTTGTATTGTAATACAAGACAAAAATACTGTTCAAAGAAAACATTTCTTCCAGTGCTACATGTTTTGTTTCCCCTTACTATTTTCTCTCTAAACAAACAGAACCTTTAATACTTTCTGTAACTGACGTAGACACCTCATCTACAGCTGTACAGTACCCTGGGATATATTTGCTCAGCGTAGGTTTAGTATTGCCCTGGAGGTGTTACTGATTGCTTTTTGGACAGCAGAAATGATTGTGTGTTTGTGCTTCCTGCCAGGATACTGACCAGGCTGTTGGAAGTGTCTGATGACCCTCAGGTTATTGCCGTCGCAGCTCACGACGTGGGGGAATACGTGAGACATTACCCTCGCGGCAAGAGGTGAGCCAGTGTCCTTCATCTCTCATCTGTAAATAACCATCTCTACGCCTCTGCAATTTCAGAACTGTTTCTCAATACCCAAATATCCTGTAGCTCTGTAGATGATCATAGGGCTGAGAATCATCCAGGTTAGAGTTATTACTGTCTGCTTGCATGCGATCATATCAGTGTCAATTTACGCTTGCATCACTTCAAAGAGGGCAGCGTACTAACTCTTCCAAACTGACCTATTGCAAGATGTTGGCCCAGCATTGCCATTTATATTGTCAGCACGTACCTTTGCGATTGGCCAATCAATTTTAGACTTAGGAAGGTTATAAATAGTTTCCCACTGAAAGTAGTGTTATCCACCACTCGTGTCCAACTCCACTGTGAGTGGCTAATACTTTCTCTAATCCAGACTGTCTTTCCCCTGAGGTTGGCCACTCAGAAAGCACACTCTCACTTTGCTCTTCAAAACGCCCCCATCGTTCAGAGAAACCGCGCTCAATCTATAGGGACTCGTTGGTTTGAATCAGCCCCCTGTAATTAGACCACTCTAGAATAAATTAGCTTCTGCAGGTGAGCAGTTGTCCAAAAGAATTGCATTCATTTGCGTTAAGTGGTACAACATTACCTCACACTCTTTTTTTCTCCGAGTAGTGATTTAGTTTTAACCGTGGCTAAATGTCAGTAGGAAAAATATCATTTCATATTTAAATCCTTGGTTTTAAATATAACTTGTAATCCATAACTACATAAGATTGACATAATTGCGCATGACAGTTATATATTTCTGATAACTGTCAAACACACACACCCTGTAAAAAAATACTAGTTTCTGTGCGACATACTAGTTTTTGTCCCAGCACAAATCAATTATTCAGTCATTCATTTTTCTTCGGCTTGGTCTCTATTTCAAAGGTTGTCACAGTGGAATGAACCACCAGCATATGTTTTACACAGCAGATGCAGCCACAACCCAGCACTGGAAAACACTCATACACACGAATTCACACACACACTCATACACTACTGACAATTTAGATATTCAATTCACCTATAGCGCATGTCTTTGGACTGTGGGGAAAACCGGAGCACCCGGAGGAAACCCACGCCAAATCGAGGAGAACATGCAAACTCCACACAGAAATGCCAACTGAGCCAGCCGGGGCTTGAACCAGTGACCTTCTTGCTGTGAGGCGGTCATGCTGCGCCACCATGACGGCCTGCCCCACAAATCGATACAATTAGCTGATGATTGATCTTAAAGCGAGTTTGGCATGCTGTCCCAGGAGAGAGCTCTGAGCTCATAAGATTCTTGAGCCCGGGACTCCCTCCCATTTACAGGGCGAGAGGGAAGTTTGTGCTCAAGTAGGTCTTGAGGATCACCCCCCCCCCCCCCCCCCTCACCCCCTTTGTTTAGAGCGAATGACAGGTTATAATCTGCTATGTAGAGATATACTGCTGGTTAAGAGTTTGGCTACAGTGTTAATTTACATTGATCAATTCACTTATGACACGTTTTTTGGACTGTGGAAGTAAACCGGAAAACCCGGGGGGCAACCCACACAAGTATGGGGATAACATGTAAACTCCGCACAGAAACAACAGCTGGCCTGTTAAGGATTTAAACAAGTGACATTCTTATTTTGAGGCAACAGTGCTAACCACTGGACCACCATGCCACCCTATAGAGGGAAAGATGAAGGAGTAGGGGTGGAAGGGGGAATTCTTCAAGGCGAAGACAACACAATATCAATGTTTTAAGCTCAGAAGAGTTCATAAATTAGAACATTCAATTTTTAATCACAGCAAATGAAAACATTTGGTATTTTTATTAAATTGATCATTTCCTGAAAAAAAAAATCAATTTACAATATATATTTTTTTTTTTAATTTGGAAGAATTTTTTCGATGCTTATAACCATATTTTACTCAAGCCTATACCTAATAAACTATATTTCATTCAGACCCATAACTAATAAATCCAGTCTAATGAATATTCAAGTGGTGTCAATTTTTCCCATCGCTATATACACATTACTGTAGTAAGAAACTCTGGTTATTTATAGTGAGTTAGGAATCATCTGATTGGTGAATCATGCATTAGTTAATAAGGAATTACATGCTTCACTCAAAATTAGTTTAGAAATAAACTTCACTTGTTAACTGATTTATTTTTTTTTTCAAATTTAAGTGAATTGAACTTAAACCATTTAAATTGTTCCAAAAAACATAAGATTTGTGGTATTTTAAATTATGTTAAATGTAGATGTAGCTAGAACAAGCGTCAAAAGTATTTTTTTTAAGTGCACACACATTTTTATTTTACTAATTTAGGCAACATAAGGCATACAGTACATGTTTTAAATGTGTGTCTCTGTAAAGGTATCTGCTACAGTGAACTTAAAAATTACTTTGATTTTGAGCTGTCTGAGCTAATTTTGAGGAAAATGGAAAGACAACGATCTGCCCTGGCAACTGTATATGTGCTGAGGGTGACCCTTGATGGTGTCATACAGGTTACATTAAATTGATATGTATTAGTGAAGTATTAGTGAAGTATTAGTTTTTGTTTTTAAAATCAAACAATTTGGGCTTTATATAAACATGCATGTATGTCATGTTTCATGTTTGTGTTGCAAGTATACACTTATTTATGTTCCATTTTTGGTGTTCATGCCCATGAAGCTGGCACAAAGTGTACTTTAATAAATTATGTTTTTGTCACAAAAAAGAGACCACTAAAAGTTGCAAACAATGTCTTACCCTTATCTGTAATATTTAAAAATAGATACTTGTATGTTTTATAAGATCATTTACAATCTGTCTTTAATGTTTGATTGTTGTTTTGAATTTCAAAAGTTGTAAATAAGCCTGTGTTGTCATGTGAATTAAATTTAGTCATTTATTAGGATCCATACAAGGAACATAACTAGCACAACATAAGTAGGAACATGACTTCTTTAGACTGACGGCTTTTAATTTGACATTAAATTTAACTTATATTTCTATTTAAATTATATTTAAATTATTTAAAAAATGTAATAAATATTTTAATTATATATATATTATTATTTAATAAAATTTTTATTACAACAAATTTAAATGGCTATAACCTGTTTTTGTATTAATATATATTTTATACTTCACTACCTGATGAAAGTCTTGTCCTCAATCTCAGTTGCAAGAGCAACAAATAATAACTTGACTTTCAGTTGATCATTTGGAAAAGTGGCAGAAGGTAGACTCCTTAGATGAATCATCTGTTGAACTGCACTCCAATCATCACAAATACTGCAGAAGACCTATTGGAACTCGCATGGAGAACTGCAGAGTGAATGGCAACATCAACAGCCTGAGGTATCAAAACATTTGTGCTGCCCGTTACTTTGCAAACCACAGGAGAGGGCAAATTCTTCAGCAGAATAGCGCTCCATCTCATACTTCAGCCTCCACATCAAAGCTCCTGAAAGCAAAGAAGGTCCAAGTGCTCCAGGATTAGCCAGCCCAGTCACCAGACATGAACATAATTGAGCATGTCTTGGGTAAGATGGAGGAAGCATTGGAGACGAATCCAAAGAATCTTGATGAACTCTGGGAGTCCTGCAAGAACACTTTCTTTGCCATTCCAGATGACTTTATTTATTTGAGTCATTGCAAAAATCTATGGATGCAGTCGTTCAAGTTTTAATTCTTTCTCCACTGCATCAAGACTTTTGTCTAAGCAAAGTCAGACCTTACTGTCCTAATTAAATAATTAAAAATCAAGGCATGAGCATATTTTATTTTGGTTAAATAAGCGTAATCTAGAGGCCTTTGCCTTTCATTTAAGCCACTTTTGATACCAAATGATTAACTAGAAGTCAAGTTATTATTTGTTGTTCCTAAAATTTGGATAGGCGACAAGACTTTTGTCAGGTAGTGTATATAAATATATAACTTAGTTTCAAATGCCTGATGTGTTTAGTTGTGTTAGCTTTGATTATATATATAAATTTGAATGATGGTCTGAAACATTTAAGTGTGACAAGCACTTTATCATTTTAAACATTTTTTTATTATACTTTTTTAAAGGGCACCTTAGCATCCTACCACAATGTTTTCCTTCACAGTTTTGACAGAAAATGTCACAATCCCATTTTTCTCATGTTTTTCCAGAAAATGTCTGTTTTTAGGTAAAGGTGAAGATTTAGTTTTTGGGGTTTTGTGAGTTGGCCTTGCAGTGAAATGCCTTTTCATTTGAATGATTGGCATCGGCAAAAATAATGCAGCTGTTGTTCTCTGTTATTCCTCGAGTTAAATTGAAAGGCGAAGAGTCCTGTGTTATTACCCATCTTGCAAAACATAATAATCTGGAACGGCTTCTCTCTGCTTTCTCTGTCCTTTAGGGTGATCGAACAGCTGGGTGGCAAACAACTAGTGATGAACCACATGCATCATGAAGACCAGCTTGTCCGCTATAATGCCCTGCTGGCCGTCCAGAAGCTCATGGTGCATAACTGGTACGTTTAACTTTGTATTCATTATTAGACTGCTTTCGGCTTGTGCTGTGCAGAAACAGCCAGATTCATTAAATGCAGTTTTTTAGCTTTTACTAGACTTCCTTACAGTATAATTACACACAACACCATAATCTCTTTAACCTAAAATCTCACACGTATTATGTACAGTTCACCTCTTGACAGTAATTCTTGTTATTGTATCTATTCTTAAAGCAAAACAGCCTGCATGTTTGTGCCTGATGCAGCATTGCCCTCAATAGCGACCTGGAAAGGAGCGTTCTCTTAATCTCATTTTGCCGCGCCATAGTAATTTTCTCACTTCAGCACTTCACTATATAATGAATTATTCAATGGACCATTGTGTCTCCGCATTAGTTGATCTTTGATTAAAACCCAGAGCATAAAATACGTGGGGGGAAAAAAAAGATGACTTTTTCAATACATGTTCAGTGTATTTGTTAGAGAGGCGTACTGTTGAATTAAGGCTGTAGAGATACTGGTTCAGAATAAATACACCCTAACACAATTAGCTCATTATTGTGTCTGCATTCATTCTTATGAGCTTCAGATTACACTTTCAACTGGAATTATAAACCTCAAAGGCCCAAGAACACAAGACGTGTGTTTAAAACACAATAGATCTGTACTAGTGTAGTGGTTTCTTGAGTAATTGTTTGCTGTCAGCATTTCATTACCGGAGCTTTAAATTAGCCTTCAGATTGAAAGTTAACATCCAATTGAGCAGAATACAAGTCGCTTGAATGCTGCCTGAGTGGTATAGATCACTCCTGCATAGGGAGAAGGCAGTAACACGCTCCATAAAGTGTGTCCGAATAATTCATCTTTATCATCAGCCACACTGCAGGAGAAATAGATTTATGGAGGTAGATGCTTAGGAGAGAAAATATGTTACTACCTTTACTGTGGACCTAGACTGAAGTGTGTGTGTTGTTTGCTTTTAATGACCCTACAAGTTTAATTATACAATCCTAATATGTCAAAACAAAAATGTTATATTGGGAAGAGGAAAACACTAAAGTTGGTTAAGCTATTTAACTGAACGTATTATTTGATAAATGAGGCAAACAATAGTTTGTTACAAAAATAAAAAACAGACAAATATAATGGACAATTGAATTTAATTAGAAAAAAATACTCAGAAACACAATGAAATATGTAGGACTTTCTCTTTCTAGATATTTGCTAATTGTCTAAATTAGTCTGCTATGTGTGAAATGTTACATCTATCTATAATCATGTGGAAGCCAATCAAAACCCTCTTGGCCAGTGTTTCAACCTGTTAAAATCATTCATAATATTTTTGGTAATGCCTTATTTTAAGAAGTCCTTGTTACATATGTTTCATGTACTTACTTTAATAATTACAATTAATGGTTCATTATTACATAAAAATAATCCTAAACCTAACTAACATTTACAACCAAACCATATAATAAATATATGAAGGGTTCAAATGCAAAAACCTTTGTGCTATTTGAAATTTCCATAGAAATTACATTTTTTTTATGTTTATGTCGAGTCATTTCACTATAAAGACCATGAAAAGAACTCATCCTTTGGCATAAAAGTAAAAATTACTGAACCTATACATATGAACCTATTAAAAATGCTCTTTTTTTTTTTGCATCTGAACTCTTCATATGCAATTAGTAATGTTAAATATTACTCTCTAGTTAAATAATAGTTACACTGTAACAAGAACAAGTGGGTTGATAATGATAATAACATAAAAAAAAGCTTTTATTGGCCGATCACTGCTTTAGCAGGTGATCTATTGTGCATCATCACTAATTTAGTTTTACTACCTGTAATGGGAAAAATGCATACAAAAGCGAAGTTTACTGAAAATAAATCAAGCATCATCTACAAAAGTATTGCAGCTCCGAAACTCTGCACATTTTGTATGGCTTTCAGATCATCTCATAACCTCATTAGTAGGGACTTGAAAACTGAAATTTTGTAAACAGTTTAAAATAGCCTTGCATGTTCATATGAATTAAATATGTTGCAGAAAAGTAGGTCAGAAACATTCAGTGTGCATGCCTTGCCTTGTGATAATTGTTCATAAACTTGAGCATTCTTTTGATCAATGTTAGCCAGATACTTTAAAATGAAGTGCACATATATATCTCAACAGCTCATAGTGTAAATTATCAATTATGCCATAACATCTGTACTATAAAACATCTGACAACTATGACTCTGTACGTTATGGCAATTAGTAACCATTAGCTAAATAGCTTATGTATAATTTTCTGAATTAATTGTGCATACTTTTACAGCAGTTCTGAACATGTCACCACCAAAAAGAAGAAAAAAAAGGAGCAAAACAAAAGTTTTGATTGTTCTCCAGAATAATGTAATGGTGCATCTCAATTTAAGTCTTTCAAATATGAACCCAGAGTTAAAAGGGAACTATTAAATACTAGCAATTGGGCTGAAGAGGCAGTGTGTTATTTGAAGATTTGAATGGAGGTGAAGGCCAACTCTTATTTGTATTCTTAATTGGAGGAGGAAATTGCAGGGGATGTAATAGCCGGATGTTAAGATTCGGGGAACATAGTTTTCAACGTGCTGTTGTGAAGAGTGGCCTTTCAAAAGCCATCTTTCCAGTCCAGTTGTATCCATTTCCATTTGCTGTACTCTTCTCAAGAGGCATTTATTGTCTGTCTGTGAGGTATCTGTCATGGCTTTCAGATGATCTTCTCACGTCTTGTTTTCATGGCATTTAGGGCATCACATATTGTTGTGCCTCTGATTAATAAAAAACTAAAACTAACAATGAACAATACTTCTACTGCATGTATTATTCATATTTATTGTTAATTTCAACATTTACTAATACATAAAATTCTAAGTGTCCTTGTTAAGTTAGGGCTAAAGTAAATCCAGGAGATTGTTATCACAGAATAAAGCCCAACAGGCTTATCAGCAGCACAACATAAAGTGGACTTTATTCGTTGATGACAACCATACTGGATGCAATTTATCCCGATTATTACACCTGCCTATTAACTACTAGCAGTTTGACACAAAACATTATTTGGAGCCGTTATAGTTAAATTTTTCTGTAATTAAACACAAAGCTGAAAAAAATGGAGTATACACTAGCCATTTGCATTATTCAGACACAAGATGGCACCAAACAGTCAAATACGAAAGCCTGACAGAAACTAAACCTGCTTAAAGCACATACCAACCTACGTATTATTCTTTCACAAAATGGCGCCAAACAGTCAAAAACAGTGGTGTCAACTGTTTTTGTTCCTGTAAGCTTTGCATTTAATTAAACAATGAATAAACTACTATGGCTCAGAACAATGTTTTGTTTTATTTTTATATTTTGTGTAATAAGCATTTTAAAGTACATCCAGGATGATTGACTTTGCAGAATAAAGCCTTCAGTCTTATACAACAGCTCTTGGCTTCTCATTGGACTGCCGATAAGCCTGTCGGGATTTATTTTGCGATAACAACCTGTACTTTA
This sequence comes from Danio tinwini, assembly GCA_903798205.1. Lineage (NCBI taxonomy): Eukaryota > Metazoa > Chordata > Actinopteri > Cypriniformes > Danionidae > Danio > Danio tinwini. The sequence continues at coordinate 20,774,251 of CAIGQZ010001336.1, read as the reverse complement.
TCCTTAACTTATTACACGGCTGTCTGGAACACTCTATTCTGATTGGTCAATCAAGGCATACCAATGTATGTTATTTCGAGATAACAACCGTTGAATAATACAGTCTCATCCGGGAAATTCAATACACCATAACCTTTGGTATGAATAATTTCGGCCTTGCGTGTATCTGCTCACATTCATGTATGTCTGTTAAGCTGCTGTTTTTGACTGTTTGGTGCCATCTTGTGAATGAATAATACATAGGTTAGAATATGCTCCATTCAACCAGTTTCGTTACTGTAAACTTTGCATTTTTGACTGCCTGGTGCCATCTTATGATGGAATATCGCGCTGGTTATTGTATGCTCCATCAGCTGCAAAAAATTTTAGGTGGCCTGACTTAAAATAAGTGAGAACCTGTTGCTTTTAAAACCATTAGTTGACTTAAAAATGTTAAATATATGAACTATGTGCATAATTATAAAAAATAAGCTAAATCAACTTAACAGTTCCAAGCTACATTGGGTTTACTCAACTTGTTGCATTTAAGTCAATGGGTTTACTCATTCTTTAAAGTAAATACTCACTTTTTACAGTGTGTTTTTGCGTTTAATGAAAGAATTAGCAAACTATTACATCTCACAACAATGTTTTGTGTCTTATTTGTTTTGTGGCAAGTAGCCATTTAATAAGCATGAAAAAACACATCGAGGATGGTTGTTTTTGCAGAATAAAGCCCTTCAGCCTGCTGGGATTTATTCTTCAGTAGCAACCTCCTAGATGCATTTATCCCTAACTTAACTAATGGAGCCTTATTGTAAAGTGTTACCACATAGAACTCCTTGGATGTAGAAAATAGTTAAAAGAAGCCTTGTGCGTTCAGTTTATTATCCCCTTCAGAGTTGTGGTGCTGTCGCCACACTATGGCTGCCGCTTTTCCCCATTTTCACTCCAAAGAGACTGTTTGGTATCATGGCAACAGGAGGAGGAGAAGATGTTTGAGTTGGCACAGTTCTGGATGGCCGGCTTTGCATGCTGTTAGCTTATTGTATCTGTACCATCTGGGTTAACCCCTGGAGGTGTGCCAATGTGCCTGTGCAGAAATTCAGCCAATGACTCCACAGTCTTTGGTTGTTGGATGACACAGTGTTTAATCTTACCCCCCTCCCCCCATGTTTGCTTTGTAGAAGCCTTTACGCACCTAAGGACTTCATCTGAGGTCTGATGGAGCTTAGCATGAAATCTCTCAGATGTGCTTCACTGTTATGAAACATAATTTGATTCGGAAATGAAGTCCTGATTGGAATAGCAGAAACGAATAAGCTAGAGTTTATTGCAAAAGCAAAACCACCCTTTGCAGTGTTATGTGCGTCAGTTCATTTAGAAGTGATTCATACTGTAAATGTGGAAAAATGTAAATAAATGCATGCTTACACATACGCATGTATGCACGTATGTATTCACGGATGGATTCATGGATTATCTAGACCGTTTGTTCATGTGATGGCATTCAGCGTATTTTGAGCTTCTTTAATTCAGTCTTCAATGTCACATGATGTTTTAGAAATCAATAACATGCGGTTTTGTGAAAACAATCTTTACATTTAGCTTGATATTCATTGCATTTTAATAAAAGCATACACTACTTGACTAAGTCAAGTCTTGGTCAAGTCTAAGTCTTGTCTCGCCTATCCAAGTTTTAGGAACAACAAATAATAACTTGACTTCTAGTTGATCATTTGGCATCAGAAGTGGCTTATATGAGGCAAAGGACTCTAGATTATGCTTATTTTACCAAAATAAAATATGATCATGCCTTGATTTTTCATTATTTAATTAGGACAGTAAGGTCTGACTTTGCTTAGCCAAAAGTCTTGTAAAACAAAACAGAAATAATGTACAGTATAGAATATAATGTCATGATGCAGTGGAAAAAGAATTAATATTGTGTATGACTCCCATGAGTTGGAGGACTGCATCCATACATCTCTGCAATGATTCAGATAGCTTATTATTAAAGTCTTCTGAAATGGCAAAGAAAGCTTTCTTTGGATTCATCTTCAATGCCTCCTCCTTCATCTTACCCCAGAATTGTTCAATAATGTTCATGTCTGGTGACTGGGCTGGCCAATCCTGGAGCACCTTAACCTTTTTTGCTTTCAAGCTTTTTGATGTGGAGGCTGAAGTATGAAAGTGCTATCCTGTTGAATAATTTGCCCTCTCCTGTGGTTTGTAATGTAATGGGCAGCACAAATGTTTTGATACCTCAGACTGTTGATGTTGCCATCCTCTCTGCAGATGTCTTGCATGCCCCCATACTGAATGTAACCCCAAATCATGATTTTTCCTTTACCAAACTTGACTGATTTCTGTGGGAATCTTGGGTCCATGCGGATTCCAATAGGTCTTCTGCAGTATTTGTTGATAATTGGGATGCAACTCATCTGAAAAATCAACTTTCTGCCACTTTTCCAAATGATCAAAATTCAAGTTATTATTTGTTGCTCTTACAACTGAGATTGACGACAAGACTTTCGTCAGGTAGTATATTTAAAATTAAAACATACATGATTACATCGTTTTCATTTTATCAAAATTGTAGCACATTTAGCACGCAAAAACAGTATGATCATAAATGAAACAGAAACGAACCGGTCTGCTGCACAAAGTAACGAGACTGAATACACGTTTTGATCTGCTCATCAACTGAATGAACAGTACAATACAGCAGATTATAGCAAAAATAAACATTGGTTAGTTTTTATCCTTTTAACTACCTTTTAGTCTCATCTTTATTTGCTGTTCATTCATTAGATGAACAGATCAGAGCGCACTCAATAAGTTTTCAGTCACATTACTAGCGCAATAAACTGTCAAGTATGTGTATGTGAAGCTATATGCAACAAACATTTTTCATCTTTATTTTCATTGACAGATTAACACTTATGTGTCGTGCACATCATTAATGTGCACTATTATGTGATACAATGTTTTTTATATGCTTTTTTTGTGACACCTGCCGAAGAAATGAGCTGTAATAGCTATACTGGCACATTTACAATATGAGCATTAAAATGTAGTCTGTCTCAGAACGAAGAAGTAAATTTAATTATGCAAAGATATTGAGCACTTTAAGAGTGCTTGTTGGACTGAATATTCATATAGTGTTATTTTACACTCATTATTTCTAAAGATTAAATTATTTTCCTTCATTTTCATCGTGGGACCGTACTGATGTACCATGAGATTTCATTATCACCATTTCTTGAGCTCTGAAACTCTAAAATGAGGTAAATTTAGAAGCAGTCCACGGAGTAATAGAGCGTTCATTTGAATCCTCTCAGTCATTAAAGTCTGAGACACCTGAGGATGCAGGTAGATTGTTAATCAGCTCTTCCTTTTCTAATTTAATGTTTTTAAAAGACCGCGTTTGTGGTGTTTTGATGCAGACAGTCACCTCAGAGTCTTCCCTTTCATTTCTGCTTTTCAAAATCAGCTACAGCTCTTTAAACACAAGGTCGCTGTGGGTCATGGCTGTATTCTCCACAGGTTGAATGAATAAGGCCACAGACATAGTCAGGCATCTCATATAAGCCACAATTCGAGGATAAGTGTGTGTGTGTGTGTGATGAATGAGAAGGAACACTCGCCCTTGACAGATGGGCTAACTTCTCTTACTGTTCTGTACAAAACTTTGACATTGAAATATATGAAGGAGCCAGTTCGAGCTGTTATTTAAGAAAAAGTTAAGAGTATCTTGAAGTCATCAAGCTGACATCTTGATCCTCGCATGAATCTTGCTGTTTCGGTCGATGGCAGATTTTGGCAGAAAATTTTACGTGGACTGCAGGTGGAGATTGTGCTGGAGTGTGAACAGTGGGATTGTTGTTAGCATTCTGTTTGTTTTGGAAGGCTGTATATTTCTTAAGTTGTGTTCAATGCCATTTATCTAAAAAAATCTGAGAACACACACGGTAAATGTGAAATATAAAGTCTAATTTAAGCATAGGAAACTTGCTAAATTATACCTTGGAGATGATTCATAGTGTATTTTAGTTGGATATGGACATTTCAGCATAATGATTCATTTGCAAGGTAATGTGCTTCTCTGCATAATCATTTTCTACTGCGCTTAAGTTTGGTGAGGTTTTTTTATTTTTTTTATTAAGACCTTTGTGAAGGTTTACATAGGGTTTTTTTAATATATGAATGTCAACTACTGCTGATCTTCATATTAGCTTGAAGCTTCACTTCAATTAGCACGAAGCAGTGTGACTAATCTGACATTAATTTTCAATTACCCTTGACCCACACATAGAACCTATTGTTATCTGTACTATATGAAATATCAGCTCAGGTTCTTCTTCTGTCAGGAGTCGAAAGTGAAGCTGCTATCATTTGACCTCGTTCTCTATTAGTTTTAAGGCACTTAGGGTGCCTTAATTTAGGATACATTTCAACATCTGCTATAAAAAGATGCTGAATCTGAAGCAACATCTGCTAATCTAGATGTAATTCTGCAAATTGACACTTAGCATTCATTTTCACATTTCACCTCAGCCGTAAAAGCGTAATTGAACTGTGCGGGGGCATTTTTTTGCTCCCTTCTCTTGCATCTGGTTCATTTTGTTGACATCTTAGCCTCAAGCCCCTGCAATTGGTTCATGAGAGCCGTCAAATTAGTGACAACCGATCAAGTCACAGAATGTGATTAGTGGCCGATGAATTGAAGCATTCCTAAATCAATTAATTATGCAACTCTGTTTATTTCTTTATTTTACTTTGACATTTAATAAATATTATATTAATAGCTTTTCTTCAACGGACAACCCCCCCTGCAGTTTCTTTCATAAATCCTGCTTGGGAAACTTGGAAATACTTTGTCTACATAACAATACATATTAGTTCAATTAATACACAAATTGGAAGTCAAGCTGTTATTAATCCTCATATTTGATGCTGTTTTATCTCTTTCGCTGGAGCCCAATGAATCAGCTCTCAGTGGTTCTCTGCACTAATGTACAATAGCGCGCCGCTTATCTGCTTTGTGCCCATGCAAATCTCAGCCGATGTGCTGAAGCTTGGCGAGTCGAGCCCAGTTGCTGTTTGACAAGCTGCCAGAAATGACAGTTAATGAATGGCAGGTGTGTTCTCATTTAGTCCATTAGCCAGGAAAGGAAGAGAATGTGTGAACTCGAATACCCCGCATGTGTACTCAAAGAACTTTGGAGAATTAATTCAAATTGATGAACTTCTTGAAACGTCACAGGTTGTACCATAGGTCTCTGTGGCTATCGTTGTATGGGGGTGATTTCTTTAATATGTCTATTCTGATAACAATGCATATTCAGACATTAGTAATCTACAGTAAGATCAAAATTAGATCATTTAACACCATGCTAGTTTTCAAACGGTTCTTCAATCAAATCCCTTTATTTCATGAAAAACATATTGATGTAAATTAGAAAACACCTACTGAGTACAACTACAATTGGTGAAGGATACAGTTGTCAAAATTAAGTAGAAAATACCCCTTGGACACAGGACATCACTAGCCACTGTTCTACTGTGATCTTAATCCATTGTTCATTTTCATTAATTTTCAGTCAGGTTTATATCAGGACTCTAGGCGGCCATTCCATTATTTTCATTATTTATCATTTTCAAGGATCTGCTTTACACATCTTGCTGTGTGACTAGGCTCATTGTTCTGCATCAAAATTGCCTTCGCTCTCATTGCATCTACCTTTCACTGACTTGGCATACTTTAGCTTCAGTCTTTCTCCAGTTTAACATAGAACATAATGCTTCTCATCAGACCCAATTAATTTAACTTGCTTTTATCATTAAAATAAAATTTGAACCAGTTCTCTGACCACACAACATGCTCTTCAGCAAAGATTAATCTAGTCTTTTTTTTCTGCGGATGAGAGATTCTGTCACTGCAGGGCTTTCAATTCAAACTCTTTTCAATTAAAAAACATTCCGTTTGTTGTTAATGTGTCTACCCTTATGGTTAAAAACACAGGCACCTATCTTGCAGTCCTTTCCCCTCTCTACTCCTATCTGCAAACCATGAAAAAGGTGAAAAAATATATTTGAAAAAAGACACTGTGTCGAGATTCTTATCCTTTTCAGCCCTGAACTGATGAGCAATTCCAGCTACTATGCTGAACCAATTGTCTCATTCCTTTCAGGACAACCTGCTGTCAGAGGAGTTCTGTCTCTTTAGAACAGCTCACCATCTTGCAAAGTTAGTGAGAACTGGATAGTTGCGCTTTCAATAAAATAGGGTGTCAGATAATGTACAGACAAGTGCGGATTAACTTTCCACAGTGCAGAATGGCTCAGTTCAATATATTCTGGTTCGGTACGGGTCACCTTAATCTGGCTTGCCACTCCACTGATAACATTACCTTTTTAGTAGGCTATGATGTAAGACAGAAAGTTGCGGAAGTTGTCATTCTTTCTCAAAGAATACAGTAATTCCATAAGTTATTCCATAAGTTATTTACACATTGCCAGTAGTGTACAAAATACAAACACAAATTAACAAATTAGAAATGCTCAAAATACTGTAGTCAAGTAGTTTTTTTCAGAAATTGTAATTTACTAAGTAGTTTTAAAAATGTGTACTTTCCCTTGAGTAATTTTTTTTGTGCAGTATCGGTACTTTTACTCTTACTACTTTTCTTCAACCTGCAGTCACTACTTTATTTTTTCTTGTCTATGGGGATTAGAAAAATCTGTCCTGTGATTCCTGTCCAATCAAATCACACAAGGTAAATCATAATGAACTACCTCAAGACATGGGCAATTTATAATTGCATCAAACTTTTTGGAAGCATTAAAAATGTCCACGAAGATGTCCAAAATCTTTACACGCATTGACCCAGAGACTGTTTAGATGCATGTCACTGATGAGAAGATGACGGATGTTTACTGTATGATGAACAAAATGGCCTTAAACTCCCAGCGAGCACAGGATGTCAGCATGACATTCAATTAACATTGTACCCCAACGTCATTTATTGGGGAATAAAAAATCGAGTTGACATCAGAACCCAAAGTCAGGCTGACATCAATGTCCAACATCCAACCTAAAATCAACCAAATAGCAACGTCTAATGATGTTACAGTTTGACGTTGTGTGGACGTTACCACTATGACATCTATCAGACATTGGATTTTGGTTGCCATAACTGACGAATTAATGTCAGTATTTGACGTCAATATGACGTTGGTTTAAGATGTTGGCTAGACATTGTATTTTGGTCACTTTCTAACACAATCTAAAATCAACCAAATATCAACGTCATTTGATGTCATTATTGGACTTAAAAATAATGTTGTCTTTATACACTGGCTAGACATTAAATTTTGGTCACCCGACATCACAACCTAAACCTAACCTAATATTAATGTCTCATGGAGTGTGCTTGCTGGGCAATAACTAAATGCACTACAGAATGTTACGTTTACACACATCCGCAAATCACAAGTAAATGCATCAGCTTTGCATACTCACTACTCCTGAGTACTTTTAAGAGGGCTACTTTTTACTCATCCTTTGAGTAATATTTACAACAGATACTTTTACTCTACTTGCACTACATTTTAGGCAAGTAATTATACTTTAAGTATGATTTTTCAGTACTCTTTCAACCACTGCACTATTTTAAATAGAAGTTATTTCAAATATAGACGCACAAACACACACAAATAGAGTAACCACAATGCCAAAAAATAGAATTGATCCATTTCTTCTTCTTCTTCTTTTTCTTCTTTCAAATGAATCAAATTTTTGAGTGTCTAAGGCCACCAGATGGTGATGACCCCTGGTGCAAGGTGTTTTTTTTTCTCGTTTCTAGTATAAAAATCTACAAATTCTTAAATCAAGCATTTTGTAGACAAGCAAAAATATTATCTTTTTAAAATAAATAATATGAGTTTTTCGTTAAAACATACAAAATAATCTGCTAATGGGTAAGCAAAATTATATTATGACACAAAAGGAAGAACAAGATTATTTTTCTTACCGCATGGGCAGCTTAGTTTGCTTGTTTTAATAAAAAACTTAATTTTGGCATATTATTTCTTTAAACAAGAAGCTTATCTAAAAAATGGTTATTGATTGTAAAATGTTTAGTAGTTTGGGCTAGACACAAAACATTATTTGTAGTGCACTCGCACTTGGCAAACTATTTTAGGTGTCCCCATAAACAACAGAGTACATAGAGCAGTTTCTGTTCTTAGACGATAAGGTTTGTTTGAGCTCATTGTTGTGCACAGTCACTGTATTATTACGGTGTCATGTCTCTGCTGTGTATTTTAAAAAAGGGTCTTCCTGTGTTGCCATTCCCCTGGCTTGTAGCACGTGCTGGTGAAGATTCTCTGCAAATTAAGAATGAAGAAAATGGTCAATTTTTCTCTCAACCGTATTGTGTATCTAAAATCTAAAGGGTTTTAAAGCTTATCTGAAGCACCTGCAGCCTGAAGTTAAACACACCACTTTAAAAAAGGTCACAAACTGTTAACAAGGTTTGGCATAAGGGCAGGAAATGCTGACGGCTTCAGCTCCGCATCAGGATGCTGGACACTTAGAAAGGATTTAAATGACATTTCCCAACAGTTGAGAAACCACAAGTGCCGTTCAGAATTAACTCTCTCTCTGGTAAAATGACATTTTCAAGAATCAGACAGGAAGGAATCGAACCTTGTGAAGATAATTCAGGAAGGCAGGTTGAATTAAGTGTAGTTAGATTGGAGAAACGGCTGTTGGGAAATGCTGCCATCAAACTTTTATGTCTTCTCTAATCACCTCTTTCAGCATGCGTGACATTTTCTCACATCGCAGGTTCAGAAAGCTGCTATTTTACTTGTGCAAAGGTTTGAGGAATTTCCTGATGTACAAAGAAGTGTAAAAGAGGTTCAAAATGATCAACGGGCCTTAATGGCTCTTTGCTGCTTTCTTTTAGGGAGTACCTGGGGAAGCAGTTGCAGTCCACTGAGCAGACGACTCCGGCTGTGGCTGCACGAAGCTGAACTGCCCTGTGTTTTCTGTATGATCCTGTGTGTCTGATCCAGTGTCATTGGTGTGAATGTAAATCTGTGTTATATATATAATGAACAAGGTAAACCCAAACAGTTGTTGTATTGATCCACAAATTTATGATTTAGCTCTTGTGCTTTGTCGTTGTGTTATTGTGTATTGTGCGTCCTAATAAAATCACATCAAGTGATCAGGTCACAGAGTAATATGAAATGTTATTTATGGCTTAAGTGTAAAACGAGGAGTATGCATTCCAATAAAGAATCTACCACAACATATGTGTTTTTTCTCTTGTTTTTTCATTTGAATTTCAAATGTTCATTCAAAATTCATAGTTTTTGTATTAAAAATTTAAACATCAGTCTGTGTGGTTGAAATTTAAAGCTGTTAAAATCACTCGAAGCAACTACATGCAGTATACAGTCGCCAGACTTTTTATTAGCTACACCAGATTTTAAAAAGTAAAATTTTGCCTTCAGAACTGTCTTTATTTCTATGCCGCACAGATACCAACAAGGTTCTGGAGATGTTGGTCCATTTTGACACCATTAGCATCACACAGTTGCTGCAGATTAGTAGGCTGGATATCCATGGTCTAATTCATTATGATGTTCAAGATACCATTTTTAGATGTTTGGAGCTTTGTGTGCATTACCCTGCTGGAAGTAGCATCACAAGATGAGTACATAACATGAGTGGTGATAACAGGATGGTCATGATCAGCTCAGTTGGTGCTAAGGTCTCCAAAGTGTGCAACGGAAATAATCTCCACACTATTACACCACAAGTAGCCTGAACCCTTGATGGATCCATGGTTTCATGTTGTTTATGCTAAATTCTGACTCTACCAATCCCAATATGGCAGCAGAAGTTAAGACTGCTCAGCTTTTTTTATTTTGTTGTCCAATTTTGGTGAGATTTTGTGAATTGTTGCCTCAGTTTCCTGTTCTTATATAATAGTAATGCACCTATTGTGCTCTTCTGCTGCTGTACTGTAGCTTATCTGTTTCAAGGTTGGATGTGTGAATGCAAACCTCAATTGTAATGATTGTTTGTTTAAGTTACTGTTGCCTTCCTATCAGCAGAGCCATTGTGCTCATTCTTTTTTGTGCTCATTATCTTGGATTTTGACTGACAAAAATGCTGCTCATTGGGTATTTTCTCTTTTATAAGGGCATTCTTTTTAAACCAACAACCATGACACATTTAAAGTCACTTAAAGGGATAGTTCAACAATTTGTCCTTTACACCTTCACTCCAATCCTGTTTAAGCTTCTTCTGTTAAAGAAAATATATTTAAGCATGTTGGAAATAAGAACCATTGGTTTCAATAGTATTTTTTGTTCTTGCTATGAGTGGTGTATTACAAACGGATTACAAATATGAAAAGGAGATGGATTACAAATACCCAAATTACTGTAATTGAGCTTCTTTTTTCTTCTTCTCGGGAATTGTACTATTCTAACTAGTTTTTTTTTTAAAATGCTGTATCAGTACTTTTACTGCACTGTTTTCTTTTAAACTGCAGTCACTACTATATTTATATTTTTTTTAGTGTCTACAGCGCTTGGCTAAGTAGAATAATAACTTCACAAACGCAGCAAATATGTACAGTGTTGATTGGAATCATTACAAAAATCCAAGAAAATACAAAATTGTTTTACATGGTGTCTGATAGACTGTTTAGACTGCATGTCACTGATGAGAAGATAAGCGATACCTACTGTATGATGACTGAAATCACAAAATGATTTAATAACGTAATGCATTACAGAATGTTACGTTTTCAAATATATGCACAAATTGCATGTATGCTATCAGTGCTACATGAGATTGGTCTGCAGCAGCTGTTGGATACTCGTAGCTTTTTAGTCAGGGTTCAAAGTGCATAATATGCATCAACAAATCATCATGCCTAGATTTTTGCCCATTAGTTATACACAGATACACAGATTTCACTCCATATGTAAATGCATCAACCTTTCACATAGTACTGCCCATAATACTATTAGAAGAGCTAATTTTCACACTGTAAAACCCAACAGTCAACTTTATCAAATGAATTGAGTGTAGCTAACTCAAAATTGACTGCAAGTTAATTCTACTCATTTGAAGAGAGTTTTGAACTTAGTGTTGAAGGTATTGAGTTAAATACCTCATTAACTTAAATGGAGTAATTTCACAGTACTCATATAGATTCGTTTTTTTTAACTCAAATGGATTTTGCAATTAGAAACCTCAAACGGTTTGAGTTCTTTTCATTTATTGGGTTTTGCAGTACTCAGATTGCTTCATTTACTCAAATGAATTAGGTTCACAGTACTACTTAGGATTAGTTTTTAAACTTTAATGGTTTGTTGCAATCGGTTTCCTCAAATGGTTTGAGTTGCCTTAACTTATTGGGTTTCACAGTCGTACTTTGAGTGGTATTTACTACAGATACTTTTACTCTACTTGCACTACATTTTTTTTGTCAAGTAATGGCATGCGAGTATGATTTTTCATTACTTATTCCACCACTACTTGCTATAAATGTCAATGCTATTCCCCAGAATATTTAGTTTTGTGTTCAACAACAGAAAAGTTAATTAATAAATAAATGTTTAAAACCACTTGCTGTGCACCTGCTGATTTGTTGTCATGTGATTGACTAATTGATTAAGTAGTGGGTTTAACAATATGTTGAACAGGTGCGAATAAAATGGCCAGTTGGTGCATGTTTACAATATACATATTTATGTATGTGTGATGGTGTGTGTACACATGGATGGAGAATGTGAGAGAATGACAATGTCTGTTTATCCCTCAGATTTGTTTCTCTCAGAATACAGAGATTGGAAGTTATTTGCACTACATCCCAGGAGTTTCTCTGTGATGTTGCAGCCTCACTCAAATATCAGATTGATATGGTAATCATTCAATGTCAGAAGTCCCTTAATCATTCCTTTCTGTGCAGTAGAACCATATTCAGGCCATTTATTTTCAATCTTTCACAACATTTTGCTTGTGAAAAGACCAAAGAAATAAATTGCTGTTTCAAACTCCATAACATGTTTAGATCTCAGTATTTTCTGCAGAGAATGTTATTAAGCTCCAGAACAGCTTTGTGCTTTGAAACGAGAAATGTGTCTCTATAAACAGAAACTACACAATCAATTTAAATTTTAGAATTATTTCATATTATGTATTCTGTAAAACTACAAACGTTACAAATGTACACAGCAGTCATTAAAGATGATGCATTTCCACAATCAACGATGCAATCACATGTTTTAAATCTGTTTAAAAAAAGGGCTAGATTTAATCACAATGTTATGGACCTTAAAGTGAAAACAACAGACTGCAGTTTGAACCATATACAGTTGAAATCAGAATTTTTTGCCCCCCAATTTTTTTTTCTTTTTTAAATATTTCCCAAATGATGTTTAAAAGAGCAAGGACATTTTCACAGTATGTCTGATAATATTTTGTGTTCTGGAGAAAGTCTTGTTTGTTTTATTTCGGCTAGAATAAAAGTAGATAAAAAAATTTTTCAACATTTTAAGGTCAATATTATTAGCCCCTTTAGGCTTAATTTTTTTTGATAGTCTACATAACAAACCATCGTTATAAAATAACTTGTCTAATTACCCTAACCTGCCTAATTAACATAATTAACCTAGTTAAGCCTTTAAATGTCACATTAAGCTACATAGAAGTGTCTTGAAAAATATCTAGTAAAATATTATTTACTGCCATCATTAAGATAACATAAATCTGATATTACAGATGAGTTATTAAACTATTTTGTTTAGAAATGTGTTGAAAAAAAAATCTGCTCTCAGTTAAACAGAAATTGGGGAAAAAATAAACAGGAGGCTAATAATTCAGGGTGGCTAATAATTCTGACTTCAACTGTATTTAGTTAGTTAGTTAGTTAGTTAGTTAGTTACACTGAAAAAAATATGTCTGAAATATTGTTGCAAACAATCTATATGTGTTGAATTTAAACAAGCAAATTCAATTTAGTAATCTTCAACTTAATTTGTTTGTTTTAATTCAGCCCAAATAAATTGTTTACAACCACTTAACTTAACAAGATTTAGTAAATCCAAGAAATCATCTTTGAATCTTTTTTTTCAGTGTAGTTAGTAAGTTAAGAAATGCGGAATGGGTTTATGCTCATTCAGTCTGCCATTCTAGCTCAGAAATATCAGACCTTATTTTTGTTATCCATCTATTGGAAAATGCATAAATTATTATAATTTTCGTCCTAAAAATTAAAATGTTTAATATTGTAAGTAGAATGATTGTGTGTGTGTCTAAATGATTATTGGAGCAGATGTAATGGCTAGAATAATTTTAAAATGTGTAAGTGTATTTTAAAATGTGCATTTACGTTTGTTAAATTGAGAGACACTTTTATCCAAAGCAACTTGCAAATGAGGTCTACAACAAGCAGCTCATCTTTAAAAAGCTAATGAAATGTGAAGAGGTATAATGTAAAAATTCAGACAGATTAAGAAAATAGGGAAAATGTTTTTCCTTGGTATTATGTTGCAGTACGTAGAGATTTTGTAACAAGGGCCAGTGAATTGTTTTGGACAGTGATTTTGTACTTTTCCACAATAGGATCACAAGACACCGCTTTTTTAATAAGCAAGTATTTTTTGTTTTTAATACAGTAGATGTCTAATATACGTCTTAACAGTCGTCTTGGCTAAAACAAGGCTAAATTTGGGCTGTCGGTGAAAATCTAATAGATGTCAATGAATAGGCCAAAACTAGACAGAAATGAATGACTAGACATAAAGTCTGTCTAATCTGTCTATTTGATGACTAGTCTAGTTTTGGGTTATTCTTAGATATCTATTAGATTTTCACCGACAGCCCAAATTTAGCCTTGTTTTAGTCAAGCTGTCTATGTTTAGATGTCTATTAAACACAAAATTGCTTGCTAGCTTAATAAGCACATGCTTCTGGAAGGGATGTAAACTTATAAGAGCGTGTGGCTATGTAGATGAAATGAAAGTAAAGCAAGCCTGAGAGAATAAATTAGGGTTAGAGATAGATTTGGAGAGTTGGGAAGAAGGCCTTGAGAATATACATGCATGCATGCTAAATTAACCTAAGACATAATTTAATTCAATTTAAAACCCTGCATAGGTTATACTTATCTAAGGAGAAACAGCATACAATTTTTCCTTATGTATCTGTAACAGGTGTAAAACAGCAAAAGAATCCCTAACCCACTTCATATGGTTGTGTCCTAAATTACAAGAATTTTGGGAAAATATATTTGAATGTTTTTCTAAAGCCTTCCAAAAATATCTTGAACCATGTCCGCTTATAGCTGTTTCTGGGATATTTAGTAACTTATAGATGTGTAATAAATAAGACAAGCCATGTTATTTGGTATGGTAACTGCCAAAAGGGTAAAATTGTGAGAATGTGGAAACATTAATCTGTACCTAAATTTCGTATGTGGGGTAGAGATCTCATAAACATGCTTGCTTTGGAGAACAATGTTACTTTATGATTACTTGTATTTATGCATTACCTGATCATGTGCATGTGCATTTGTCCCTCTGTGTTCGGTTGTTTTGTCATAGGTTTGTGTATTTTTATGTATTGTATTTTATATGTGGGTGTCACAGTGGAGCAGTGGGTAGCACGATCGCTTCACAGCAAGAAGGTCGCTGGTTCGAGCCTTGGTTGGGTCAGTTGGCATTTTTGTGTGGAGTTTGCATGTTCTCCCAGTGATCGCGTGGGTTTCCTCTGGGTGCTCTGGTTTCCCCCACAGGCCAAATAAATGTGCTATAGGTGAATTGGGTAGGCTAATTTGTCTGTAGTGTATGTGTGTGAATTAGTGTGTATGAGTGTTTCCCAGTGTTGGGTTGCAGCTGGAAGGGCATCCGCTGCGTAAAACATATGCTGGATAAGTTGACGGCTTAATCCGCTGTGGTGACCCTAGATTAATAAAGGGACTAAGCCAAAATTAAATAAATGAATTAATATTTTATATGTATTATTTTTGTATTGTATTGTTTATCTATATTTTGTTGTAATTTTGTTGTAGTTTTATAAAATTAAAAAAGCACATAAATAAACTTAAAATAAATAAATAAAAGACTTTTATAGAAATATTGAGAAAGACTTTTTTAAATATTGCAAAGCTAGACCCCTTTAAATGCTAGTTTAGCTATAAGTGAAAGATGAGAGGAGAAGCACAAAAATACCCCCCCTCCCAACTCAATAATACGTTTTAGCTGGAAATACATCATAGTACTGACAAAAAATGCAGCAACATGCAGTTCCCACAGACTTTAAGCTTACTTACAACTTCAAATTAACATAATTTAAAATATTAAGTTGAAACTTGGTCAACTTAGCCTATTTTAAGTTAAAGGTTCAAGAAACCCTCGAGTACTTTTTCTAAATTTACCAGATTGGTGTGTGTTGAGCATAATTTAAGACAACGTTCACAACTGCCAGCTTTAATTGTGCGGAAAACTGGATAATTTTTTACTTTTGTTAGCTAATTTCTTCTTCCGGCTTTAAAATCATTTTTTGGGCGGGATCAAAATCAAGAGATGACGTGTCAGTTTCTCATTATTAGCTGAGTTTTCTTATCCTATGAGAAGACATGTTTCTTAATTATTCAAGAGAGCAAGTGCTTTCCGAAGAGACACACACACAGTATTTAGCCGTTTAACAAAGGGCATATGTGTTTGTTTCCATGATCCACAGGGTTTGTTGCATGGTTTTCTACACGATGCTGTCAGGGCCGATACAGCAAAGCTGTTGGTTTGCAGCAAGCATTTACAAGAATTGGAGAATGGCGGACTTTGTCTTTTATCAGTTGAGTTCATTACCATTCAGACACATCGCTGTGCTGCTGTGTTCGCTTATGTTTAAAATCCTTCAGATTACCGGCAGGGCTAATGGTTGAAATAGACAGGGCAAGAGACCTGCTGCACCGCAGTCCACTGTGTCTGCATTCAGACCCGGGATTCAGGAGTAGAGAAGTCCTCTTCATTTATAGTGTTTACATGATTATCTTTATAATGATATAACAAATTGTGGTTATAAGTATATAAAAATTACAAATAACATATGTAGCAGTGCATTAAATTACTGTTTATTTCGTTGCATTTGAACTTTGTAAACTAAAAAATCATTGGTCTCCTCACAGTTTGTGTCTCATTTTGTGAGCCAACTGACAAGAGTTGTTCGCTCCCCTCTTTTTCCCCCTGCTCTACCGGCCACGCCCACTCCTCCCTCTGCCCACAGCAATCCACGCCCATCATGAAGCATTTTTTGAAAAAACTCTGAGGTAGACTTGAACTAAAAGAGGGGGGTTTCATGACCCTTTAAATAAACATGTCACGACTTGCTAATCATACAAGAGCTGTGAAATCCAAAAAAAACACTTTTACTTGAATGCCCCCAAACATCACACCAAAATAAATTTTGTGTGTGTGTATGCGTGTTTTTCCCCCCGAAAATCTACAATCAGATTCACGCATTTTATTTCATGCCTTGTCACAGAATCCATTTTCACACGTTTCATGATCAGTTTGTCACACCTGTGTCACTCATCAACGCAAACCCATTTGCCAATTTGCAGCATTCTTTGTGCATCCCGTTTTTTTTAAAATAACCTCCCAGAACCATTTCCCCACACGACTGGGCAGAGGATCAGACGAGAGCAGATGCAGCCACTGACTAATTTGTGTTCGGTCACCCTCTTTTTTTCTCTCTCTATCACTATCTCTTTTTCTAAATGGAAAATGAGCAACAAGCTGCAGCCGTAGCACTGTCGGTAAGCAAATAGCCCAGTTCTCGTCTGCTTTGTGGATGTCTAGATAGAGATAACCTTCAAAGCCACCACACTATCTGACAGATCCACTGCACATGTTATCAACTCGTGCGGGATGTGTCGAGGGGCATTTGAATTCTAATAGGGTCATCGTAGGCCGCCCAGAGGCCTTGTGAAACAAGGTTGTTAGTGGCATTATCAGATGTCTGATTCAACCTTATTGGGAAACTTGTGGGGCTTTTTTCTCTCTCTTTCACACCTCCGTCCTATTCAGCTGAGGCCTTTTGTGTCAAGAATGAATTGACTTCCATCTATGATCGGTACTGTATGGCATGCCGGTGCTTGTATGACACTTCCCACACTGAGTGGCTGCTTTAAGTAAAGTGTGTCTCAGATCTCCTTTTGCGATAATCAATGATGAATTTGTGCGAGGGCTCTCTGAGGCACGTCGCTTTGAGAACTCTTGGTTGATGGCTTTTGTGAAGTCTCTTTTCGAGATGCACATTCTCAAGGGCTGTTTTTATAAACGGCCTCATTAAATGCACTCATTATGGTCTTAAAAATGTGTAGCAAGGATAAAACTTCTGATTGACTCAGAATGTATTAAACTGTTGCTCTATGTTTCAACAGCACTCCTGAAGGCTTGCTTACAGCTGCAGAGCCCAATGTGTGCTAGTGAGATGTTTTTTTTTTGAGTCAGTCGAAGACATGTCTTTGTAATACAGGTGGAATATTATCGACTAGACATATTGACCAGATCTCGCTGCTCTTGTTGACATGGGTCACAGATTGCTTGTTCCCATGGTTACAATTAAACTCAGACAGCGTTTAAGAGAGATTTCCCCTGTCATCTTTATAGCAGATGCACTCTGACAGAGGGATTTGCTGTGGCAGGTTGTTGTTTCAAAGCGTCTTTTAAGTTTGCAAGGTGGTATGTGTGTGGTGTTGATAAAAAAAAAATCTATCAGTATTTTCAAACAATATTTTGGGTTTTTTTTCTGTACTGGTTTAGGCTAGTCACGGGTAAGTGAATATGACTAAAATAGCCAGTAGGTGGCGGCAAGTCCATGTCTTAATGAGTGTTTTATTCAATTATTCATTCAAATGATTCATTTAAAAAAACAGATTCATTCAGAAACAAAGTAAGTGACTATTTTGGAAAAGAGAAACCAAATTTTGCTTCATCTTTTGACATAAAAGGTCAGTGCACAAAAAAAAATGTAGGTTTTAGAAATCAAAATTTCGCCATTAAGTTCAACAAGCTTATATTGAACCCACTAGGTAGAAAGGTAGAAACTAGAATTTGAAAGTGCATCAAAAAAATTGGGTGTGGACATTTATGGTCACATTTCGTAGTAATAATAAAACAATAAAAAATCAGATATTAGCATAGAAATCAGATGTAATAAATTTTGCCACGATAACACCCAAACCTATCATTTATTTTAATTTTAAAGGCAAAAAAATATTGACATGACTATTATCATAAGTGTTTTTGTGTGTGTGTGCATGTGTGTGTGTGTAAAATCCTACAGACACTATAAGTCAGCACCAGGTTGTGTTAGACTTATGAGTGCTTTAAATAAAAATATTATTACCCATCATGTTATTTATTTATTAAGCATTAAATTATTTTTTAAATAATAATATAAGGCATTTAATAACCTTTTTTTGTTACATTTTCATTTTAAGGCTTTGAGCTTACAGAAGGTAATTCATGATTGAACTGTCTTTGACCCGTTAAAAATACCATTTATTTACTGGGGTTTAATTTTGTATGAGCAAGTAGCAGCATAGCCCAAAACATCATCATTTTACCTGCAGTGCTTACTGTATGTGAGAGGTTCTTCTGCTTCAAATCACTCACACACTCTATAAGCCTATATTTAATTTATAACACTGCAAACTTGGCATTGCAGCCAGATCGCGAAAATTATTGTGAAAATTGCTGCAGGAGTAAGTAAACTTGATTCATCTTTAAGACCAAAATGATTTTTAAAGTGTCCTAAATTGAGACGCTATAAATATTTCTTCATTCATTTTCTTTTTCGGCTTAGTTCCTTAATTAATATAGGGTCACCACAGAGGAATGTACCGCCAACTAATCCAACATATGTTTTACGTAGCGGATGCCCTTCCAGCTGCAAACCATTACTGGGAAACATCCATACACACTCATTCACACACATAAATTACGGACAATTTTAGCTTTTCCAATTCACCTATACCACGTGTCTATATATATATATATATATATATATATATATATATATATATATATATATAGGGTAAATTTCATGTCCACTGATCAGCACAAGTGCACAAGATGAGAGTAGAGAGGCTATAATAAATCATCTCTGGGGTATGCTTCACACGAATACATTTTGAAACACTGGATGCTTATATTAGGCTAATTATTGTCCAAAGTGTCATCACATGACTCCTTTTAGACAACATTACATTATTAGACAATAAATTTGCACAGTTTTACAAGTGACTTAAAGGTGCAGTAGAATGAAAATCTGGATATCGGCATACACTCTTAGAAAAAATAGTACAATGTTGTACCAAAGAAGGTACAAACCCTTGTCACTGCGGCAGCTCCTTTCTATGGGACAGAATTGTACCTTAAGACAAAGACACAAATTTGTACCATTGCAGTTTGTACCTTTCAAGGACATGATTTGTACCATGGGAAACCAAAATGTACCTTTGGTTTTTAAAACCTGCAGATACAATATTGTACCTTCATCAAAGGTGAAATATCAGTGTCAAATATGTTCCTTCAAAAACTACTTAAAGGCGTTTTGCTATATCCAAAATGTGTCAATTTATTTTCAGTAAGTATAAAGCAACAAATACATTTTTTAAACAATGTTTTTAAAAAAGGTTTCTTTTAGTATAAACACACCTTTTACATTTACAATAAAGAATAAAAAAACTTTAACATAATCAAAAGATTTATTTTTTGCTAAACATTTCACAACATTTTTCACAAAAATGTTACAGAAACACATTCTCCTATGTACAATAGCAAACTTTTTTTCTCTTTGATTCACACAACACCTTTGTAATCACTTAAAAGTTAATTTAATTTACTTAATGTTAAAATAGAAATAGAATTATGAAAAAGTATCGTAACCAGACATGCACAGTGTTTGATTAGTTTTACAATACCAAAATGTCTGCATGGATACATTGCAAATGCAGGACTTTTGCCAGCTCATGTGCGTTGTGGAAAGCAAATGCCAAAAGGTGCGTGTATCAATAATGAAAATGTATTTATCAAAAAATGCTTACCAAATGTTTATTAAAAATGCCTTAAAGGTTTACAATACCTATAGTTTTGTTTTACCTATTATTTTGTATTGTAGAACTTAATAATTAATGTTTATGAGTTTCATAAAATCACTTTACCTTTCCAGTAATTTATTTTCATAGATATTGTAATAAAGGAGTTGTCCAACACTTATGTACCATTTTTTTGAGAACGATTGTGTATCTCCATTTCAATTGTACCATAAAAGGTACAGAACAGTATCATAAGAGGTCTTTTCTGTACCATATGTTACAACTATTACAAAGATACATATCTGTTCCTTAAAGAACATCATTTGTACCACCGTGTACCTTTTTTTCTAAGTGTATAATAGACATAAAATAATAGACATATTAAATACCAAAGGCATAGCTGAATAATAAGAGTTGAAAATGGCATACAGTAAGCCACCATTAAATACCATTGTTTCCTTGTTCACTTGTAAAGTCAAATAATGTAACATTTTGGTGAAAAACAGGCTAATTGGAACAACAACTGTAATGCTGATGATACACAGGGTAACTTTTTGAGCAATGTTGCCAGGCAATTTTGTAAAGCGATGTTGCTTTTCTATTAAGAATGGACAACAATATTGTATCTGTAAGCCATTGCCATAATTAGTTTCCCTGTGTCTCATCTAGTTGCCCATTTATGGGATCATTTCCCAAAGTTGCCCAGCAACATGGCTCAAAAAGTTGCCCTGCAGCATAATTTTGCACATGGGATTATTAATATGCATGCCTCAGGCTGCTTTTGATTGGCCACAATGTTTTCTTGTGAGATTAGAACATTATAGAATTTTTTTGTTTGTTTTATATTAGATTTAAACATACTACTACATGTATGTGGGTCTCTTATTTAGAAAATAATAAAGGTAGGATAAGTAAATGAGCTTTCGTTGAAACAAGCAGCCATGCGTCTCATCTGTTAACAGCTTGTCAGAATGCAAAATGCAGGATATACGGATTACAGATTTATTCAGCGCTACCTCATAAGATCTGTTTACAAACTGCTGAATATAAGGGTTTTATGCACATTAATGCCTCATGCCGTATCACTTACTATGATTTTTCTTGAATGAAAGGATCCCAATAAACTTTAAAACTTTAAAAACAGAGGTTGTTATTAAGTCCTGACTGTGTTTTTGCATACACTTTAACCCCCAATATACATCTCTATTGGTCCCTTTTGTCAGGCTTAATTATTTTTTAGCCTATATTTTATTCACAACACATAACTCACTCGCTCAGTCATGTGTGTGTGTGTGAGAGTGAGAGATACAGAGCAAGCACTGACATGAGCTGGAGGGTCAGAATAGAGCTCATTAATATTCACAAACGTTCCAAATATAACCAAAACCGTACTTTTTAATAAGGGTAATTTTTCAGGTTATAAATGAACATATTAAACTTTTTCTGGAGAAGTTTTGAACTTACCTATGCCACGTACCTACTATATAGACATCAGAGAACAATTTAACATATTGAATCAATGCGCTGTCTGGCACCTTTAAAATTTTAAATCACTGTAATGCCATTTACGCAGCTATTCAGACTCATTAAAACCATCCTTGTGTGTATTGTCAAATTTAATGAATCATAGCTGTGAATGATCGGAATCTCGCAGATAGGCTGCACTGTCTTTGGTTATTGGATCACATTTATAGGACTTTGTTACAATCAGTCCACGATTGAATCCTTTTGACATTTCGCAGCCATAACCTCCCCTTCTCCAATGAACCTTTCACTAACAACAGGAGTTCCTATTCAGCTCCTGATTGCTGAGTTCAGGGCAATTTTATCATGGCCTGCCGGTACTGAAACTGCTTTTAACCCTGCACCATCAGCCAATAAGCTCATTTATATAGTATCATGCTGATATGCAAACTAGACATACAGGACAAATTTCTATACTATTTGGTGTTAAATGTAGATTATACATAAAAAATATATAGAAGCCAGAATATACTAAAAGTGCACATGCTTATTTAGGCATTATTGATGGTAAACTGTAAATTGATTGACTCAAATACACTTCATTGAACATATACATCACCTATATACTACACTCTCACAAATAAAGGTATGTGAGCTGTCACTGGGGAGGTACCTTCTCAAAAGGTACACATTTTTATACAAAGGGTCCATATTGATACCTCAAAAGTATATATTAGTCCCTAAAAAAAATTAAGAGCAACACTTTTGTACTTTTTAGGTACTAATATGTACCCTTGAGGTATTAATATGGACCTTTTAGGTACAAATTTGTACCTTCTAAAAAAGGTACCACCCCATTGACAGCTTGCAAACCTTTATTTCTGAGAGTGTAACTGCAGATGAACTATGTGCGC
>CAIGQZ010001336.1:20740985-20751350 GCA_903798205.1 Danio tinwini | reverse complement strand
ATAAACTGGAATTGAATTGATTGACGTTGTTACATTCCCCTAATTCTGTTTTGGGAAAACAGGTATGCAACAGAATGTCAGTGGAGTTTGTGTGTGTCAGCAATGAGAAAACGGCTGCAGCTAGCTCTCTGCAACTCTCACATGGTCGCTCACTGGAGCTAAGCAGGCCTGAGCCTGGTCAGTACCTGAATGGGAGACTACATGAGTAAACTAGGTTGCTGCCAGAAGTGGTGTTAGTGAAACCAGCCATCAACCTGTGTGGGTCCTAACACCCCAGTAAGTTGATGCTCTCTATACTGCTCAGTGAGCTTCATCTTTCGGATGAGATGTTAGACCAAGGTCCTGACTCTCTGTGGTTGTTAAAATTCCCAGGAAGTCCTTTGAAAAAGAGAACGGGTTTAACCCTGGTATCCTGGCCAAATTTGCCCACTGGCCTCTGTCCATCATGGCTTCCTAACCATCCCTATATTATAATTGGCTTCACCACTCTGTCTCCTCTCCACCAATCAGCTGTTGTGTGGTGTGCAGTCGGGCGTTTTGAGTGTCCAGAAAAGCGCTATATAAATGTAAGGAATTAGTAATTAAAACTTTTCATAAATCACAGAGAAATGCAAATTTTGAAAATACAGTTTTGAAAAATACTGTTTTGTAAGTAGTATAAAAGTTATTATGTCTATTTGATTTGTTTTATTCCTATTTGATTTCATTGCTTTTATTTTGTTTTGTTCGTTTTTTACTGTCTTGTTTTTTATTTGATTTGTTTGATCTTATTTTGTTTTTTTGTCTATTTGTTTTTAAATGTTTTTATTTTATTTTAACTACAGTCAGCAAAGTCCAAAAACTGACTTTTACTAGTTTTCAGGCAGGTTGCTATTTATTACTGGGTGATATTGTAAAATGCAGAACTACAGAGAATAGAGCTTGAACGTAAATTTGTCCTCCAGTATTGCACCATCAGCACTAATGGCTCTAAAGGGTGCTCAATCTTCAGGCCTGCGCGAGCATGACATGGACTTTGATCAAGCTTAGACACCATCGGCTGAGCCATCTGTGAATGCTCTTTATTTGGAGCGCCTCTTTCCTATGTTCTTGTGGACTGGAACAGAAAGCCTGAAGTTTGTGTTCCTTTTAGTCTCATGTACATGATGAACCCCTTTTAGCAAAAATAGAATGGAAACAATATAGGAGCAAGTCAGAGCTGTTTTCATCCCTAGTGTGTAGTCAATATGCAGAAACACATTAATTAAAAATGTGAAAGAGAACATTTAAATGGGATATTTCACTTTAAAAAAAGGAAAGTGCTGCTGATTTAGTCACCCTCAACCCATCCAAGATATAAGAGGGAAATACCATTACTTCAGTAAAGTCAAATGCACTTTGAGAGTCATAATATTTACAAGCAAGACTAAATTAATACCCATGAGACAAGTTGACATCTTATGAAGCCACGTGATCCGTATGTACAAGAATTTACCTTTAAAAGGCACCTATGATGAAAATCTACTTCTGGGAGCTGTTTGGCCAGAACTGTGTGTAGGTATAGTGGGTCCACAGTCATATTAGGGTAATAGAAACACAATAAGTCTATTTTTTATGATCTATATAGAACAAACATTAAGAGTCTGTGAAAAATCACTGATAATGCTGTTTGCCCATAAAACAACAATATGATTTTATGCAATAATCAGAAGAAGGATGCTTACATGACATGAGTAGCCATCTTAGCTTGTGTTTTCTTGCAGCTGTTATTATTCGGATTATTTGTTAAAAAGTGTGATCAGAGCGGTAATAATGTGATTAGGATATTTATACGCCTGTATATTGTGATTAAAATCAGCGTATGCAAGGGCGAATGCTTGGTTTGAACATTGGAGGGTTGAAGTATTCTCAATTATGATCAAATGACAACAGTATTTCATTCAAACAACTAATTCTAATTCAGCTTCCACAAAACTTGGACATTTTTTTCATGCCACTAGAATGCACTCTACTCCTTGTGGAAGTCTTTCAAGGAACACTCCAATTTTTTGAAAATAGGCTCATTTTACAAGAATAAAATCTAGAAAAATTTATTTTCAGCAGGCGCAATGATATTACGTAGCGCTGTTGCCTAGTTACCAAGCTGGGGACTATTTTCAGGCACTGTGTAGCATCATGGCACCTGTTGCAGCCCCTGGTACTACTGCAAAGTCCCTTGATTATTATGCTTGAATAGCAAAAATAGCTACTTTACATTTTTTTGTCAGTCTTAGTACACTACAGAAGAGTTAACCTTTAAATAGGAAAATTATCCAAACTCTTTTTTTTTATTCTTTGAGCAAGATGCTAATGGTCTAATCCGATTCAATGCTTTATGCTAAGCTAAATGCACACCTGCCAGACCCGAAGGTTGGTTGAATTGATTCAAAAATCCAAAATAAAGTGTAGTGTTTGTTTAAAACATTTTAAGATATTAAAGTATAGTCTAATTTTTTTTTTACCTGATCAACTTTTGTTATCCTCCTCTTCAAATTAAAACACCACTTTATTATTGAGAAAATGAATTGATTGCTATATAGCTTCTAATACTTCCAGTGTGATAATTGCACTTATTTAAAAAAAAAACAAAAAAAAAAAACAATGCAATAGCATTGATGCTTGATTACATAGTATCTGGATGCAGACTTGAATTTGCAAGCTGAGACTGCTTCCTACACTCTCAGAAATAAAGGTATTAGAGCTGTCATTAGGGTGGTACCTTTTCGGTACATATTTGTACTGTGTTCTTATTAATACCTCAAGGGTACATATTAGTACCTAAAAAGTACAAAAGTGTATCTCTTGAAATGTTTAAGTACTTATACAGTTTATACCTTTGAAGTACCAATACTGTATATGCCATTTAAGTACAAATATGTACCTTTTGAAAAGGTACCACCCCAGTGACAGCTCTAATACCCCTTTTTCTGAGAGTGCAGAGATGCAATGTCAGACACAGTGCACTCAATGGAGCTAGTGATGTCACTGTGAGGGGTAGGGTTAGAGGTGCGGTTAGGTGTGCGCAATAAAACCATTGCATGAAGCTCACCTTGCACCTGCACCAATTATGCATCCAGACCTCTCTCGTTTGTTTTGCTAAATTGCTATGCTAGCTAAAATATAGTTAGCTAGATTAAATGTGATACAGATCATATTATATATAGCCTAATATGAGCATATCTCTCAGTTATTATTATATTCTTTTAAATGTCCTTTCTTGACCAACACATCAAAACAGTCTGCAGGTCATGCTGAGCAGCTCAAAGTGTGAAGAAAAAGCTGGATGCTAACAGTTTGTGTTATGGTTACTATGATAGCAGTGTTGCATTATAGTGTTTACATGAGGTAAAGTTAATTTAAACTTATTAATTGACATATAATCTAATTTAATATATTGTTGTAAACTTTTTCTCTATAGGGCATTTTGTGGTTATACTGCATAATACACACACACAGCACATGTCTGAACCAGGTTTATGACTGTCTGACAGCACTATGAGGATCTCCAGTAAATCTGTTATTCTTCTTGGAAACAGCGTTGAAGCTGTGAGAGAAAGTGTTGATAGCTTGTCTGTATTCTCAGTAGCTTGCTATGATTGGCCCTTGATGTTGCTTCTTATTATTTTGCTAGGCTAACAACAGCATGCAGAATAGGCAAGGACCAAGTCTCCCATTTCCTTGCAGGCAAAATCCTTGAGTCGTCATTGTAACACTTAATTTATATTTGTGAGGGCACAAATAATCCATTTCATGGCTGGCAGGTCTGAAGTTTGGCATGAAATCACGCACACTCTGAGCTGTTGCGCCCTGGTGAATATATATAAAAATGAAACTTTGGTCTCCATGGAAACTGTCTCTAAACAAACTGATGCCTTCACACAGTATACACTCCTTTCATTCTTCAAGGGCA
This sequence comes from Danio tinwini, assembly GCA_903798205.1. Classification (NCBI taxonomy): domain Eukaryota; kingdom Metazoa; phylum Chordata; class Actinopteri; order Cypriniformes; family Danionidae; genus Danio; species Danio tinwini. The sequence goes on along the minus strand of CAIGQZ010001336.1, from coordinate 20,747,422 downwards.
CTGAAGAATAGAAAGAACAATCCCACCATCTCTCTCTGTCTCCCTCCCTTACACACACTTCGTCTATATACTTCAAATGCAAAAGAGCAAAGCACACGTCCATCTTTTTTCTCCTGGGTTGTTTTCAGAGTGTTTCTCACTCAACTCTAGATAAGTGTTTGATAAATGATCAATTTCTAAGTTCAAATAAATTCAGTTACAAAACAATTTCAGAATCCCTCCAGTTATTGGTGTTAATCTGGCACCTGGTGGTAATTTCTTTAAATATCTGACAAACCCTGTTTAACTAGCAGACACACTTTTTCAGTTTTCACTAATTTTGCAAAATGCTGAGTTGTTCTAAAGCACAGGTGTCAAACTCCATTCCTGGAGGGCCGCAGCTCTGCACAGTTTAGTTCCAACCCTAATTAAACACACCTGATCAAACTACACTACCTGACAAAAGTCTTGTCGAGAATACAAGAAACTGAATTATTGCTTGTGCTTCTTGTGGATGTTGCAACCTACCCTAAAGAAATTCTGTTAATTACCAGTTTCCATTTTGTGATTATGAACTGCATTAGGAGATCTTGATCTGTGCTTTTTAGACCTTTGGTATTGAAAATTTAACTTGAAATTATATAATGTATAAGAAATAATATATAGAGAAAAAAGTCTGTAAAATAACAGAAAATGTACTGGCAAGTTTTTGTAGCATAATATACAACACCAACCCAAACAATATATTACTTAAAACTATTAAAAATGTTAATAAAAGTCACTTGTTCAAACTTTTTAAGGTTAAACATTGTTAAAAGAAAGGTCAAGGTCCCATAATGCAATTCAAAAGTATAAATAAATGGAGAAAAATACTAAAAACATACTAAAATCTGCTAAATTACAGATATTTTTACAGTGTATATAAAAATATCAACATTACATTTGAAGACTGACTTTTCAGATTCCCAGGTGTTGATGTAAAACAGAATATCTGTATGCAACAGCAACCTTGTTCTTTAGACTGTCATGGACACAGTCAGAGCTGTTGGCTAGTCCTTGGATTAAAGGTTATAATGTTAAATGTAATTTTTCTGTGCATGTTCTCAGAGTACTGCAAATACATAATTGAGCTCTCTTTTGCAAGTTATTGTATGTAAATTACTATTCATTGCAATTAATAGCTGTAATTGTATGCATCACATGCTTTCTGAAGCAAGGGCCATGTGGTTAGCATGGATCACAAAGCAATAGTAATCCTTTTATGCCCTGTTCCAAACCTATAGTGTAATTGCAATTGATGTGGGTTACATTTTTACTTCTTCAGTCTTATGAAACATATCATAAAGCCAGTCTTACATAGATTATAGCTGCAGGGAAAGATTATGATGCTTTGCATATTTTTCAGTTCATCACACACATAGCCTTATGACATAAGTAGAAATTAAATATACCACAAAATATAGGTTGCTTGACCTTATTCTTTATGTATGAGTGGGCGCAGCCATTGGAATCTTTTTGGCTCGAGACTTTCGGTCTCATTCACTACTATTGTTTTATTTTAGATGTTAAAAATAGCTTGTTATGCTGCTTGATATTGCAAACTGATATTTTTTATTACATTATGCTAGATGTTATGTATAGTTATCAACACACTTGTTTGAAGAGCAAGTAAGATTGTTTATTATTCCTGTAGTCTTTTCTCGCATAGGCAACTGAATCGGAAGTTGTAAATAAATCGCAAAAATTAGCGCACTTTCACATTAAAAAATAAGTTTAATTGTTTTTAAATATATATACACACAGTTTTATGCAAAATTTATTTGGGCACCCCTCTGTGGCTGCATAATTTTGTTCTCTCTCTTTATAAGAGAAGATCACAGTGAAATGCCATTCAGTTTCTAGTGAAAGCTAGATAATGTCATGTTTTTCAGACAAAAATACGTACTGTAGCAGTATTGAGATGTGTAAATTTAAATTGAAACTGAAAAATAGACTATGCATGTTATTTCTGTGGATTTTAAAACCTATAGTCACTTAATGCTGATTGATTACAACAAAAAAATTATTTGAGACAGATGGAACCAATTCTGAAAAGGGATATTTAAGATTGCTGATTGCTAGTTGTGCTTTTCCTTATTGTGAACCTGAAAGTAACAACATGGGAACCTCAAAAGAACTTCCTAATGACCAAAAACTAGGATTATGCACCAACCTTAATCAGAAGGATGCAAAAAGCTGTCAAAGTGAATTAAAGTCTCTATCTCCACAGTCAGAAATATAGTAAGAAAATGGAAGGCCACATGAACAGTTCTGGTAAAGGAAAGATGTGTTGGACCAAGAAAAATATCTGAAAGGCAAAGACGAAGAATGGTTAATATTGTCACAAACAAACCACAGGCCAACTCCAAAAAGCTCCAGGAACATCTGGCTGCTGATTAAGTCATTGTACGTCATTCCACAGTTGATCGCACTCTTCGCAAAGAACAGCTCAATGGAAGGAGTTGCAGAAGAAGACTTTTCTGCATTCTGCCAATAAGATCATTTTGGAAAAATATACTGTGGACAGATGTTATAACTATAGACGCCTGCATGGTAGAAAAATAACACAGCATTCCAGGAGAAGAACCTGCTCCCTACTGTAAAATAATGTGGAGGCTTTATCATTCTGTGGGGATGTGTGGCAAGCATAGAAACCTTGTCAGAGTAAAGGTTGCATGGATTCCACCCAGTATCTGCAGATTCTGAAGAGCAATGTTCAGAAATCAGTCAAGAGGCTGAAGTTACGCCAGGGTTGGATGTTTCAGCAGGACAGTGACCCAAAGCACAGTTCTAGATCTACCAAGGAATTCATGCTCAAACACGATACAATGTTCTAGAATGGCCATCCCAGTCCCCAGACTTCAACATCATTGAAAATCTATGAGTTGATTTGAAAAGGACTGTTGATGCTTGGAACCCATCAAACCTGACTGAACTGGAGAAATTATGCAAGGAAGAATGGTCCAAAATGCCTTCAACAATTTTTCTGTTGGGGTGCCCAAGTTTTTGCACCTGTCTGTTTTTGTTAAGACTTAAATTGCATTGCAACTGTTGGTTAAATATATGTTGTGTCTGAACTGAAATGTTGCTTCTTCTCTAGGTTATAAAATATATCTTGCAATTATGAAAATTATCAGGGGTGGACAAACTTTTGCATAAAATTGTATATATACATATGTTTGCTTGCTTGTTTGTTTGTTTGTTTTTTATGTTTGATTATGTTTACCTTTTGTTTTGTGCTTTTATTTTGTTTTAACATTCATATTTTGCATCACATTGTTTTTAAACATTTATTTGTGATTTTTTTCCAAGCTTTAACAAACCACTTTGTACAATCAAGGTTGTAATTTTTCTTATAGTGACCCTTGTGGCCAAAATAAATTAACAAACAAATTAAATTAAAATAAACATGCAAAAAAAAATAGATAGACATATATTAAAAAAAGAAATAAAGTTTATAAAAAGAATAAAATAAATAAATAAAAACAAACTTTACAGTATTGTATATATTTACAATTAGATTGCATGACATTTTTACAAATATTTGTAACATAATTTTTGTGTTTTATTTTATTGTTGATATATTATAAATTGTTTTCTCTTTGCTTTTTATTATTATATTGTTATTGAAGTCACAATGTTGAAATAAGTTAAATTATATAATTAAAATGTTGTCATATTTATTCAGAAAAAGCAAGTTTTTGGAACAGCATGTCACTAAGTTACAGAATGATCACTGTTAAGTGAACTAACCTCTTATATAGTCTTATTTCGGGAGTTTAGCTGCAGCATTAGTGTGTCAGTAATTAATGTAGGCAGAGCACAGCTACAAAAATAGCTTGCAGAATATGACACTAATAGGCAGAACATACCCAATCAACTGTGTTTAATACATACTGGATGTCTGTCTGCAGAATGAAAGAAAAAAGCAGCATTAAAGATAGACAAACAACAGATTAAAACCACTTTTCCCTGCACACAGCTGTGTCCTTCAGTGAAATTTTGTGATGTCTGATGGAGCTGTAATTATCTACCCCTATAAGCCCTTTTACCCGAGGTTGAAGTGCTGGGGGGAAAGCGCACTACACAAACACCTACCAATGTCTCTTAGCAACATGTGCAGCATTTGTCTGTAAAAACCAAGAATCTGCTCGCACAATGTCATGCTGATGAACTAGATGTTTATTGTGTCCATTACTGGTATGACAAGACTATGTTTAGATGAGTAAAATCAATATTGAGTAAATAGTAACATTACAGGGTGCCATTAGAGCTCTTGCTGTGGTCTACACTCACTCGTCTATTTTGTTTTCAGAAGTTGTTGGAAGGGGGGAAACAGGTACATCAATGTTTTCATTAAGGACAACATTTGGGTTTTGCTGAGCATACATTTTCTGTGCTTCATTCCATTTTTGTGTCTAAAAATTGCCATCTTGAGACTGGACAGATATTTAATAGCAAAAGAATAGTAAACTGGAATTTCAAAATAAGCTTGCATCCTCTTCTGAAGTTTTCAGCATTACTTTTAGAGCAAATATAACATTAGGCTACCACTTAACAGATAAACAGACCACTTATTAAATGTCATGATGACATGATGACAAGGATTGCTCTTGTTCTTCATTTTCTTCTTCTTTTTCTTCTTATTTTTCATTCATGCGTTCATTTTCTTTTCGGCTTAGTCCCTTAATTAATCTGGGGTCGCCACAGCAGAATGAGCCGCCAACTTATCCAGCATATGTTTTTCGCAGCAGATGCCCTTCCAGCTGCAACCCAACACTGAGAACCACCCATACACTCTTGCATTCACACACTTACACTACGGCCTTATTCAATTCACCTGTCCCACATGTTTTTGAACTGTGGGAGAACCTGGAGGAAACCCACGCGAACATGGGGAGAACATGCAAACTCCACACAGAAATGTCAACTGGCCCAGCCGGGGCTCGGAACATTTTCCAAAACTCTTTTTTCACATTGTCATTATGGGGTATTGTGTGTGGAATTTTGAGAAAATAAATTAATTTAATCCAGTTTGGAATAAGGCTGTAATAAAAAAAATTGGAAAAAGTGAAGCGATATGAATACTTTCCAGATGCACGGTACATGGCAACTAATTCTCATTTGGTTATAGATTGTTTGATTGGGGTTAGATTTAGTGTAAATTAACATGTACTTGCAAAGTTTCTTATAGTCGTTTAACATTTGTTGAAGGAGCAGTATCACCAGATATTAAGCAGACAGTCTACTACTACTCAAATGGACCATCAAAATAAAATGAAATAAAACATCTTTGCCATGTAAAACAGAAGTTAGGTAGTCCAGTGGTACATATTCAAGTATTACCTTGTGCCATAAAGTCTTTGTAGGTGTTTTGTCCATTATCCAGTTCAGGAGAATACATTTTCTTGCACAAAATGTCAGAAACTTGCAAAGTGTTTTTTTTACGTTTGTTCATATTAATCTCATCTATATCCTAAGCTTCACATACATGTTTAAAGTGAAGTATATTTTGGGCTTTATACAAAAGTGAACTTCAATGAATATATAATAATAATAATAATAAGAAGAAGAAGAAGAAGAATAATAATAATAATAATAATAATAATAAGAAGAAGAAGAAGAAGAAGAAGAAGAAGAAGAAGAAGAAGAAGAAGAAGAAGAAGAAGAAGAAGAAGAATAAGGGTGTCACTGTGGCGCAGTGGGTAGCATGATCACCTCACAGCAAGAAGGTCACTGGTTCGAGTCCCGGCTGGGCCAGTTGACATTTTTGTGTGGAGTTTGCATGTTCTCCCGATGTTTGCGTGGGTTTCCTCCAGGTGCTCCAGTTTCTCCCACAGTCCAAAGATATGCGGGACAGATGAATTGAATAAGCTAAATTGACCGTAGTGTAAGTGTGTGAATGCAAGAGTGTATGGGAGTTTTGTGGTAAAACGTGGTAAAAAAATCAAGCAAAGCTTCTTTTCTGGATAGCTTTTTAAAATTGTTGGTTGGGTTTAGGAAAGTGGGTGGGCTGGTCAATCTGTGCTTTTGAAAATACTATTGGTTGGGTTTAGGGAAGGAGGAGAATAAGTCGATCGGTCAGTCAGTCATTCAGTCATTCAGTCAGTCAAACAGTCAGTTGACAGTGGCCTCTGGTGGATTTACATGAGAACAGCAGGAGCAAATGACATTCGAGAGAGAAAATTCAGATCTAAAAAAGTGTACACAGCAGCTTCTGGTGGAGTCGCAAAAACAAAAACTGCAAAAAAAAAGTTAGCTCCTGAGAGTATTTGGCAGAAATGAATGAGCTTTTGTTGGCAATATCTCTAATTTTATTGATATTTTATTTTATTAATTTAAAATCTATTCTTTTCATTTGTTTAATTTAACTATTATTATTATTATTATTATTATTATTATTATTATTATTATTATTA
>CAIGQZ010001336.1:20724112-20740975 GCA_903798205.1 Danio tinwini | reverse complement strand
TATTATTATTATTATTATTATTATTATTATTATTATTATTATTATTATTATTATTATTACAATTCCTGAAAAAGCTTACACAGCAGCCTCTGGTGGATTCGCGAAAAATAAAAACTGCAAAAAAAAAAAACGTAGCTCCTAGTACGTATTTGGCACTTTCCAGACTTGAATAAGCTTTTGTTGGCAATATCTCAAATTTTATTGAACCCCACCCCAAAAAAAAAATTAATTTTACATTTTGTTTAATTGAATTATTATTATTACTATTTTTTTTTTACAACCCCCCCCCCCCTCCCACCCCCGTTCTGTTCACTAGGTTGTTTTTGTATCTGTATTCCCTCAAAATTTTATAAATACTTTATTAAAAAAAAACAAGTATGAGAATATGCAGTGCATATACTGTAACACATATTTCATTTGCCAAAATAAAATACAAATATTTTACGCACACAGCTTCTAAAAAAATATATAAAACTGTCATTGTCAGACAGTATTACATTGTTCATGTACAGTTCTCCAGTCAAAGCCAGTACAGTGACAGAAAATGTTTCTTTGTGGTTCATGAAGAAGAAAAAAACTTAAATCCTCCCATTTGATCTGGAACAGCAAGCAGATTTAACTTTTTTAATCTTTCTTGCTTATTTTCATGAGCATAATATGTAGTTATTATGGCAATCATTATCTTCTGTGGTCTTTCGTAACCCATATACAGTAGATTTATAAATACATCTCCAGCTCATTAGGTGAGAAGACTCCCCGAAGCACCACAATTGAGAGTTATTAAGAGTCACATTTAGAAAACACCATTATTTCTGCCAATACAGTCTGATGCAGGTGAGCGCCACAAATAGAGATCTGAGGTCATCTGAGACCACAACTGGGAGAATCACAGCTACTAAGCTTTCTTAGTCTGGCCGCAAGGTTTTTCTCCATTGCTGGGTCAGGATTTTACCTCTTCTTTCTCAATGGCATATCTAGAGCCAAATTGGAGCTTGTCTTGAGACTTAGTCACTCCTCTGTGCCTAGTAATTGTTAGTAAAGCGTTCATTCTCAATGTGCATTTGTGTCCTCTCATAGATCTTGACAGTTTGTGGGTCGTTTTCACCAATCTTCATGGTTAATGAGATAGTTCTGAGAATTCTGTCATCATTTACTCACCCCTGACTTACTTCCAACCCAGGCTCATTCTGAAAACATACCTCTATATAAATTTCTGGAGAGCACCAAATACGTCCCAGGAGCTACGTTTTTTGCAGTTTTTGTTTTTACAAGTCCACCAGAGGTCACAGTGTATGTTTTTTGAGATCTCAGATTTCTCTGAATGACTGACAGATCGACTGACCCACCCTCCTTCTTCCCTAAACCCAACCAATGGTGTTTTCAAAATCACAGATTGACCCGCTCACCCACTTCCCTAAACCCAACTGACAGTTTTAAAAAAGCAGTCCAGAAAAAGAAAAGCCCTGATCTGATTTTTACTACAATTTCATTTTTTACCACGTTTTCAACCTGTTATTTACTTGTTTCTTGAATTTTTTGGATTCTGTTTTTGTCTTACCCACTTTCTGGAACTGTTCTTTGCTGGCCTCAAACCTCGTCATCGTCAAACCTCTCTGCATCTCAAGTTTGCCGACGTACACGGCGAGCTACTGGACAAACTGGTAACAGCGGGAAAGCTGTCCATAAGTAGGTAAGCTGGTAAGCACGAAAAAGAACAGCGTCATACCGCCCCGTAGCGTTTGTTTTATAGATTAAATGCACCCATACATACTTCTGGCTACATAATTCGCGATCTCCAGAAATGTATATAGGGCTATGTTTTCAAAAGATATTTGGTTTGTTTTGTTGAACACAAAAGAAGATACTCTGAAGAATGTTGAAACCTGTAACCATTGACATCCATAGGAAAAACAAATATGTAAGTTAATGGTTACAGCTTTTTTTAAATAAGAAACTCAAACTGTAAAATGATAACAGATTTTCCATTTTTGGGGGAACCATCCCTTTAATGGAAGCAGTAAATACACAAAATAAATAAATAAATAAATATATGTGTATTTTGTCATGTCAGGGTATTTGCATTTAAGCATTTGGCAGAAATAAATTTCTTTGCAGAGAGTCAAACTGGTGATGCTGTTGTTTCCAACAAAAGCACCATACATGGCACCATATACCAATATGTCCAGCTACCTGTGCCCTGTATAACCATTTTGGGAATGGATGAAAGGTTAAAATAGTAGTGATATTGTTATATTATGTTGCACTTTTAAGCCTTTTTTTCCAAGGTAATGCAAATGTTTTAAACCTCCATAAACTTAACACTTTACTATGTTTTATATAAGCAAAACAATAAAAGCTATATAGGTTGAATGAAGGAATTCTGATCCCACAAAGCGTTCAAAATCAAAAGGAATAGGTACATGAATTTATATTGTAAGCCTACTAAGAAAACAAGACAGATGGGCTCTTCAATTCCAAAGATCACAACACGCCATCTTCCCTAATCCTTTATTTAATACATCTGACGCCAACACAATTACGCACATTCCTCTTTGACAAAATAATGCGCTTTCCCCCCATTTTACACGTCCTTCTGGATAAAAGGTTACATCCACACACTCAAGTGCCTTTGGTGCTAAATCTCCAGTGAAAACTGCAGTCTTGCCTGTTGAGCGGCAGCGCGCGCGTGAAAGGTCTCCAGACATGAAGTTTGGCGCGCGCCATCGCACGAAACACTAAAACTATTTCACCGGCAGAAGTGTCTCGTATTTTTGAGCTGGTAAGGCATTTATCATATTTAGAAGGCACTTTTATTTCCGCCGATACAGGCGAAGGGTTGCAGTGAGGCAGTGCAGCTGGTTAACGGACTGTTTCAGATGGAGAGCGTCACATGAGATCTGATGTCATACGGGACGCGCGGCAGAAGCAGCTGCTCTCGTAAGGTGGCAGTCAGTCATCAATTGAATAGGAGCGGGCCAAAGAAATCCACGCATTGCGCACAGACAGCATATTGTTTTCAAACCTTGGGATTTTCGTCTTAAACTACCCGTTTAAAATTTAAAACAAGGTAAGACTCGAATATTTGATATTTTTTCAAGTGTGCAATATGATTTTTACAGGTAGGTAAAGTGCAGTGTTTGCTATCAGCATATAAAATGTGTATATATTTTAACAAACGCATATATTTAAAAAATGTTTTAAAGTTATTAATGTAATTATTTGATCATTTTCTTATCCTAAAGCAACCGAACTTTTTTTACTGACTTAATATTTTGTTAAACGAACAGACGATGGACAGCAACGTGGTGCAGATTTTTAAGGAGGATAAATGCCCCTCATCTCACCCTGAGAAGTGTTTACCTAACTTCACATGGCAATCTGCCGTCTCGGACATTTATAACAGTTCTCTGAATGAAAGCTGGACGACCGAGCAGGAAGCTATGTCTCCTCTCATTCCGATCATCACTGCCGTTTACTCTGTGGTGTTTGTTGTTGGACTGGTGGGAAACTGCCTGGTGATGTATGTCATTATCAGGTAAGAAACAGCGTTGTCCTAAGCTGCCTTATATTGTTTATCACATCGGTACATTTAAATGTAATTTTTTGAATATTTCTCTTACTTTTCATAGCTGTTAATAGACTTTATTTATGCCAAGCATTTCCGATCGGCTGGTTTGGATGAAATACCAGTTTTATGAGAGATATTTGGTGACGGGTTTAAATTCAGTTTGGCAGTTTGGCTCCCCCCGGTGGACTGAAATATTAACGCACAATGCAGTCAAAATTGCATTGACGTACTCTCACCCGCCACTTTAATAGGTACAAAAAGTGATTTTTATGTGCCAAATTCGAGTTGCACTGTGCACACAAATTTACTGTTGAACACTGCTTTAATTCTTCGCAGTGTTGATTAATTCAACAAGTATTTCTCAGAGATACTGGTTTGGTTGACATGTAGATTTTCACTGCATTCACTGCACATGATGTGAATCACATCACATTTTACAGCTGCTCTGTGGTATCGAGATTTCGTGATATTAAAGCCAATTTAGTAGTGAACCCATGTTCAAGAAAAAAGTTTGTGATTATTTGAGCTTTGTGATTTGGTGTTTTATCCTGCTGAAACTAGCATCCGAATGAGCACATTGTGTCTGTCATAAAAGGGTGGATATGGCCAGCAACAGTACTCAGCTGCAGGCTATGGCATTAGTAATGGGCATTAAGTGAACCCAAAAAATAAGATAAAAGGAGATTGTTCACACGAGGTAATGTTTTTACATTCCTGTATTGTACAGTTTAGCCAGTGTAAATAGTAGCCTCAGATTGCTGCTTTTAGCTGACAGGAGTGTCACCAGTGTGCTGGTGTATCTCATCTGCTTCAAGGTTTGTTTGTTTGTTGTGCAGACCTCAGTTGCAACTGAGTAGTTACCATCTTAAATATAAAGGTTCAAAAAAAAAAAGATGTCACAGAAAATGTTTTCTTAGTGTGTGAGGAGCATTTTAATTATCTAATCTTTTTCCACTATAAAGAATTTTATTTGCAATGCAAAGATTCCATGGATGATTCATTCATTTTCCTTCGTCGTAGTCCCTTGATTCATCAGGGGTCGCCACAGCGGAATGAACCGCCAACTTATCAAGCATATGTTTTACGCAGCAGATGTCCTTCCAGCTGCAACCCAGTACTGAGAAACATCCATACATACACATACACTACGGCCAATTTTGTTTTATTCTAATGAGAGAACATGTAAACTTCACACAGAAATGCCAACTGGCCCAGCTGGGACTTCTTGCTCTCCATACCACATTTAAAGTCACCTAAATCACCTCTTCTTCCCATTTGTATTCTTGGTTTAAACCGCAGCAGATTGACTTCGCCATGTCTACATGTCAACTTCATTGGTTCGGTGCAATGTGATTTGTTATTTCTATATTTGGCTTTACTAGTGGTTGAACAGGTGAAACTAATAAAGTGGCTGGTAGGTGTATGGTGCTTTTATTAAAGTCTGTTCCTGATCCAGGTTCTGTATAATCTTTTATCATGATACATATATAAGCATAAATAAGCATGAATTAGTAATTCCTAGCAGATTTCACAGAAAATCGCCTAGCTGGCTTTTAAATGGATACTTTCTAAAAAACAATTATCAATAGAAAGGCTGACAATTAAGAGTGCTATTTAAGAGCTGCATGGAAAAGTAATGTCGCAAAACAACGAGAAAGCAATTAATTTCTTTGCCCAATAAGGTTAAAGCCTTAAGTACATTAAGAATTGCTAGTAAGTTTGAATACTTTTGCAAAAGTGAACCAAAAAATAATAAAGGATGGTCTTGTGGGAGGCCTGTTAAGATGTCAAGGTTATGAATTATTACAACAGTTGGCTGAATGATTAAGAAGTCAAACTTTGACACCATAAATCTTTCACTGCATGGCTGTCATACACGAAGGAAGCCACTGCTGAAGCCAATGGAAAAAAAATACTGGACTACTGGAACTCTACACTTTGAAGTATTGTGAAAGAGATTCACATATTTCGACTCTGCTTCTAAAGATTCCAAACTCTGCAACATCCCAAGGCTCATTCTTAAGATTGGAGGAAGAAAGATGTTGCTGTATGTTGGCAACATTCGATGTATAGAATAATTGGCACTGTTCTTAAAAATCAAGCACGCCATAAAGTATTACAATTATAATATTTTGCAACACCTGTTTTTCAAGTAAACATATTATTTGTCTTATAAATATGTGAGGTTATCATACTCTTATATAATTGTTTGTAAAAATACAGCAAAAAATAATAATCATAAAACGGGGATGTACTCATTTGTGCTGGGCTCAGTAACCTCTGTGCAGATAGCCTGTGTTATTTTGGTAATGTTTGAAATAAAGAACTGCACAGTACTTGCTTGTTGAATAATATATTACAGCACAGATTGCCACCATGACCAGATAGACTCGACCTGTGAATTATATATAACGTCTTTAACCGACAAATCACTGACAGACAAATGTTTGAAATCATTAGGGAGTTTGTTGCGTATGCAGCCTGAAAGCAATCTCATGCATGAATTTATCATGGTGATGGGTTGTACTTCATTCATTTTGAAACTCTTTTACCCTCAATCAATTTCCCGACAGATACACCAAAATGAAAACTGCCACCAACATCTACATTTTCAACCTGGCTGTCGCAGATGCTTTGGTAACCACCACCATGCCCTTTCAGAGCACAGATTACCTGCTGAACTCTTGGCCATTTGGAGAGGTGGTGTGCAAGGTTTTCATCTCCATTGACTACTACAACATGTTCACCAGTATCTTTACTTTGACCATGATGAGTGTGGACCGATATGTGGCCGTCTGCCATCCCGTCAAGGCCCTGGACTTTCGGACACCGATGAAGGCTAAGATCATCAACATCCTCATCTGGGTTCTGTCCTCAGCTGCTGGGATCCCTGCAATGGTTCTTGGAAGCACTCAGACAAACAATGGTAGGGATGAATGATACAGTATATATGCATGAAAGTCTGGGGTTGGTAAGATTTTTAAATATCGCCACTGCTGCATTTTTGATTTCAAAAAAGAAGAAAATAAAATCTGGTTAAATTTATTCATGTGATGGCAAAACTGAATTCAGCAACATTACATTTCATTGACCATCACATGATGATTCAGAAATTGATCTAAATGTGTTAATTCAGGTAACTTTTCTTACTTTTATCAATGCTGAATATAGTTGTGTTGGTTAATATACTTTTTTATTGAATGAAATGTTTTTAAATATAGTTTCAATATAGTTTATTGTAACATTATTAATATATTCCATTACTTTTAGTCTTTTACCATAATAAATAAAACTATAATTTTTATTTTTAAAAAAATGGACCAAGGCCAAACTTTTGAGAGGTATCAATTGCGGGCTCATATTAGTTTTTGTCAATATTGAATATTTAGGGTTGGTTATTTAACTCTCAAACATAATCCTTAAAAACACTCAAAAAACTGTAAAAAGGACATTGCTAATTGTAATAAATCGCAAATTTCATAATGAATTGTTTTATACTGTAAAGTATAATTTTGACAACAAACAGTATGCGAAAGAATGACTGTAAAAAAAATGTGACGACGCAACCTCCTTTTTCCATTGAACGCTTTGAATGCAAAATGCCTCATGACAGGCACAAACTGTCACAAAAAACTTCTGAAATTGGAGTCTGGGCATGCGCAGAGGGACTACCTGATGGAGCCAGAGGAGCAGCTGTGAAATCAAACTGTCAACCAAACGATTGTACGTCAAATAAAATACGCCCCCGAACTTCTCATTCTCATAACATATAAACAACACATACATTTTTTAGAAAGGTTTTTATTTTTAATTAGCAATCAACAGGACCCAAAATATACACAACATGGACAGCTATTTACCATGCAGGAAAAACCATGTGTTTATATTAGCAAAAGATACAAAAATAGCAAAAAATACAGCAAGATTTTTAAATATCAACAGGATATTTACACATCCCATCCCTGCACTATATAATTTTACCAATTTGTACAATAAACTTTGCAGTATTAATACATCAACTGATGTCTTTCAGCTGCTGCAACATCGCTTGTTATATTGTTTATCATTTATTCTTAGCCTCTGTTTTCATTTGGTTTATTCAATGCCTTAATTATATCTGGCAAAGGGGAACTCATTCATTTCACATTCATTTACATTCATTTTAAATGTTTATTAAGTGTTTAAAAATAAAAAGCCAACAGTAAATGATGTATATAAATCATACATATAACATGTACTGTTCTATTTGTTCTATAAGATTCTGTTTCTAGAACATGAATTTTTTTGAAACAGCAGATTCAGGAGATTAATTAGATTAGAATTCAGTAGATTAAAATGTCAAAGAACATTTATTCATTCATTCATTTTCTTTTTGGCTTAGTCCCTTTATGTATCTGGGGTCGCCACAGCGGAATGAACCACCAACTTATCCAGAATATGTTTTACCCAGCAGCTGCCCTTCCAGCTGCAACCCATCACAGGGAAACATCCATACACATACTCATTCACACACATACACTACGGACAATTTAGCTTACCCAATTTACCTGTATTGCATGTATTTGGACTTGTGGGGGAAACAGGAGCACCCGGAGAAAACCCACGCAAACACGGGGAGAACATGCAAACTCCACACAGAACTGGGCCAACTGACTCAGCCGAGGCTCGGATCAGCAACCTTCTTGCTGTGAGGCGACAGCATTACCTACTGCGCCACCGCAGAACATTTATATCATACAATTATATCATAAAAACATACTTAAAAAAAAAGATCAGCTTATTACCTATTAAAAAGAATAATACATTAATACAATACATTATTGTCAGACTTGCATTTGAATTTTTTCTTGCATAACAGCATGAAAAATACTCCTTACAAAAAAATGATTCATTTTGCAAGGGCCTTATTCAGCTCCAAGACAGCCTGATGCACAAATGACTTTTTAAATTTCACTTTATTAAAAGTTTGGACTCTAAATTGACGGTTAGATTTTAATGGGATAAATTCAGAATTTTCATGAAAACATATCGAAATCATGTTCCTTGCCAGCCTTGTGAGGTCAGATAATTTACCCTACATTACTCAGGGGGACCAAAACAAACCCAAAACTTCTAATAATTGATGGGACAGTCAGTTCTCCACTCCATCCTGATGTATTTGTTGTTCCTTTTCATTACAGCACGCATGATTAACCTGTCCCCACTTCTGCTTAATAATTAACCTCTGTTGTTTTATATTTCATCTGCAGGCACGACAGAGTGTGCTCTGCAGTTTCCAGACCCGTATGTCTACTGGGACACATTGATGAAGATCTGCGTCTTCATCTTCGGCTTCGTGGCTCCTCTCCTCATCATCACAGTTTGCTACACTCTCATGGTCCTGCGTCTCAAGAGCGTTCGCCTGCTTTCAGGCTCACGTGAAAAAGACCGCAACCTGAGGCGCATCACTCGCTTGGTTCTGGTTGTGGTGGCAGTGTTTGTTGTGTGCTGGACACCCATTCACATATTCATCCTGGTCAAAGCTCTTTCGCATGGGGTGCCAGAGACCACATCGGTCATGGCTGCCTACTTCTTCTGTGTGGCACTGGGATACACCAACAGCAGCTTGAACCCCATCTTATACGCTTTCCTCGATGAGAACTTCAAGCGCTGCTTTAGGGACTTCTGCTGCCCAGGTCGGACTGCAGGCGATGGGCGCGGGGTTAGTCGGGTCAGAAGCACTCTTCGAGAGCACACTTGCCCGGCAGAGGCCAAAAATGACGGAGGCCAGGGTCGACCCGTATGACTAGCCGTGGAGCTGTCATCCTTTCACGGTCGAGAGGACTCCAATGACCTGGGATTGACACAGATCACAACCGCCATCTGAGGAAGGGATTGTGCCATTTAGGTTCATACGAAGGAGCTTAGGAGTCTGTAATTGAGCAAAAAGGCTTGTTTCATACAGTATGTCCATATGAAATATTTACAGGATCACCTCATTTAGAGTTTACTTTCTCATTACTTGTATCCCCGTTGACCAAAGATGGAACTTCATGCTTAAAGAGTCTTTTGAGTAATGCTACAAGTCCTTTAGGATATATAGGGATGGGATGGATCAATGCAATGCTTCTTTTGGTGGTAAAAATGTTTCGGAGAGAGTAATGAGTATGTATATGGCACTGTTTATGGGTTTGGTCTTGGTGGAATAGATCTGCTATGCTGCTGCTGCTTTGATCACAGAGACTCTATATATTCACAGACACACGGTCGGAGAAAATAACACACTACTGCTGCAATCATAGCATCTGAATCCCCCATAGCAGATCTATATACAGGTGGAGCTGGGGTGGAGGAGGGTTCCCGAAGACATGCTACAGATTGCTAATGCAAATGACACTGACGTATTTCAGAGTTGAGGAGAAAGCTGAGGCGACAGCAACCAATCACCTGCGCCATGTAGTTGGAAGGAGATTTGACGGGACTCATGTATAGTTCAAGTATTGTTTAAGACTTAATTGACTGCATATAATTTTTTATGCAAAGTGTATGAGAGGAAAGTATTTAAATGGAACATGCAGTATTACTAAAGTCTGCTTAAGTCAGTTTACTGGTTTTCCACCATTATTTAACACCCAACAAAGCATGTCTTAAAGCAGTGTTTCTCAACCACATTCATGGAGGACCACCAACACTGCATGTTTTGGATGTCTCGTTTGTCTGTCACACCCATTACAGGTCTTTCAGTCTCTGCTAATGAGCTGAGGATATGAATCAGGTGTGTTTGGTTAAGGAGACATGTAATATGTGCAGAGCTGGTGGTCTTCCAGGAACATGGTTGAGAAACACAGTCTTAAAGAAATGGTATAACAAAAAAAAAAAGTACCCTCAAATTGTTCCAAACCTTTCTCATTCATTCATTTTCTTTTCAGCTTAGTCCCTTTATTAATCAGGGGTTGCCACAGCGGAATGAACCACCAACTTATCCAGTATATGTTTTACACAGTGGATGCCCTTCCAGCCACAACCCAAAACTGGGAAACACACACACACTCCTACACACACTCACATACACTACGGCCAATTTTGCTTATTCAATTAACCTGTACAGCTTGTCTTTGGACTGTGGGGGAAACCGGAGCACCCAGAGGAAACTCACGCGAACACGGGAGAACCTGTAAACTCCAGACAGAAATGCCAGCTGAGCCAGCCAGGGCTCGAACCAGCAATCTTCTTGCTGTGAGGCGATTGTGATATTCACTGCGCCACCATGCTGCCCAGCCAAACCTTTTTGTTGAACACAAAAGAAGATATTCTAAGAATGTTGGAAACCAGTAGCCACTGACATTTATAGTAGGAAAAATATACTATGTCAATGGCTACAATTACGTTTTTCAGAATGTCTTCTTTTGTTTTAAATTGAGGAAAGATATTCAAACAACAATTGGGGGGTGAGCAAAAGATCACAGAATTTTTATTTTTTGCATGAACAAACACTTTAAGAGATGTTTTGCTTGTCATGCAGCAATATTTGCTGATTGGAGAAGCACAGAAAAAAGAGAGCAAGCGACTGCTAGCGATAAATAAACGTTTAGTATAAACATTATCTATTTTCAAACTATTACACTAATGCCTCATTCAAATCTGTATTCACAACTTATTATGTTTCCCTATTCAACAAAAAGAAAAATCTGGTCTCTCAATGAAACTCCGTTCTGAAAGGCACTTTTGTGTAATGAATCATTTGGGATAAAAATGGCCAGAATTGCTTACAGTTTGTGTTAATGCAAAGCTTTTTTGGCTTTAACACACTACTGTCGGTATTTCCTAAAGGCACGCAGTGAAAGTTATGTTGTTTTTTTATTATTATTATTTTGCGTTTGACCTTAAAGAATATATTTCTAAGAGCTTTCCTTTCAAAAACTAAATCTATGGAAGGAGAGAATTGAAATGCATCATGCGTTATGACTAACTAAGCTTTTACTTTACTCAATGTAATGGTTTTTGCACCATTATCCATCACTCAAAAACATGTCAAGATGTTTTTCATTTTACATGCTGTGATGGCTGCTCATAGGAGGAGGAACAAACACAAAAAACTAAATGAATGAGTGCAAAAAACTTTTTTCGAAATCATTGTCTTGTTTTGAATGTTTTGAATGTCCATATTCACATTTCCCATATTCACATTTTGTATCACCTCATACAAATCTCCCATTGACCAAAGATAAGTCCATTACATTAAAATCTGGTCCACTACAATCCAAAAGACACCTTTCTGTAGAGTTATAAGTTCTTTTGGGCCAGACTAACTTGTGACAGCTCAAACCCTCATTTGGCAACAAAAACTGCTGTCAAAATTACTTCAAAGATATATGGCGAACTTACGGCGACACGGTTAAATTAATAACCGATTTGAATGTTATCACTTGATTAAATGGGCATTATCAGTGGTTATCAGCTGATAGATATGGGCCAGTAGGGCCTTCTGCGTCTACTGATCAAAAGGCTGTTATCATCCATCCACATGGTTAATCAGCTATAGGTCACATCTAGCTGCAGCCGGAAGTTAACAAGAATTAGTTATATTATTTATTAAATTTTCCATTCATTTTATTTTATTAACATCTACCCTAAACCCAACCGTCACAGTAATGTAAAAACAGATCAGGATCTTGAGTCTTCTCTATTAGTACAGCTGATTAACCATGTGGATGGATGATAATTTTTGTGCTAACCAGTAGGTGCAGAAGGCCCCTACTGGCCCATATTTATCAGCTGAGAACCACTTATAATGCCTATTTAATGGAGTGAAAACATTTGAATCGGGTGTAAATTAATGGGAGTATTAAAATGATTCATATGGTGTCATTTTTATGGATAGTATTGATATTAGTGTCATTACAATTAGCGAAGTCAAAGAAACGCATCTTCCTTTTATTTTGCACTTAAGATGCTGTGTTAGTAGCATTAAGAGGAGCATTACACTTATGGTCATTTAAAAAAGAATACATTATCCAATCATCAATAACTAAACCACGTTGTTTTTAATTTGTGCTGCTCTTTGTAGACTTCATTAGTCATTATGCAAAAAAGCTGCTGCATCCATGTTCTTTAATTTGCACATTGTACAATTACTTACACGACTTACTACAATTACTCACATCTCTGCTTGTATCGGATCGCAATCTCAGGCTCATTTGCCCTGTTTAGTAAATTGTATATCACTGCTATGCCTGTTATATTACTTACACATGTAGTTTGTCTTGGGTTGACGTGATTAAAAAATAGCATAGCCAAAAACAACAAAAGCATTGTACATTTGCATTTGTTTGTACTGTAAGTAGTTTGTTTTGGTTTATAAAACCATCAACTTTTATATATTTAAAAAAATAATCAATGTATTATAACAAACAGATCCATAACTATCACTCAGGAAATTATAAAAGTCTAACGATGGAAAAGTAAATAATGTAGGCTACAGTTTGCAGTAAAGTGAGTGTAGTGCTTTCAGAACTGCTTACTGACTGAGAAGTGCTTTCTATTCTCTGTGTTTGATTTAGATTGAGGGATTATGTATGAAAAGGATTACAATGATTATGTATGAAGGATTACGTATCTAAATTGCCTTGGGAGTCTAAGGATTTTTTGTGTGTTTATTTGGGCATAGGGCTTTAAAACAACCAACTAATGAACTACGTCTACTTAGTCGGGTTGTTTATGCTTAATACAGCATATTATTATTTCCATGAACGTTGATGTACATCTCTATTGCATGAAAATGTGGGTAACCTTGAGTAACGTTTATGTAAATAAAAATAAAAATAAAAACCTTGTGTGATCAAGTAGAATGAAACTGTATATAGTAATATCATGTATATATCACTTTCAAGACTTAGACATACAAGACACACATTTGTGTTCTTTTAGTGTCATTTTGTTTTGTTGGGTTTATCTGAGAGTCTGTTATTGAAAATATTCAGTCATCAGAAAATATGTAAACACATCTTCAGTGCTCTATTGCCACAAATGTATTAGGAATTAATTGCAAAATTCTTTTTTTAACAAACGTAATGCCTTTTGTGCCTTTTTTTTTTTGGTGAATCTATTAGTGCTGGGCAAAGATTAATTGTGAATAATCGCACACAAAATAAAAGTTTGTATGTGCATAGTACTGTGTATATGTATTATGTGTACAATCAAAAATTGACTTCTGCTGCTTGTTCAAACTACTTATTTAAAATGAGTTGAAACATCCCAATCCTTAAGTTGCTTTTGGGACAACCTAATTGTTTTACGTTAGTGATTTTTACACTTGTAAAAATGATTAAGTTAACAATTGTTTTGTGTTTGGGACAGCATAAAGTAATTGTGTGGGACCCAGCATTATTTACAGTGTATGTATAAATACACACATGCATGCATATATTTGAGAACATGTTTATTTATCTTAAATATAAAATATGTAAAATATAAAATATGTATGTATATAATACAAGTTACATATAAATTCAAATATCTATAAATATTTTGTATTTTTAAAGCAGTTTTGTTTACATGCACTCAACAAAATAATGTTTGTGGTTTGTTCAAACTACTTATTTAAAATAAGCTAAAACAACACAGAGTTGTTTTTGTTTTTTGGGGGGGCAATTTAATTGTTTTATGTTCACTTGATTTAAATTTGTAAAAACGAGTAAGCTAACTTAATTCCTTCATGTTGTCCTAACACAAACTGATTGTGTGGAACCCAGCATTTTTTGCAGTGCACTGCATATACACAATGAATGTATATAATACACTAACATATATTATGGAAAAGCAAATATTTCTTTAGTTTGCAATGAATTGTGATTAATCTTTGCCCAGCGCTGAAGTCTATACATTAAATTACAAACATTTGTTCATCTTAAATGCTTTCTGTTGTGATATAAAGCTCAGACTGAGAAAAGCTGCACTGTAATTTCAGTAATATGCTTGTACTTATACTCTATAACAGCAGCTTATGAATGTGTTTTGCTCTCAGCTTGTGCTTTAATATGTGCAATTTTTAAAAAGAGTTTCATTTGAAATCAAATGAATAGGCTTTGTAATTATCAGCCGTATTTTTCTTGTATAATATTACTTGTATTTGAAAATGATGTGTGCTCAATAAATTGAACCCAAGAATCAGTGCTGATTTGAGTCATCTTGTGTTCAGAGATGTCAAAAAATCCTTTAAATTACAAAGCTTTCATCCATCATGGCTAAATGACGTGTCCGAGAAATCATAGAAAACAACAAAGAAGATGAGAGAAGCGTAACCATAACAAAGGCAGTGTCACCATGGCAACTTATTGTGCATCTTGTTGCTTAATTCAAACCGCAAGACATTCTGTTTTTCCACACCTTTGATGTCTGTCAGGATAAGAACAGCTCAGAGGGGGCAACGTGGCCATGAGGGTTTAAAAATCAATGGTCAAGGCTTTTAGATTAAATATTTAGGAAATAATATAATGTAAGGTACACATTAAAAACAATGAACCCCAAAGCAAAACTGTCCAAATGCACAATTTTATGGGAATTATTTAGTAAAGTTTTTCTTTTGGAGCAACATTAGGGGAAATTACGTGACAACATTTATTTATTTATTTATTTATTTTATTTTTTTCTGAAATGTCCCTGAAAGATGCCTTGAATATCTCTCCATGCTTTGTGCAAAGCTTGAAAAGATGCTATAGGCTTCAGAAGACAGAAAATTACCTTCTTTTCTTTCTTTTTTTTTTTTTTTTCTTTTTACAGCTGTCCAGTAGCGTGTCAGATGATGTGAACATTAACACTTTTCAGAGACAGTTCTTTCAGTACTGTTAAATCTAGTTCTTGGTGAGTCTAATGAAGTGTTGCCGTTGCCATGGTAGATATTAATGGATAAACATAGCTCTACAAGGTCACTCTGTATGAGCGTGAAACATCTGTTTGCAAGAACAGCTCTAGAGAGTGAACATACCCAATGGAGTCTGTAAGGTGTTCAATTACAAATATGTTTTAGAATAAATATGGGTTTAGTGTGCTAATTATGATTTGACGGTACTTAGAGTATCCATTACTTTTTGAGCTTGAATAGTCTGCCACCTTTCTTGGTTGCAGTAGTTTTATTTACAGTTTTTCTCAGACGCTTTGGTGCATTTCTCACAACACTATTTACATTTGCACAACAGTTACAGTTTTTCTCAGTGGCTTTGGTGCATTTCTCACAACACTATTTACATTTGCACAACAGTTAATGCATTTCTCAAAACAATTAGTCATTTGTGCACATCATAGTAGCAGTTTCTCATTCCTTTCAGCAAATTGCAAATGCTTTAGGACATGCATCAATTGCTTTCATACAACTCTATGCTGTTTATAACATTATCATTTGCTTATGTCATGTCAGTCATAAATTACAGTTTTTCTCAGTCGCTTTGGTGCATTTCTCACAACACTATTTACATTTGCACAACAGTTAATGCATTTCTCAAAACAATTAGTACAAACTGCAAAACCTTGTGGATAACCTGCAAAAGCGTGTCACTTGCTCAAAATGGATAGCTCATTCCTCAAAAGCAAGTATTCATGTCAATGAAAGTGTCAGTGTCATCAAGATGAAAAGTCCTGCCACCATTGATTATGAACAAGATAGACAAATGGCTTTGTCATGTTTTCATTATGACACTTTACTCTGTACATTTTTTCCAAAAAAGTCAGATTTTGGTGACACGTCTTGAAAATGCTCAAGACCGCACTATATACTATTTGCACAGCCATTTGAAAACTACAGTAAAGTTAGACATCACTGCATTTAGTGAGGTATCTGAGTACAAGGCACTGAATATGTGTTTCACATTTTTACTGCAGATGCTCTTTACAATTCAAATTTATTCACAGCATTGTGCAAAAGAATAAATACACCCTTATTTACAACCAACATAAACTTCCTTTAGAGCTGTGTACAACTGTAAACAATATTGCAGTACATATTGAACCTACAACATACACAGGTCTGTAAATTATTCATGAATTTTTTCAATTTAGAAGACATTTTCAGAAAAAAAAGATTTAAAGTTTTTAAATAAAATGAGCTTGACAGATTTTGACAGACAGTTCAACATTTTTGTATGTAATGACTCAAATAATGAAATGAGGACTATTAGTTTTATTTGGAATGACTATTCAGCATCCATTTCAAAAGCTTCAAGTATGATAGATTGCAGTGAAGAAAGGGTAGATAGATAAATTGATAGACAGACAGACAGACAGACAGACAGACAGACAGACAGACAGACAGACAGACAGACAGA
>CAIGQZ010001336.1:20704227-20723568 GCA_903798205.1 Danio tinwini | reverse complement strand
TTTATTTATGCAGGAATTTCTGGATTTTAATATACATTTATTTATTTGCATATTTATATTTAATGTTTTATTTATGCAAAAATTTATGGATTTATTTACTCATTTATTTATATATTTATATATTGTATTGCTTACAAAATTTTATTTTTACGTATATTTTTTGATTACATTGGAAATAAAATTTTGTGTTGGGGTCACAGTTGTTAGCCAATTTAAATTTCCACCATGCAATATTTTTGTTCCACCTCATGTTGATCTATGAATGAAAGGAAGGTAAGTATTAATTGAAATTATCTAAGCAAACAAACAAATATAAATAGACAAATAAATAAATATTCATAAGAGAAAGACAACTGTAAATATTTATAAATATAAATATTATAAATATTTAGGATAATAATAGTAATATCAGACCTATTATTTAAAATCTTCCTATAGTGTTTGAAAGACAAAATAATTTCATGGGGGGGGGGGGATAAACAGATTACATCTTATGTATATATATATAAGATTACATCTTATGTATATATATATAAATATATATACGTAAAAAAAATTATATATATATATATATATATAATTTTTTTTACGTATATATATTTTTAGACTACATTCTATAATTGTATTTATTGTAAATTCTTTTCACAACTCTTTTTTTTTTTGTATTTTGTATTAATATTATATGTTAGGCACCTAGGGTCTGAGAGTCTGGGGGGGGGGGGGGGGGGATAAACAGATGAAAGAGGAACACACGAGCATCGAGATTAACAGCATTATTACATTCTTACCAGTGACAAACAACTGGAAAAGAGCACGATCCTCAGTCGTGACTTTTATTATGATGTGTATTCCACAACCAACCGGAAGAAGCCCGTTGTGGTAGTCGGCATTTAAATACCTCTACAAAGCAAATAAGTGTCGTTCCCATATAAATATGAACCGTATTTTCGGTCGGAGCAAACAAACGCCGTCTGCTAACCTTTCTGACTGCATAGGCAATGTAAGTACCGTGGATTTGAGAATGTATTGGCGAGCATCAGTCAAGCGCCCTGATTGGTGTTTTGATGTCAGACATGGATGTGCTGTGGATGCTGAGTGTTCATGATCCCGTTATACTGCAGGTGGACACGAGGATCGAGTCAATCGACAAGAAAATAGCGAGAATCGACGCCGAGCTCATGAAGTATAAGGACCAGATGAAAAAGATGAGGGATGGACCCTCAAAAGTGAGCATCAGAAAGTCGAGTTGAAATAAAGCAAACATTTTAATAAAAAAAACAGGCCGCTTTTTAAGTCTGAGATCACTGTGTGTGTTTTTTAATGCATCTTTTTCATATTAAATAATATAATCGTTGTAACATGTAAATGTTTCATTAAATTAAAATATTAAGGTAAAAAAAAAAGTTTTAATTTATAAGTCTTTAAATTATAAATACTTTATATGTATTTAATTAAATTTAATTTATAAGTATAAACAAGTCAATCATAATTATAAATTACAATGTATAGGTAATTTAATTTATACGTATTTAATTATTGTACATTTTTATGTATTTATTTATAAATTAATATATAATTTTTAAATTAGTTTCTTTACTTCTTATTTTTGACTTACATTTTGTTGAAACTAAATGAATAACTCTTACACATAAAGAAATACAATATGTTTGTTTTAAATGTATTTCAGTTAACATTAATTTTATATTAATTTGTAAGTACTGACAGTTTTATATTTTTATAAAACATGATGGTCGTGCATATCTGAAAAATTTCAAAAGGACCCTAAAACATGAAGTGCATCAATAAAGATCTTAAGTTTAACTTGATGGATGACATTAACTATAATATTGATTATACATTGATTGATTAAACATTGAATTGTTTTTATTTTTTTCAAAAGCTTAAAATATAAAATTAGATTTTAAATTCCACTTAAATCTAAAATATTGTATTTAATTCATCTGCTAGAGTGAATAATTTGGTTTGAACTAAATAAAATGTAAAATGTAAGTAAACATTAAGAAATAATAAAATTAATTATTAACATATTTGGATCTTACTGTAAATCATGAACAGTTGTAACTATGAGCTGAATGATCTCTTCACAGAATACAGTGAAGCAGAAGGCAATGAGAGTGCTGAAACAGAAGAGAATGTAAGTTTGTTCTTAGGCTAATGTTTATCTTCAATGTATGAAATGTATTTTCATTCCAGCCTGAAAAGAAATGCTGTCATATGTTTTTAATAATATTGCAATATAAAATTATTACTTCTATCTCCCCCACTATTTTGCAGGTATGAAGGGCAAAGAGATCAACTTTCTCAACAGTCATTTAATATGGAACAAGCCAACTATACCATCCAGTCTTTAAGGGACACCAAAACAACAGTAAAGACTTCTTATTTTACATGACACCTGTCAGTATTACTCCCAGTACTAGTTTCTGTTTACTTTAATTCACATGCAAACTTTGATTTGCAAAGACCCAATTAATTCCATGTTATTTCTCTACAAAAATGAATGCATAACAATTTTTACTGCCTTCCATAGTATTCCCAGCACATCTAATACTTACATTTATTTTGTAATGATTTAATTTTTAAAAAGCATGGCCATTTCTTGTGAAGATGGTATTTTCCTAGTAAAATATATTATATTTTATTTTATAATATATTTTTTTAATATTATATTATATTTTATAACTTCCTTAAATGTCATTCTGTAAGAAAATTTCAACTACTGAACTAAAAGAAATGTTTATTTATAACATCAGACATTTGATGTGTCTTTTAAAAAAAATAAAATCAAAATGAATTCAAATTCATAAATTCAATCTGATAAATAATTACTGGTCTTATTCAAACATTCTAGAAAGAGTCACTTTTTGTGCATATGGGATTAGCTATTATTTATTTCCTTTAACTGTTAGATTTTCCAGACATTTGTGTACTTTTGTAGGTGGAAGCTATGAAGATTGGAGCAAAGGAAATGAAGAAAGCATACAAACAAGTGAAGATGGATCAGATTGAAGTATGCCCGTCATTTATTTAGATACTGATATACTGATTTTGATATAAACTGATTTTCTAAAGTACTATGTTTGATTGATGATCTGTTGTAAATAATAAACACTTTTCATTATCGCTATGTGTGACTAATAGGACCTGCAGGATCAACTGGAGGACATGATGGAAGAGGCCAACGAAGTACAGGAAGCTCTCAGTCGCAGCTATGGCACACCAGAGATCGATGAGGATGAGTTGGAAGCAGGTGTTTGTGTGTGTGTGTGTGTGTGTGTGTGTGTGTGTGTGTGTGTGTGTGTTTGGAGTACTGAAGCTTCTCCTTTTTTCTGTGTTTCAGAACTGGATGCTCTTGGAGATGAGTTACTGCTGGATGATGATAGCTCTTATTTAGACGAAGCCTCATCTGCTCCCTCTATTCCTGAAGGAATGCCCAGTGACACCAAAACCAATAAGGTGCAGACTGCATTAATAAAACTGACCTATCGGTTACCTCGCCTTTCTTTAGCTACTGTTGCCAAATCATATATTTCATCTTTTATAATGTGTTTTTTTATATACATTTTGGAAATGGAAGGCTAACCTATGGTATTAGAAAATGTCATAGAGAGAGATTTTAACAATATTTATGGTGGATAACTAGGTGGATAATTTGGAAGTCAAGGTTTACAGATCTCAATGTAAGCAGAAGAAGGCGATTTCAGATGACAAACGTCCAGGATTAACACTGTTCGTGCACTGTAGGGCAAGATTAAATTAAATATAAACCAGTTTAATTTGGAGATTAGTTAGGTGCCTATCTAACTAATCTGAGACCGAAGCTGTGATGCTGCATGCTGATGGTGTTTAAATAACTTTAGATAATAGTAGCAGAGTTAAAAGCACTGATGCTTTGACTTATCTCAAATGTGCACATTCTTTTTGCTCTTCTGGATGTTAACTTGTCTTGTTTATGTTTAGGAAGTTTAATGTCCTTAAGGGATCATTTTTTTCATGTCCGTCCTCTCAGGAAATATCCTAAACACATAGTTTTATCATTTTTGTAGCACAAACACCATCAAATTGATGAGATTGGATCTTCCAATTTTTCACTATGGTGCTGAAACCTTAAAAGTTCTGGTTCCTGTCTATTTTAGGGGAGGGGCATACCGATTGGTCGGGTGTCTTTAGTCCTTTTCACACAGTTATACTAGGCTACGTTCAAGCTAAAGCTGGTTCGCAACGTCAATCTTCCAAACTTCCAAACCTTCAGACTTTGATTGAAGATTACCAAAACTATTATTTTTTTTCTGTGGATTATTTTGCAGCAAGTAATTGTTCACCTAAAGAATAACAATGTGCGACAGCAAAGTGAACATTGTACCTTTTGATTTCACATGAATTTTAAAGGGTCAATGCAACCCCCCTGTCTCAGCAGGAGGTTTTCACACAGGAAAGGAAAGTGGGTGAGTCCAGGTTTGTTTAGGTGGGAGTGTCGAGTGGTGAAAGAGGGAAGGGTTTGCATGGAAAGGGGAGTTTCATTATGTGCACTACAGCTGATTTTCACACCGGCAACACAAACAAAGATGCAGGGGGGATTCGACTGATTCGGAGAGCAGCAATTACAGCGGATCTGAGAGCTGTGTGGAAGTGGAGGATTTTTCAGTCCATTTGTAGTAATTAACTTGGTAACTAAATCATTTTGACTAAGGTATGTCTTTAAAAACTGAAAGAGTACTGCTGATGACTAATTTTGCCATCTGAATAAACATAAACAAAAAACATTGATCACACACTTACCAAATCCATAGAGACAGGACAATCAACACCAACTGAACCAAACTGGGATTTTATCATTTTTAGATTTGAAAAGCTCTAAAGTAAAAAATGTTCCTTACAAACATATTTTTGTCGCATGTTAGCAGACCACTGTAATCCACACATGTGGGTCCCCACACGAGCTGTGCTTTCATTGCGGGAGAATAGAAACAAATCCTTTGTTGCTGCACATTTATAAAAACAAGACTGATGACCCTTGTCTCAGAACAACTCTTCCACTAGTTTGAATTACGGTTGATAAAACAATGTGGCATCTCTCTGAACACTGTAACAGGTAAAAGAAGTCTTCGAAGCTATATCATGCATATTAATTAAGTTGCATCTCGTTCACAATAGAGCGCACTGATTGGTTCGAACCAAGTCTTTCTCATGAATCAATGAACAGATGTGCTGAAAACTCAATGACGCCACTTTGTACAGGCCGGTACAGACATCCAATCTCCACGCTGGAATTTACACAAGATATCATGGCTAGATTCAAAATTTATTTTTAAACCAGAAGAACGAATTTGCTCTAAACAACGCAAAAACAACCAATTTTCACTTGTTAGCTAAATATATGTCCTAATAGTGTTTTTAGGGTGGGACATATCTCTGTCAACATCTCAAAAAATGTGTTTTGGTGTTTTTGTAATCCTTTAAAGTCAGCATGAACCGAAAATTGCTAAGTTTTATATCAGTATGTTGATTTACTTGAATTTTGATGAGGGGGCGAAGCATTCTATTGCGCGTAATTTTCGTATAGGAAATTAAAGTTATAAAGGGCGTGGTTAAGGATATTAATATACAGTTTTTATGGAAGCCCTCAGGTTGATGTCAACACAAGGACCGCAATTCTAAACATAAACAAAGATCATTTAAGATTGAACTTGCATGGATTAATTATTCATTTTAAGAATAACAACATGAGCTAGCAAAATAAATATTGCAAATTTTGATGCCAGTTTGATCAAACTCCTAAAATTCTCCAAAGTATGGCCATCTCAGCTGCTGTAGTTGCAACTCCAGTGTCTTCAGAACAGGGTGTTTCATGCTCCACCATTTTCATTTCAATTTTAAATTTTAAAACATTTTGTCACAATCGAATGCAGTCCTTAAATTGTCATAAAATTACCAGAATGACTACACCTGTAAATTCAAAATGTGCTGTTCACACACACCAGTATACTGAATATTTACAGGCAATGTTACAACTTCTCATTCTGAAAAAACTACCATAACTAAGTTTCTGGTGTTTAAAAAAAAGCAACTGTTCACACGTGATCTTTTCACAGTAGTTTACTGGAAAGTCTGTGCGTGTAAAATGGGCTATTGTGTAATCAAATTAATTATCATTTGGTACATGTTTTTGTGATTTTTTTCAATGCATATTTGTGTTGATCTGTCTTAGGATGGCGTTCTGGTGGATGAGTTTGGCCTGCCACAGATCCCTGCCACATAAGAATCTGTTCTCAGAGGAGTTTTTAGTTTGTATGTTTTGGTATGGTATGGTGGAAGAAGTCTTTTTGTGCTATTGAAGTTTGGTGTATTCATTAGACAATCTAGCACATGGCATTGTAATTATAATGTGTTGAACATAATATTCTAAGTTTAATTAGAATTCAACATTTAATTTTGCAGTTAATTTTAGTTTTTGCATATCCAAATAAGGCACATTGCATATGGGTCAAAGACAAAAGGCAAGGCAAGGCAAGTTTATTTATACAGTATAGCACATTTCATAAACAATGGTAATTCAAAGTGCTTTACATAAACAAGAATAAAAGAAACAAGTATAAAGAATAAAAAATAATGAAGAATAAACAGCTGAACAGATGTGTAAAAGAGATTTAATAGCATCAGAATAAAAAAGCCAATTAAGATATTTACAACAAGAGTCATTCAATGACTTTATTACATTTTAAAGATAACTTGCCAACACATTAAAAAATAAAGATACTCCCTCTGCTTAAGTTTCTTTCCTCTGCTGAATGCAAAAGAAGATATTTTGCAAGCATTGGTCGAAATATCTTTGCTTGTGTTTAACAAAAAAAATGTGTACAGGTTTAGAACAAGTAAAGGTTGAGAAAACAGGGACACAATTTAAAATTTTTTGGAGGAAAACTCCCGTGGTGGATCACAGCACAACCCTAAAATATTACTTAATTGTAATTTAAATGTTGTATATTTTGCCACAATCGGTAAAACTTGTAGTTTCTACCCATTTGTCAGCAAGAACTTTTAATAAATTAAGATTTTAAAAAATTTGATATGATCACATATTCTTTTCTTTATATTAATAATACTCGTCATAATAAGTATGCTGTTTCATTCTCACATAAATATATCTGCTATGCTGATTGATGATGGAACATTATTTCGACACATTATTTTCAGACGTTAACATTTAACTTTCATTTTCAATGTACCTGTACATAAAATAGCTTTAGTACATTTTATTTAACTAAATTAAAACTGGACACTTCGTCTTTGAACCATATACCTTTATTAATCATATTTTTGGGTCACCAACTATGAATTGCCTCATTACAGGTCTAAACAACAGACAAAAAGCTACAAAGCACTGTGGAAATTTAACAAAACACAGCAACTTTTTTGAAGTTTTGGAGTATAGAGTTTGGAGTATGTTTTTTTCAAACACCTTACTCTTGTTTAATGTTAATGACAAATAAGCTCATATATTTCATATTGTTGCAGTTTCTCATTTGAATTTCACATTTGTCAACTGATATTAATATCTGTATCCTTGTCAGGAGTAAGTATGTCATTACTCTGAAGCTTGTTGACATGTTGAACATATAGTTGAGGCAAGTTTTTCAGTTCTACAGTTCTGGGTTGCATGAATGAAGAACCTGCTTGAAGTGGCATTGTACAGCAGTCTACAAATAATGCTTGAAGTATTACTTGGTCATGTTTTTTAACCGCATTAATAAATCAAGATCTGAAATATTCTGAAATGTGAAATGCATCATTGGAGTCTGAGATGCAATAAATGGTGTTTTTTTAAGAGCAGAGCATTTTTGTGTAATCATTGGGCTGTTCATCATGGTACAATAACAGACGTCAGAGGAAAGATTTTTATTAAATGCCACAGGAACAATATGTATTACCTAGTCGTACTACAACAGCTGCCAGACAAAAGAATTATGTTACGTAAATTTTTGTGCTCTTTTTTTTATATATATAGTTTTTTTCAAAAGTTTTATGGAAAATAGTTTATACAATGTAAGATTTAATAAGCAAATTACCCTTTTCATGGCTATTTCATGATAATTAAAATAATAGAAAAATAAAACAGCAGGTTCCTAAATCCTTTCAAATTTATGCCAGAAGACACATTTTAAAATATTAAATAATTATAAACAATACATTATATAAGGTATCAACCTACATAAAAGAAATTACTAATAACAATAATACATGCATACACATATTCTATACAGGCTCATAGCCAGCCTAGTCAAAGGGGTGGTTCTTTTTTCTCAAATAGTGGACCTTTTCACAGTTATTCACCTCATTTTATATTTACATATGAAGTTAGGTATTTATACCTACTGCGTTTCAGTAACATTTTAAGCACTTTTTATTTCTGGATTAGCTTGTCGGGTGGTCATCATATCCACACTTTTTGATGTACCAAAACATTTCCTAAAGATTTAGTAGAAATGAATATGGAAAAAAGAAACAATTTATACGTTTTTTATCATATATCATTAGGGAAAAATAGAAATCTGATAAAGTTTTTTTAATTAGAATCTGCCTATTAAGGCTAAGTAGCCGATTGCCATTTATTAAGCAAATAAAAAACTGGCCAGCATTTAACTTTCCTAATAATAAAAAATTATAAATGATGATAATAATAATAATAATGTAGAGCTTCACAATTTTCCTAGCATCTCTTGTAAAAAGTACATTTGAGAATTCATTGATAACAATAGTCTAATTTGAATAAATAAACATTTATTTTTAGTGCTTTGCGCCTTTTTGTTGGTCACTTTTTCTTTTAAGATGCAAGATTTAGTATAAAAGTTATTTGTAAAATATTTTCTCTATTTAAAAACAATACAGTAGGTCAGTAGTGAAAGATGACTTAACTTATGTCAAATTATTCTCTGTGTCAACGCTTTCGATGAGAATTTTCACAATTTATGATGGCATAGCAGTCCAAATATGTCCAATTATGACAAACTAGCTCATGTAGGAACAATTTCTGGACCCTTGTCACTGGGGGTGGGTCTTTCGAACATCAATAATACATATAATGCTCCATTACCCTTCTAAACTAAAGAACAATAGTTGTGCCAGAGAACTTACATTTGTAAATATGAAATTTTTGCATGTAATATATAATAATATGATTTATCATACAGGTCGAAGGGCAGATATTTTTTATTAATGTTTAAAGAACAATATTTAGAACAATACAAAAAGAAATGGAAAAGGAAAAAAATGTCAGGGGTGTACCGAACAAAACATATATAAGACAATGTGTAAGTATACATACTAACAGCGAAAGGCCTTGTGAGATTACAAGATCTTAAAGGTTTCAAGTAAAAAAGCTGTTTTGATGGCTTTTTATTAGTGCTTTGCTTTATGTTGTTTGTATAATGTTTTAATTCAATTAGTATAGCAGGATAAAATGGTTTTTGTTTATTAAATTTGCATCTGTGAATATGGTACTTTGTAAATATTATCAAAAGATTAATAACATAAGCTTCCTTCTCTTTTTTTGTTGTAGTTCAGAAACCCAAAAATAACATGTTGATATTCTAAACGGAAATTTGGCAATAATTAGTTATTTATTAAATAGGTCATCTCATACCATATTTTCTTCGAGAACTGGCAATTCCAAAAAATATGCGGCACAGTTTCTGTGACAAATAAAATTAACAGTTTTGATCTATATCATGTCTAAACGTGGAAAGAAAAAGTTTGACAGGGTAAAAATGTATGCAGAATTTTAAATGAGACCTCTTTACATTTGTTTGTAATGAAGAATTTGTTAGGCAATGACCATACCTTTTTCCAATTTAAATCTCTGATGAACCCAGACCAATAAGAAATTATTTAGGGTTTACTAATTATGAGTGACTGAAATAAGGAACGTATAGCCTTATTTTGGTGAGAAGAAAAACAGATTTTACCACATAGTGTATCTTTAGGGTGTAACAAAGAGATATTTCCTGAATATGAGTATTTTTTTACATAGTGAGACAATGCATAGGGAAATAGCAGCAAAGACCATTGCAAATTCTTTATGGGATACAGGAAAATTAAAATGTGATAAAAATTATTCATAAGTCATTAAGTAACCTTGGGAATTTAGTACCTGTCCCACCAAAAAAAAAAACTTTTTCAAACCAATTTTTTAAGAACAAGCTTTTATTTTTGTACAAAATATTACAGTTGTTCCAAATATAACATTTTTGTGGGGAGAAGTTATGTTTGTATATTAATTTCCAAGCTAAAAGAGCTTGTTTGTGAAAGGCTGAAGGTTTAATTGGAAGTTTCTCTGCTTTATAGTCGCACAACAGCAAGAAATGAAGACCACCCATCCGATCAAATACAACTTTAGAGACTATATACCAAACTGCGTGATTATTTAAAACAATGATTTAGCCATTTAATTTTGAAGGTATTATTTAAAGTAGAGAAGTCTAAATAGTCTAAGCCACCGTCTTTATATGAATGAACTATCACAGAAGGCCGAAGGACAGATGGATGATTCGAAGAAAATGGGCGTGACGCACACACTCGTCACTTCCGGTTGCACATGTACACACTGCAAAGTTGTGAAGCGCTAGCTAGCAGTGTGCCGATATGGCGGAGAATCACTTGACAGTGACAGTTGCTTATGGTAAATATGACAGACCAGCTTTCATATTTAAAAAAATGTATCGAAAATATACGCAGTCGCTATTTAAATCGATGTTAGCTTGATGCGGTTCGACAGTGTTGAAGCTAGCTACCAGTGAATGATATGAACATCACTCCACTACAGCTATTTCTCTATTAGCAACACATACAGGTTATGGATTTATATTGGAGTCGTCAGGTTAACTTTAACTTGTTGTTGATGGGTGAAACTGCAGTACAGTGCAAATTAGCTTTCTGTATTATTCCGAGGAATAATTTACCATATTATACTATTAAATGTTTTCGTCTCAGGCACAACCAAGCACAGCATCACTTTAACAGGTCAAGATGGACAGGAACCACTGTTGAAGGATTTGTGTGAGGCGCTGACAGAAGCCACAGGAGTACCAGCACCATCCCAGAAAATCATATTTAAAGGTAATACAGTTACATATATGCTCTGTTTAATGTTTCTGGGCTCTTGTGTTCCAAGTACTCACTGGCCACCTGTGTTCTGGGTATAAACTACTGTAATTATCGTGAGCTGAATAACACTACAGTGTATGGAATAAATAAGCATAATCTGAAATGCAATAATAACTATCCGCAATGGTAACCTGATGTTGTTCTTTCTGTAGGGAAGTCATTGAAGGAAATGGAGGAGCCGCTGTCTGGCTTTGGAATAAAGCAGGGTTGTAAAATGATGATGATTGGAAAGAGGGTAAGATGTGTGTTGTGTTGAAGGTATAAAGATATATCTAATTATTTCTGAGTCTGACAAGCTACTAAATTTCTACAGAACAGCCCTGAGGAGGAAGCTGAACTGAAAAAACTTAAAGACATTGAAAAGTCAGTGGAACAAACCGCTAAGAAGCTTGAGAAAGTGGACGGGGAACTCACTGGACTGAAGAACGTATGTGTGACCGCACTCTACCTGTTATATAAGGCTAGGCACAATAGACAATCTCATCATTTAATTCATAATGAAATGATTTTCAGGGTTTTCTTGCAAAGGAGTTGCAGGCTGAGGCGCTAAACAAACTGGACCAAAGAGTGAAAGTTGCTGCTGAACAGTTCATGAAGATCCTTGAGGAAATAGATGGAATGGTAATTGGATTTTTGTTTTGTTTTTTAGTTCGTTTTACTTCACGAAAATTCTGGCCTTGCACGATGGGCCTTATGCACAGCTAGAGTTTTAAAGCCAACGATAGACTTGCAGTGAAAGCTTAATGAAACTATTTTCAATTTCACAAGGTTGTTTTTACAGCATTGATGTTGTAATGTAATTACAATACATTCAGTTAAATAGACTTAAGCATTTATTTAGTTCAAGTGTTAAACGACTTGAAAGACCATTGTAACCGCTAGTGCTGTCAATAGCAACAAGCTAGCGCAGAAATTCCATTGAAAATACTAGGGTAAAATAAACTGTCATATTTTAAAGACATGGTGAGGGGAAATGGAATTTAATGCAGTGCTTCTTGTCCGATCTGAGACCCAGTTCATATCGTGTATATATAACAGGCAGCGAATATTGCTGATTTTTAAAGAAATTAGATCTTGAAGGTGACAATTTTGTTATGGAAAGACAGTTCACCGGAAGCCCTTGGGTTGCCTGACTGAAAATTAAAAGTCTGTGTGCATATACTTCATTGACTGCAATCTCACACAATTTTGAGGTCAACACCCACATTTCAAAATCCAATCCGTAAACAATCAATAGAACCAAGTGGTTGTACTGGATGTACATCACAAGACAGAAGAAAGGATCTGTTGCTACTTTTGTTTTTATGAAAACTGTTTAGTTTATTTTCTACATATATATATATATATATATATATATATATATATATATACACACTTACCGGCCACTTGAGAAAATTTTTTTTTTTTTCTTTGGGCCCATTAGTGCCAATGCAATGCGTCAACGCCACAGCCTACCTCAGTATTGTTGCTGACCATGTCCATCCCTTTATGATTGACATGATTAATACATATATTAATCTTTTTACTTATGCAATTCTGTATTCATAAGCTCTTGCACTTTCCACAGAGCTTGCCTGAGAGTTTTAGCGATTGCAGGATGAAGAAAAAAGGACTCGTGAAAACTGTTCAGGTAGGTCTATGACATTAACATTAGGCTAGAACACTTTAGATTTTTAACATACACAACTATGGAAACCTGTTTTGCCATGGGATATTTTTTTATTTAACCATCACTTTGAAACTCTAAAACAAATTGCAATTTGTTTTCACATTTAAATTTCTGAATTTCAGAAAAAGAATTCAGAATTGTGATGCAACTCAGAATTCAGATCTTGATTTTGTCACTTTGCAACTCTGA
Source organism: Danio tinwini (assembly GCA_903798205.1). Classification (NCBI taxonomy): domain Eukaryota; kingdom Metazoa; phylum Chordata; class Actinopteri; order Cypriniformes; family Danionidae; genus Danio; species Danio tinwini. Next base: position 20,710,529 of record CAIGQZ010001336.1, on the reverse strand, counting down.
ATTTACAGATAATCAGAACAATAAAGGTGCATTCTAAATTGCGAGATATCAATTCAAATTCAACTGAAAATTTATTTATTATTCCTTGAAAATTTTCAGTCGTGCAATTAACTTTCGTAAACTCACAATTGGGAGCAAAAAAGTTCACACGTACATAAGTAAAGTTTATTTATAAAATTTCGAGAGGATCACATACTTATGATTGACCACTGCTGGTCCTGCATTAGATAACACATGATTCACCCATCAGATGATTCCTAACTTGCTATAAATAATCAGAGTTTCTTACCTTAGTTCTTCATCTTGAAAAATTCCCCCTTCCACCCCTACAAGAATGTCACTGGTTAAAAGTCATTACTGGACCAGTCAACATTTCTGTACGGAGATTGCATGTTCTCCCTCTGCTCACGTGGGTTTTCCCCGGGTTCCTCCCACAGTATAGATAAGCTCTTAGTAAGCAGTAAAGCTATTTCTATAATCTGTCATTAGCCATTAACAAGTCGGGGGAGTTCATCGAGATCTACCTGAGCTCAAACTTCCCACTCACCCTGCTAACGGGAGGGAGTGCAGGGCTCGAGGATCTTATAAGCTCAGGACTCTCTCTCATGCCAAGCATGCTTTATAATCAATCATCAGCCAAGTGTGAACTCTTGAAACATTTGATTTCAGATCTAAAAATTGTTCTTTTTTTTTCTTTTTTTTCATGTTCAGGGGTACTTAGCGCAGTGTGACAAAGTTGAAGCTGGAATATCAGATCACCTGGCCAAGATTCAGACCAAAAACTTAGCCTTAGCAGAGTGATGGCGAATAAAGACCGGAGGCATCAGCAGTAAATGTTGCTGCTCTGTGGGCAACTGAAAATCCTCACTGAGAGCTTTGGCACTGGAGGTGGTCCTGCAATTCATCTAAACCCCATGACCCACACATGCACCTCTCAAACAGAGAACAACAGGCGACATTTCAGACATTTTTTTAACAGTTTAGATTTTTCACAGTAAATATTGGAAACACTTATGGCTTATGACAGGTTTAATGACTGAAGAGTAAAAAATTTCTGGACCACACTTTTCGGCCTTTTAACTTTGTTACCTAGCCTAAGTTTGACAGATATTTGGATTCATAGTCGTATTACTTTGGTCAAATGGAAAAAAAAAGAATAATAATGGTGCTGGAAGAATGTCCTTTCATATAATTTCATTAAATGATGTAATTCAATACATAAATCAACCTGGTGTGAAGCTTTTAGATTAAAAAAGATATTCTATTTATTGAAAGGGTGAAATTGTTCAAAGCAAAAGAGTGTAGCGTAATAGTCCTTGTTTTGTTTTATCATTATTAAATCTCAGGGTGCTTCAAACCATTGGTGGTTTTCTCCATTGATGTATGTCCCCAGTGTTGTTGTGTAGTTATTGAGAGAAATTAAACATTTGAAGACAGCTTTTTGTGTTTCCTTACTTTTTTTGACTTTGCCTTTTTCTTAGTGTTTATTAGATGATATAAGGTTATGAGTAAAATATTAGTTTTTCCCTAACTTGTTTAAAGATATTTTTCTTTTAATGCTCTCCTAGACAAGCTACAGTAAATAAAACTAATGTTTCAACCAAAAAACACAAAGTACATTTCTCAGTTTTCATCCCATAAATTTTCTCAGATCATCCTGTTCAAAAAGCTTTAACTCTGCTTCTCAATGTGAAAAGATGAAGGTCAAACCACTACTGTAGTCACTACTGGAACAAAAGCAGCAGAAAGATAAAAAAAACAATGCAGGATCTGGGGGCCTGAATCATTAAGCCAGATTAGCAATGCAGTCTTAGTGCAATGTTATATATTGATTTAGATGCTAATTCGTGTGAATTTGTACATTTTAGTATAATTTGTTAACCCCCCAATGACAGTTGGGTTAAAGGGGTCCTTTAGGGGCATGCCTCCTTTTAAAAAATCATGTTTTGTACAAATTAAATCATATGAATTCATACAAATAAGTCACTTTTCTGTCAATATGTAAAATATTTAAGTTTATAGTTAAGAGCCAGTTAAGTTTCAGTTTAATTTACACCATGGGTGACCAACCCTGTTCCTGGAGATCGACCTTCCTGCAGATTTCAGCTCCAACCCTGATCAAACACACCTTAACCAATTAATTAGAACATGAGAAGCACTTGATAATTACAGGCAGGTGTGTAAGATATGGGCTGCAACTGAAAACTGCAGGAAGGTCGATCTCCGGGAACAGGGTTGAGCACCACTGATTTACACCAATTCTTGGTTTTAGGTACCATGAAGGTAGCGTAGACTTAATCAATATTTGTTGCTATGGTATCTGCATGGCTAACCTGCTCTATGGCAGGTTATGTTCTGGTTTAGACATCAAAAACCAATGTTCCACCAATCAACCTTGACCAAAGTGACACATCTTTGATGCACTTTCTTATCAAGACACCATGTTTATGAAAAACAATTCTTAGTGTGCTTCACAATGTCTTTTCCACTCCATATACACCTTCTGATAAGCACTTCATACTTCTTGGAAAACATTCTGTGATTCTGAATGTGCTCCACATGGGTGAGCAGGGTTGACAAACCACCTGTAGGACACACTATTCCTCTCAGTTTGCTCACAAGAAGGAAAGGAAAAAAACGAAGACTTCTAGCCTTTATATGCTGCTACTCTGATGGTTTAAAGTGCTTATTTTCCCCCCTAATTTTTAAGTCGCTTTGGATAAGAGTTTGCTAAACGAATAAATGAAAATGCACTACTACTTTCTCTTTTCTTCAAATTAAGGGTCACTTTACAGTAAAAAAAAAGGGTAAGATTTTAGCTATTATTTATATTCATATTTTGATGATTTATGATTAATAAATCTGTAATCATTACACAAGCAAATCTAGTTTAATAATCATATGATTTAAATGAATAGAAATATGCAGATAGCTGCATTAAAAAAGCTTCATGTTTTTAATCATTAAAGCTTTTAAGACGATAAATTTGTTTTATGCCTATATTTAAACAACTAACTTCACTTACATTAATAAAGCAGTGTTTCATTCAGCTGTTGTCCTTCATGGGCAGCTCTTTGCATCTTGCTGTGTTAAATGTTCTTACATTTTTCACATTTTTAAATCTCTTAATATTTGCCTGTGAATTGCACTGACTCTAGCAAGAAGTCAATCACAGTATGTAAAGGCATGCCATTGGCTGCTCACTACTAAAGTCTTGCTTTTACAGTATGAGCAAGCCTCCATGACCTCAGGATCAAAGCCCAAGTTAACAGGGAAAGTTGACGAACAGCCTCAGGGACAGGGTACCAACAAGGCCTGTTTGCACCAGTTTGGTTGTCTCAACTCATGATCAATCCTAAAATCCAGAGTTTGTTCTGCCACCCTCATGGTACAGGCCCTGGAAGCATTTTCATTTGCAGGATGAACAAAGGTAAATCTTTCTTGTAATAACACACAGTATTAAGACTGAAGTGCAACTTTTGAAAAGGATAGTTTAAAAAAATAAATAAATTATATATATATTTTTTAGTTTTGTCCTGTGGAATACATGTAAATGGGTTATAGAAATCCATTATTCAAGAGTCAGAGCAGTACTGAATATGAATATTTCTGGAAGGGGTCTTATACCCAGAACTTTATTCAGCAAGTCTTTGAATAACTCCAGGATTTATTTCTCAACATTTACATACTAGAACAACATTTGTTCGACTTTACACAGATTACATGTCTTTATGCTTTTCATAGCTATGTACAAATCTACTTGGACTGTTTAGGAGAAGGTCCAGTTGCCTTGCTGATGTACGTTTCCCTTTTGCACTAGCCCATGTGGGGGGGAAAAAGAGAGACAATTAGACTTGTAGTGTAACAGTGCCATCAGTTTCTGTAGTGTTTGGCCTCATCCTAATCGTCCTTGTCTTTAGCGCCGTGCTTCAGGATGCGTGTGAATTCCACATAGTTGAAGTTTCCTTTCTTGTCAATAGGAGCCTCTCGAAAGAGCTCGTCTACTTCTTCATCTGTAAATCTGTCTCCCATAGTGGTCAAGAGCTCCCTCAGGTAGTCCTCCTGAATAAAACCTAGGAGAAATTAGGGAAACTAGTTATATCAATGCTCAAGTGAATACCAAATTAAATAGAACAGTTTTGTGAATCACCAGTGTTTTATTTCATGCTTACCTGTCCCCTCTTCGTCAAAACAAGCAAAGGCATTTTTAATAACATCCTCAGGGTCTGTGCCATTAAGTTTCTCTCCAAACATTGTGAGGAACATAGTGAAGTTGATGGGACCAGGGGCTTCATTCATCATCGCCTCCAGATATTCATCTGTGGGGTTCTTACCTGCCAATAAAATAACCTGTTAAACCATCTGGTAAAAACCAGACAAAACCATCTGGTGTCTGATTAAATCATTTCAAATACTGAAACCATTTTGTTGTATTTTATTTTTAGCCCTGAGAGCAGATGGGAAAAAATACTTTATTTTATATATTGATAAGCAAAAGCATTAGTTGTAACTTTGCTATTATATATATTTTTTTCATATTACTAAGATGCGAGCAGATTTAAACTTTTGAATTTGATTATCAGTGGAGTTATTTTGTTGTTTGTTGAGTAAAAATGATTGCTACAAAAAAAAATTATATAAAATTATAAAATACATATGTATGTGTGTGTACACACATATACATATACATATATATATATATATATATATATATATATATATGTGTGTGTGTGTGTGTGTTCAGCTTTTTTTTTGTACTTGGTATATTTTTTTATTTATTATTGATATATTTATTTATATTATTCAGTATATGCTAGTTGGATTTATTGTTTTATGTTTGTCTGATTAGGGATTTTAACCCAGAAATGAATAATGTTTAAGAAAAGTAAAGAAAAAAATGACCATGCTTTCTACTTTACAAGAAACTCCATTTATGTTACTATTTTAATGCCGCTTGCATTGTACACACCAGTTACATCTATAGCAGAACTACAGTAAACATTAACAAAACCAAAAATAAGTAAATAATACTTGTGGTAGAATTATTACTGATAAATCCTGTATACTGTACAGTAGCCGACCTGAAGCAGAATATATATTGTACCACTAAATGACAAAAAAGTGAAAGTGATTTTGTGATGGAAGATGGAATGGGATGTTTAATAAAGAAATAATGTCTTTTAGCATTGCTACTTTTTTTTTACCTAAGGAGGCCAACATATCATGCAGATCCTCTTTATCAATGAAGCCATCGCGGTTCTGATCGATCATGTTGAAAGCTTCCTTGAACTCCTGGATCTGCGACTGGTCGAACATGGCAAACACGTTTGACGTGGCCCGCTGGGGGCGCTTTTTAGTGGTCTTTCCCTTAGCCCTTTTGCTAGACATGTTGACAATTCTGTGATACTAAAACTGAAATAAAACAGATATGTTGGTTGTTTATGCTACATTAGACAAGAAAAGGTTGTGTACAAAAATGAAAACTTATTCAGAAAACATGTCAACCACAGCAATGGCTCTTACTTTGTTTAAGATAACTTTCAAGATAAACAGACCACAGTGCCTGTGTTATGGGTTTGTTTGGCTGAGTTAACATTAGCAAGGCAGCTAACTAGATGTCAACTGAGCACTTCAATGCTTTAAAGCTTATGTCATGGTTATTATGACACAAAATTTCAGTGCGGTCGTTCACATTGAACCATGGTGTCTTTGAAAAAACACTAATGAACAAAAACGACTAAAAAGAAGCAGAACACAATTACTCCTGAGCTAGCAAGCCACATATATGGCTTATCATCAGTAACGTTAGTCTGTCTTATGTACAAATAAAAGCTAACGTTATATATATATTGTCAAATACAACACATAAAACATTTCCAACCAAACTTAGAATACGGACGCCGTACATGTAGAAAAGTGCACATACCTATTGCGGTATAAAAAAGGGTAGGAAACCCAAACAACGTTTGCCACGCTGGTCACCGAAGCCCACACGGAAGGCACCCCTCTGTAGATTAGTGGAATGGGAAAGTCTCTCCGGCCTGTCTTGACATCACGGACTGGAATAGCCCATGAATAATTCTGCAGGGGTGGTTTCAAATGATCATATAGGACAGATGCCAAAATGACTTTTAAAAGAAGTAGAGGATTGTAACAGTAAGGTAACGAGTGTTGGTTTGTTGTTGTGATTTCTATATATTACCTATGGGTCGGATTTGGTTCAATTAGGTTAATTAAGACTCTCTCTCTCTCTCTCTCACACACACACACACACACACACACACACACACACACACACACAC
>CAIGQZ010001336.1:20661787-20683021 GCA_903798205.1 Danio tinwini | reverse complement strand
ATGTATGTATGTATGTATGTATGTATGTATGTATGTATGTATGTATGCCTTTTATTATAGGTAAAGTGGTTAAAAGCAATCTTCGCTTGTAAATCACATTTGTTTGAACACAGTTTTACTTTAAATACCAATATTAGCATTTTTATCATATTCCTAGCATGTTTATTACTATGTTTTATTACATTGCTATCATGATTAGCACATAGCTGGCACAAATTAGTATGTTGCTAGTATGTTTAGTTTGTTTCTAGCATGTTCTAACAGTGTTCAAATATTTATTTATCTTTTTGTTTTACCATGTTTGACATTATCACATTTCTAGCATGTTTTCGTCTTATGATCGTATGATTTTTAGCATGTAAGCACATTTGAACACCTCTAGCATGAAATAGCCTATATTGACAGCATGTTTCCACATTGCTGATAATCGTTGCTGTTATTACTGCTATGTTAGCATGTTTTAACAGTTCTCAAATATTTATTTATCTTTTTGTTTTAACATTATTACACTTCTAGCATGTCTTAATTTTATTGCTAGCATGTTTTTTTGCACGTAAGCCCATTTAAACACGTCAAGCATTTAAACACGTCAAGCATTAAATAGCTTATATTGACAGCACGTTTACCACACTGCTGACCATTGTTGCTATTATTAGTGCTATGCCAGCCTGTTTTAACAGTTCTCAAATTTCTAGCATGTTTTAGCATGCTAGCACATTTCTAGCATGTTTTAGTCTTATTGCTAGCGTGATTTTTAGCATGTACCCACATTTGAACACTTCTAGCATGATATAGCTTATATTGACAGCACGTTTACGACATTGCTAACAATCGTTGCTGTCATTAGTGCTATCCTAGCATGAATTTAATGTTTAACACATGGCTAGCATGAATAAGCAAGTTAAATTTAAAAGACAGATTGCTACATCGAACGATGTCTTATCTGTTGAATAATAAACATTTATTATTTTATAGTTTTATATTAAAGTAAAATCATATCTTATGTATTAATAAAAATCTTATTTGTATTCATTGTGGATTTTAGACTTTGTTGTTGGCTCATCAATGCTTTGCTGTTTTATTCTGAACTATAAAACCAGTTTATAGGAAGTGTCCATTATAATGAAGGGATTGAGATGTTATGAGAGAGTTAAGGGGGGATCTGAAATTAGCTAGCTGTGTTCACAGGGCAGAGACGTTGTGTTGTGTTTCACTCAGCCATAATTAGACATGACAGCAGAGCGCAAATAAAGCTGATTTGTGTATATCATCAGATGCTGATGTGGAGGAGGAAGGGGTTCCAGTCGCTCCTCTTGATGTGCGCTGTCATGATGCTAATAAAGACTATGTGGTTGTCACCTGGAAGCAGCCAGCAGTGGAGGGCAGCAGTGCCATCACGGGTTACTTCATTGACAGGTGAGTTACATAATATGCCATCAGCAGTGGGATTATAAAGCCCATGCTAGTGCTCCTCATTTAAATAATTCTCTACAGGTTGGAGGTTGGCAATCATCACTGGACTCAGTGCAATGACACCCCAGTAAAATATGCCCGTTTTCCTGTCACTGGGCTCATTGAGGGACGCTCCTACATGTTTCGGGTCCGAGCTCTCAATAATGCTGGTGTGAGCCGTCCGTCTCGGGTCTCTGACCCTGTAGTCGCCATGGACCCATCAGACCGGGCCCGCCTTAGAGGTAATGTGTCTTTGTGTGTGTGTTCGTGAAGAATTAAAATTCTGAAAACTGAAGAACAAAGATGGTAAGGTTTGCTTATGAGTGTCTGATTTTCACAGCTGGTCCCTCAGCTCCATGGACTGGCATGATCAAATTCACTGAGGAAGATCCCACAGGTGAAGAATTATTTAATTAAATTATTTAATTTATTAATACATTTTTTGTTTATTTTAAAAAATGTGGGTCAATAAGCTGTTTTGTGCTCAGCCCGATGCATTTATTTAATAAAAAACCTAAAAGTAAAAACATAAATATTACATGAAATATTACTACAGTTTTACTATTATTACAATGTATTATTATTGCTATTGTTTATTATTTTACTATTATGTTTAATAGTAACAAATATTTGTAATTGTAATATATTTTATAACGTAAATTATTTCACTGATCATTCAACATCATTATTTTAGTCTTCACTGTAACACGATCCTTCAGAAATTTTCTGGTATGTTGATTTGGTACTCAAGAAACATTTATTATTATTATGATTTATGAAAACAGTTACAGTATGTAGCTTATTTTGATGGAGGCTGGGCAATTTGGTAAAGTTATGAAAGCCTTTAATGTAACTTACTGTATCTTTACTTTGAATTTAATTTTGTCCTTGCTGAATAAGAATTTCATTGAAACAAATTAAATGAACATCACAATTACCCTGTTTTTTTCAATAGTAGTAAAAAAACTGTATATTGAAATGATTCCCTTTTAAATAAGTGTTATATGTTGGTAAACACAATGTCAATTTTAATAGGTGAAATGAGTATGTGCAATATTAAAGCAATGCATTTTCATTATTGACCAATTCATAAGAACACTTAATATTACCAGTGTATTGTTCATCCCTAATGTGAGGCAGGCATTATGACAACACACAGGTTTAAATTAAACTTCCATGCAATGCTTTGAAATATGCATTTTTATTTAATGTTTGACGTATTATCATCCGAAACACGAAGAGAGGGTGGGACATAGTGTAGCTGCTCCTCTTTAAAAAAAAAAACACCCAATAGTGTTTTGTGTTTAGCAAATGAAAAGTGTCTTGAAGGGGGCAAGGCTTGTCAGATACTAGAGAGCATTTGATTGGTTATTATTTGATGAGAAACTGTAGTTTGAGGTGACGTGAAATAAATCATTGCGCCATATAGTTGGAAGTGACAAATTACAAGCTTTACATGTTTATATCAGTTTTCTATCTTCTAAACGCGAATTTTGCCGCTGTTTTGGAGCACACTAGCTTATAGATATCCTAAAAACTAACAATACTGATACTAACATCTAAAAAACTTTATTTTAATTTCATGCGACCTTTAAAGTTGTGTTTAAATTGATTCAAAATATGCAGCATTATCTCTCTGCACACTTAGTTGGGGTCGTCCCTGGTCCACCTACTGACCTGGCTGTTACTGAGGCTACTAAGAGTTATGTGGTCCTGAGTTGGAAGCCACCCGTCCAGAGAGGACATGAGGGTGTCATGTATTACGTGGAGAAGGTGAGGGAGAATGTCAAGCATTTGATTTTTAGGGATGAATTAAATGCATTTGAGACCAAAACAGTACATCTTTTCTTAGTGTTTGGTGGGTACAGATGCATGGCAAAGGGTAAACACCGGGATTCCAGTCAAGTCTCCTCGCTTTGCCCTGTTTGACCTTGCTGAGGACAAATCCTACACTTTCCGTGTACGCAGCTGTAACTCTGCTGGAGTTGGAGAGCCGTCAGAGGAAACTGGGGCGACTACTGTGGGAGACCGATTGGGTGAGTGTGAACACTAGACACACACAAAAAAAGTAGGTTAGTGACAAATGTCCTGGATTACAGAATGGAGAGTGTGTTTCATTACTTCTGTGCCTCAGAAAGGCCATACAATGTAAAAAATGCTGGGTTCTACACAACTGATTTTAAGTTAACTTATTAAATGCTTTTACGAATTTACATGGATTGAACATAAAACAATTATGTTGTCCCAAAAAACACAAGAATTAGATTAATCAGATTATTTAAAATAAGTAGTTATCAAACATAAATGTATAATACACTTAAAAAAATCATTACAGATATAAAATCAGGAATGGGATAGTGTGAGTTCAGCGGAAAGTACTGTTAAAATGGTCAGTATTGTTTTATCCAGGGGTTATTTATAAATACTGGTATCAGTATTTTGTGGGCACAGATTTCTCTATAAATAAAAGTTTAAAAGAATGGCATTTATGTGAAAAAAAGTATCTTCTGAAACACCATCATCTATTAAATTGAGCAGTTAAGTGCATCCTGGAAGAAAAAACTTTTATGCAATCAGAGGGTTTCAGTCCTTAGATTCCGTCTATCTCCAAATATGCTTGAGAGAATCCAGCCCTAAAATCTAAAAGATATCTACAGACAGTAGTTTCTTGTATAAAGACCCAATTTATTCTGTGAAAAATATTCAGGTCTAAAATACTATTTGAAAAATATTTAGTATTTGTTTAATTTATTTTCAATATCTTTCATATTTATTTTCTATTACAGGGAACTGTATGGTTGTAAATGGATGGAGAAAAGCATAATGTATAAAAATTAATTAAATCATTTTCTTTTTAGCTTAGTCCCTTTATTAATCTGAGGTCGCCACAGTGGAATGAACCACCAACTTATCCAGCATACGCTTTACGCAGCAAATGCCTTTCCAGCTTCAACCCATCACTGGGAAACATCCCTACACACTCATACGCTATAGCCGATTTTAACTTAACCAATTCACCTATACCGGCATGTCCTTGGACTGTGGGGGAAACCGGAGCACCTGGAGGAAACCCACACAAACACGGGAGAACATGCAAACTTCACACAGAAATGCCAACTGACCCAGCCAAGGCTCAAACCTGCAACCTTTTTGCTGTGAGGCGATTGTGCTACCCACTGCACCACCGTGACACCCTAATATAAAAAATATATAATCTAATTAATTAAATAAAATATGATTGAATAACTGAGATGGAGAACTGCCCATCAGCACGAAATAAACAAATACACGTCAATTAGTTTAAACTTTAAAGTACTGTAATTGAATAATTATAAAATAATACTAACGTAAAAATTAAAACGAATAAACATACAAATAAAGACTATCCTAATTTGTATACAACAGTTAAGTAAATAAATTAGGAAGTAAATAAATTAACGTAGAAATCTGTACGTGAAAATATTTCTCAATATAAATTTTTTCTCTTTATTTTTGATAACACATTAAGCAAACAAACAGTGAAAGCAAGAACTGATCAAATGTGAGCCTTCAATGCAATGAAAGTCACTTTGGATAAGAGTATCAGCATAAATGTAAAATTCTGAAAAGATAAAAATGACATGCCTGGAAATAGACCGAGCATTTTCTCTTTTGTTTTCAGACCTGCCTTCTGCTCCAGGCCCGGTCATTCCCATCCGAAACACTGACTCTTCTGTGGTGGTGTGCTGGGGAGCATCTAAAGAGGTGAAGGACCTGGTGGGCTACTATATTGAGGTCACTGTGGATGGCAGCGGTGTGTGGGCTCCCTGCAACAACAAGCCAGTCAAAGGCACGAGGTATGCCAGATGTGAATTTTTTTCTAATGAATTATGATTACGCATTTTTTATAAATACATTTGTACAAGCTTTTGTTTACTGTAAATAATGCAATCCCTTCTTATATGCAGGTTTGTGTGCCATGGGCTGACCGCAACCGATAAATGCACGTTTAGGGTGAAGGCAGTGAATGCTGCAGGATACAGTGGAAGCAGCGCAGAATCTGAGGCCTGCCTTGTTAAAGCGAGTGTTGGTAAGTTTTTTTTTTTTTTGTTTTTTTTTTGTATATATCAAGAAATATGAAGACCTGAAGACTATAAAATTGCATGGCTTATTAAATGACATGCATGCTACTGTGTGATGTTACACATCATCTTGTTTTACTTAAGATTTATATTTGGCCTTATGTACAGTTGAAGGCAGAATTATTAGCCATTCTGTAATTTTTATTCCTGTAAATGTTAAGTGATGTTTAACAGAGCACGGACATTTTCACAATATATGCTATTATATGTTTTATTTAAAAAAAAACTCTTATTTCCTTTAGTTTGGTTGGAATAGAAACAAATTAAATATAGTTTTAATCATTTTCAAGGTTAATATTATTAGCCTCCTTAAAGTTTTTTGTTTTGTTCTTTGGCTACAGAACAAACCACTGTTGTTCAATGACTTGCCTAATTAACCTAACTTGCCTAATTAGCCTAGTTAAGACTTTAAACTGCACTTTAAGCTGAATACTAGTATCGTGTAAAATATTATGTACTGTACTCTCATCATGGCAAAGACAAAGGAAATTAGTTATTAGAAATTGGTTATTATAATCTTTTTCAATTGTTCATTATTTTCTCTCTGTTAAACAAACATCATTTGGGATAGTAGGGCTAAAAATGTCTTTAATTGAATGTGTATTTTAATCTGAGAGGCACAATGAGTTATCTATACTTTAGCTTTGGTGTAAATTGGACTGAAATTATACTTTAATGCATTTAAGTTAGACACCTATTTGCCAATTTCAACATTATTATCTTATTACTTCAGTGTAATGGATGACAGTGTGTTGTCACTTAATTTGTTTTACTTCAACTAACTGCATATTACAGACTATTAACTGGTCACCGACATCAAACAGTGAGCTCGAGCAGTAAAGTTAATCACAATTATTCATAACATCTGCTTTATTAGGGCAGCACGGTGGCTTTATTAGGGTTAGCACTGTCTCCTCACATCAAAAAGGTCACTGGTTTGAGTCCCGACTGGGCCAGTTGGCATTTCTGTGTGGAGTTTGTATGTTCTTCCCATGTTCCTGTGGATTTCCTCTGTGTGCTCTGGTTTCCCCCCAGCCCAAAGACATGCGCTGTATATGTTGGTGAATTGGATGAACTAAATTGGCCGTAGTGTATGAGTGTTTGTGAATGCGAGTGTGCATCGGTGTTTCCCAGTACTGGGTTGCAGCTGGAAGGGCATCCAATGCGTAAAACATATGCAGGATTAGTTGGTGATTCATTCAGCTGTGGCAACCCCTGATAAATAAGGGACTAAACTGAAGGAAAATGAACGAATGAATGAAAGAATCTACTTTATAAGTCTGACAATAAACATGTTTTTGGCACTTCGCTGAATGACATCAATTTCTTAAAATTGGGTTATTGCACTGTGAAAATAGCAATAGGCTTTATTTATTTATTATATGTATTTATTGCAGACACCACACATCGTTTTCAGGGTGCGTTTGATGATTTCACAGATTGCTGACTAAGATTTTTTAAATATTGGATTATAAAATGACTTTTTGATCCTGTTGTACTGAACAACCTATAACAGTTCATGTTCAGAAAAACAGCCGAATGGTAATGGTAAAAAACAAGTCATTCAGTGAAGTGCCAAAACACTATTATTGTCAGACTTTAATAAAGTACATGTTGTGAATAACTGATAATATTTACTGGTCATGCTCACTGTTTGATATCAGTGACCATTTGATGGCTTGTGATATAATAAGTTGGCTGAAGTAAAAGTTTAATCACTAAAGTTCATCTTTTTGTTATTCAGCAAAACACAAATTATGTTACACCACAGTCTTCCATTACACTGAAGCACAGTTTCATACATACATATACATACTTGACCTCTTGAAAATAACACAACTTACACTAATTTGAAAGTACTCAGCAAAAGGTATATATTAACATTATTCTAAAAGCCATACATAATCAATTCAGAAGATCTGAGAATTCCCATGCGGTCTTCATTACCAGTACACTGAATTACACTTTAGAAAATAGTTTTTAAACATATTTTGGCATTTGATTGGTTATTTGAAGTCTAAGTGCATTTAATGTTTTCTACTGAACATAAAAATCACTTTAGTAGATGTTCATTGGGTCATTTTAAAAGCAGGACTTTTTTACACTTATTCATTAAAATTTTGTTCTGGATCAAATTAGTAAAAAAACGTCAAGCAATGAAATTCAAAGATACTTTCCATGTATGTTTTATGATTCAATATGCATTTAGAATATATATTTAATTTTACCTCTAGTGTAAGATGCACCCAAAAAGAAACATTTCACATCCGTGATTCATTCCTTCTCATATCTGTGCCAGCACTAAGCACCATATTGTCCTTGACCAGTACAAAAGCATCCTCCCCATTCACTCTATAACAGCCTCTCACTTAGTTTTCAGTGTCATCCTGAAGTCATCCTTATATCTAATAGCAGTGCTACTGCTTTGCATACCAGCAAGCTAAAACCGCAAAACTAAAACTGCATGCTGCATGAACATGCCTAAATGCATCCCATAAATGCATGCCCTGCCCTGGTATCAGCACTCCATTAATTTCATTAGAAACACATAGTCATTACCTGAGTGTATCTTGCGTGACACAAACATCTAGGCACAAAGATGAAAGAGGCAATAGGGGTTTCTCATTATTTGTTCCCAGAATACAAAACACACAGACTAAAACTCAGATGGTGTGCCTCTGTGTGTTGTCATGCAGGTGTGTGTTTTTTGTAAATAACTGCAGGATGTGTGATGCAAAGCTGTGCATGAGCAGGGTGGGTGGTAAAGCAAGTTGAGCGAAGGTCATCCTCCATCCTGACCAGACAAGTAAGTGTAGTTTAGACTGCGAGACATCTGTGTGTATCATTATGTGTAATGGACAGGTATGTGAAATCTTTATCATAATTCTCCCCGAATAAACTCTAAAGGAAATTATTATATAGATTTGATCTTTTTTTATATGCTATTTTCTTAATATTTAATGCTATTGTACGTTACAAATGAGTATTTTTTTATATCATGAACTCGCCCTTACAGAAACTATATGAAATTATTTTCTTCTATGGAGCTTAAAGGAAGATATTTCGCATAATGTCAATAAGCAGATTTTTTCATTTAGTTAAAATAATGATGGAGCTTTCATTTTTAAGGACATTTGTTATTAGTGTATCATGAAAATGATTAAATTTGTACTGTTGCATTAATGAAAATGGGCACATTGTAATTCATTGTAATTATTTTTATAAAGCAATTAATATAATGAAAATTAGATTTGATTAGGTTAGTTATTTTACTCTAATTAAGATATGAATTTCAATTAAGAATACTGAGAAAGGGCTTAACTAAAAAACACTTTTAAAATGCTGTAATAATGTTGCTTTTAATAATGCAAATTCTAATTCTAATTTGTTGTTTAATTCATATTCAAGACAGGGATATGATGTATAACACAATCTGTACTATAAACAACAGATGCATGGTTTCTGACTCATTAACAGATTTTGTGATAATCATAAAAATCGTTTTTTTCTGTACAGCATGAAAAAAGTTTTTATGACTGCATTTGTCAAAGACAATACACTACAGAAAGTGTGTATAAACTAAACACGCTTTTGTATTAAGAAATCACACAACTTTATAGCAACTGATCTTGAGCTCCTTCATGCTATTAAAATGCACACAATGAATCCTGTGCTTCATCATGATAAGAATACAATGTTGAATGAATTCTTTGTTGGAGTAACAGATCAACAACTGCCAATGGGTAATTGTGCCGTTGCTATCTAAACTAATTCTTATCCTTTCACAGCTGTCCCAAGTCCTCCCACTGGTGTGACCATGCTGGAAAGGCTCCGGGATTACATGGTGATTGGTTGGCAAGCTCCTGCTAAAACCGGGGGAGCAGATATCAGAGGTTACTATCTGGACTACAGAACAGTGAAAGATGGAGTCACAAGCAAGTGGCATGAATTGAACCTGAAAGCAGTCACTGGCTCACCTTACAAGGTAACCTATGATGATTTTACAGCATTGGATTTATGACCATTTTTGGATTTCGTTAATTTTTATCAAATAGAAAAATGTATTTGATATTTTTTAAGTTAGATTTTTTGTTACATTTTAGTTATATTGCAAGATTTTTAGTAGAAATTTGACTTTTTTAGTTAACATTTTTGATGCTGAATACTGAAGACCTGGTTCTGGTTTCTCTGTGTCTCATTGATTTAGGTTACCGATCTGAAGGAAAACAAATTCTACCAGTTCCAGGTGCGTGCATTCAATCAGGCTGGTATTAGTGAAGCCTCCATACCCACTGCCCCATTGGAGTGCAAGGAATGGACTGTTGCTGTTCCAGGTAAAGCAGTCAGCAGTGGAACTTTATTGTGTAAATGAGACTGTCAAGTAGACAAGGCCTTTTAAAGTTTGTTTACACTAGAACATCTTTTTTTGGCACCAACGCCCCCCCATTGTCCACAAAAATATTAAAGGCCCCAGGAAGTTTACAATTATTCATGCAGTCCATTCTAAAGTTGTAGAAATCCTCTTTCAAAGTGCTCTAAACTTGCTATGTCAGAGGCCTATTTTTGAAACGAATGATCTTGAAAGGTACAATTGATGGACACTTTTATTTGTAAGAGTTTGGGACACAAATGGAGCGATGCAAGATGTCAAGTGTGTTCTAAGGAACATGCTTTTTGTCCCCTGCACCCTTCAGTTCTTCAGTGCTCTCACAGTGGAGGGTAAACTCTTTGAAGAGATTAGAGTATAGGGATTAGACCTTCAGAATGGAAAGGCTAGAAAGGTTTGACCTTTTTTTCAGGACAAAAGTATAAAAAACTGACAGTATATGGAACACTTCATAGTCTGTTATGAATATACTGTTTCAAGAAGCAGAGCTGGCTTTTGTTTCTTAGAAACAACATTTCTAACATTTCTTTGAGCTGGCATTTATTTTTAATGCTGGATTTGTTATTTTTCTTTATTCTTTTGTTATTGAAAAGTACAGAAAGAACACATGGTTTACTTCATGTGTACTTTAAAAACATTCACTCTCTATCTAATAAATATTTTAGAACTTGGCAGAGCTAGATGAGTAGATCTGCATAAATAAAATAATAAAATGGCCCTGAGGTGCATGACTATGGACGTTTTATTAATGATTTTTTTCATGCTTAAAACTCTGCATTTAAAATGAAACTACCTCATACATCCAGGTGTTTCGAAGCAAATGGGGTTTTACTTATTTAAGAAGGTTGATAATTAAATTTAGAAACTGTTTTTGTTGTCTTAATCATCTTGAGGGAGAATCAGGGGACTTGGTAAATGACAGTATGTCATGTTGGGATGCAAGAATCTTTCATTTTGTCACAGTTTGTCATAGTCAACACCAGGTATGGAAAACGTCACAACATTTTTCCTCCACAATGGTTTCCTTCTCATTTCCTTCTCATTTTAACCAATAAGAACATAGAAGCAGCTCAGTACAAAGCTTTGAAATATAGTGAAACGAAAGTGAGACCGTAGTTCTTGTGCCGTATGCAATTGAGGAAAGGTGTGTGGAGCTTTTATGATGACAGTACTGAGAATGGCATTTTGATTTGCCATTGTTTGTTAATGCTCATGATTCCATATGTCAGTCACTATTTCAGTCTCATTGATAATGTCTTGTATGTCATTAAAGATGGCAAGCAATAGTAGGGAAGCAACATGTGCTCCGTTATCTTCCTAGTTCAAGACAAAATTAATTTGAAATTGCATAATCAGGTACGGCGACTAGATCCATTTTACTTTTCAACAATGCCAGGTCCTCCTCATGGCCTGCGTGTCCAGGAAGTGCGTAAAGACTCTATGGTTGTTCTCTGGGAACCTCCTACATTCAATGGCCGCAGTCCTGTGACGGGATATTATGTGGACTTCAAGGAAGAGAATGGCAGATGGAGATGTGTCCAAGAGAGATCCACAAAACATACTTATATGAAGGTAATAAATAAGATTTTTCTTTAAGTCACTGTTGTTGTTTTTTTGTTTTAAGGCCTCCACATGACTGGCCCCAGTGTACTTCAAATTAAGTTATTTTTTAATCTTCATTTGAGGGCAAAATAAGTTCCAAAATACTGAGTGATGGTATACTGTTTTCAAACACTTTAACACAGGAGCATAAGTTGGGATAGAGCTGTAAATTTACTTTAATTTACAAAAACAGTTCTACTTGTAATAATTGTAAAAACCTTATCCATTGTAAATTTGTAGATCATCATACATATAATCACAAGTATAATGACTTCTCTACAGTAGTAAACAAAGTTTCAGTTGTTTTTTCTCATCAATGTTGTGGAGATGGACAGCACAATTTCATTCATTCATTCATTTTCCTTTGGCTTAATCTCTTATTTAACAGGGGTCACCACAGCGGAATTAACCGCCAATTATTCCAGCATGTGTTTGACGCAGCGGATGCCCTTCTAGTCACAACCTAGTACTAGGAAACACCCACACACTCTTGCATTCCAACACACACAGTCATACACTATGGTCAATTTGGTTAATCCAATTCACCTATAGCGCATGTCTTTGGACTGTGTGCTAAACCGGAGCACCCGGAGGAAACCTACTTGAACACGGGGAGAACATGCAAACTACACAGAAATAGCACAAATTCATTTGACTTCAAATATGTTTTCTCTGTGTTTATAACAGAGAGCTCTGTATCAAACCCAATCAACAGATGTTTAGTGTTCATGTAACTGATTGGTACAACAAATTCATTTGTTCTTGTTTGTGCAGAGTTGGTAAATGGTTCAAAAATGTAGTGTTTTCATTCTGCTTTTGGAGCGCTCAGCTATTTTTCTCATATATAATGTCATTGCTTATCAGTTGGCAAACTGGTGATTGCACCAGTGTGACCTTAAACAAAATGTAGTCAAACTGGCTGGATAAAAGATCAAAGCTTTATTTCCAGGTGAAAAATTCAACTATTTACTAACAGTCTGGAGCACTTCATAGAGAGTTATGCTTTTACTGTTTGAAGAAACTGAGCTGGTTTTTGTTTCTTAGAAACAACATTTATTTTTAATGGTGGCTTTGTTATTTTTCTTTATTCTTTTGTTATTCAAAAGAACAGAAAGAGCTAAACATCAGAGGGCGTTTCACTCATTAGTTTTCTCTGTGTGATAAAGGTATCAGGTCTCCAAGAGGGCATCTCCTACAGGCTGCGCATCCATGCTAAGAATCTGGCAGGTGTAGGTGTACCCTCAAAGGCAACTGATGCAATTTTGGCCGAGACCCGTCCTGGTGAGGTTCTTTCAAGGACATGAATGCAGCTGTGTTTTAGAGGACAACATCTGTCTCTCACAGGCTGCACTGCTCATTTCACTATTCATGTTGGATTTTCCTCAGGAACCAATGAGATAGTGGTGGATGTAGATGACAATGGTGTGATTTCTCTGATCTTTGAGTGCTCTGATCTTAAAGAGGGCTCTCAGTTTGTGTGGTCTAAGAACTACGAGGCCTTCACTGACAGCTCCAGACTGACCATTCAGACTGCTGGGGGCAAGTAAGTCCAGTTGGGAAATAATATAGCCAAGCATGAGTTTTATGAATGCTCATTATCCACTGAGATTGGCTTTAATGTGTTATCTTTGGGCACACTAATTAACATACATATACACTGTATAAAATGTAATGGCAAAAAGTCAAGACAACAGATATTTTTATGTTTCTTTTACTTATTTAATACGTTTATCAGATTTTAAGCATTTTTTTTATATACAGAATGTACCTTAATATTTTAGACAGTTTACTTGATTTAAGTTGAGATGACTAGAAAATTTTACTTGATTCAACTAAAAAGGTTAAGTCAGCAAGAAATATTTTACAGTGTAGAAATAACAAGAGTAACTACTGTAAGATTGTGTAACAATTTCACATTGTACCATTTTTACATATGAAGAATTCAGATGCAAAAGCCTTTAAATGCAATCTGAAATGTTCTTTCTGAGGCGTGTGTAGGTTTAGTTTTTTTAGTTCAATACATAGGTTCACTGCCTTTAATGTGAAATACCTGAATAAAAACATAGCAGCCTGAGAAAATAGCTTATTTTAGAAGAAAAGTTCAGATGGCATTGAGAGGCTTTTGCATTCAAACTCTTCATGCTTTATGTGTATTTAATATTAACATTATCAAAAAGATAAATCACATTTTATTTTGTTACCATGTTACCAGAAATAAGCCACACATGTTGCACTGTCAAAATTGCACTACTGAGGGAAAAAAACACTGTAATCTATAAAAAAAACAACATTCATTCATTGTTGTCATATATATATATAACTGAAACCTGCTTTTTTAATAACATATAATCACTTTAAAATATAAATTGCAGCATGTTTCAGATGACAAAAAAAATGTCATGTTCAGGGAAATAAATTATTACATTACATTGCATGGCAGTCGAAGGCATAACTAGATGTGCAAGTCATTTGTGATGTACACATGTTGAGCCTTTAATTTTCATGCAGGTCCAGAGCCATATTTAATGACCCATCATTGGATGACTTGGGCATTTACTCTTGTGTGGTGACCAACACTGATGGTGTCTCTGCCAGCTACACGCTCACTGAGGAAGGTGAGTCACTTTCCTTTAATCTGCGGTTGAGGCCAGTGATATTCAATCCCAAGACATTTCTCTGAGTGACCTTCTTAAGAAGGGAACACAAGGAGATCATTCCTTCACTTTCCGTATTGCTGTGAGGCGATCATGCTACCCACTGCACCATTGTGCTGCCCCAATTTCATTTTCCATAATTGATAAACAAATGATTCCACTCTTCTGTAATATTCTTCTCTTGGAGTCAAGTAAGAAAAGCACATGACGTAAGTTTATCCATTACATGACATGTTGTTTACTTTTTGTAGGACTGAAGCGCTTGTTGGATATCAGCCATGATCACCAGTTCCCCAGTAAGTACTTTATCTAGTAGTACACCAACTTTAGACTTTTAAAGGGACAGTTCACCTCAAAAACAGAAATTTACTCACAAATTACTCACCAGTTTACTCACACAAGCTGTTGTAAACCTTTATGGGTTTCTTTCATTTTCTGTTAAAACACAAAGTAAGATATTTTGATGAAAGCTAAAAAATGGTAACCATTGACATCCATAGTATATGTTTTTCATAATATGGAAGTCAATGGGTTACAGGTTTCCAGCTTTTTTCAAAATAACATATTTTGTGTTTTGCGGAAAAAAGAAACCCATATCAGTAGAAAACAGGGTGGGTAAAAGTCAAGGGTGATGTAAATATAATATGTGTAAGGATCTAAAAGTAAATGATGATAGAATTTTCAGTTTTTAGTGAACTATCCCTTTAAGGCAAGACACTTGTTTCCCCAGTTGATTACGTGAATAATTGCCAATATTTTTGTATTACAAGTAGTCTAAAATTATATTTTAGATATGCAAATAAGGCATATAATTAAATAAGTGCTCATTTTTAGAACAAAAGTCTTAAATGCTGGATAACGTCAGGTTCATAATTTTTGTTTAATTAGATTTTGTTTTTAGATATTAGAATCAAAGTTTTTTTTTTATCAGTTTATAATTCAGAAAATACAACAAACTGCCAGAAATTACATGTTCACAAGCTTTGATGAATAAAAGGTTGTATTTAACAGGGCAAATTATTTACGAATATATCTTTTTGTAAAATAAATCGAAATAAAAATAAATATTAAATGTAAACAAAATAAGTTTATTTAATATGAATAAAACTGTATTTTGTATTCAAGTACTGTTGAAGTGAAGATTTATGGCTCAGTGATGAAAAGAAACTCATTTTGAAAAAGCCTATTAAAATATGTAATATAATTGAAATCTACAGAAACAAGAAAAAGTGTGATAAAAGAAACACTTAAAAGTATAGTTTGGCTGTTTACTTTAGGTTGAAAAAACTATTTATGAAAAGCCCAATATTGAGAATCTCATTTATGAGAATCTCAATATTGTCAGGTGCACAAAACAGGTTTTGTGTTCTACGCTTATGGTTAACTGTGAGCAATTTTCTGCAGTAATTCCCTTCAAAAATGAAATGGCCATTGAGCTGCAGGAGAAGGGCCGTGTGCGCTTCTGGGCTGAAGTTGCCAAGTTCACTTCTAACCTCCAAGTGGAATATGTCTTCAATGATAATGTCATCCATGAAGGAAAGGTACAATATATTGAATATTTACCTCCAATGAACCCCACATACCTTATTTATCACGCAATCTTCAACAGCATATGTGATGATGTTTTGTTATTTTTGTTTGTCAAACTCTTCAGAAGTACACAATGAACTTTAACAAGAGCACTGGCATCATTGAGATGTTCATGGATTCACTGGAGGTTACAGATGAAGGAACCTTCACATTCAACCTTGTTGATGGCAAAGCAACTGGTCGTACCAGCTTAGTGCTCATTGGAGAAGGTAAGGTCGCAATTTTATTGCATTTATGTCGTTTATTTTTTCTATAGTTTATGGAGGCTTATTTCTACCACAAAATTAAAAGAAAAAAGTACAAATAATTTCTGATGAAAAAGTCAGACTTTCTCAGGTTTGCAAATTTTCTTGGAATTCAGATTTTTTAGCTTATTACTTAGATTTTTGATTTTTAACAAATCAGATTTGCATGTAAACATATATAAAAAGGTAAATAAATACATATCGTCACTCTAGAATTATATGGTTCTGTCTGACATTTTTGTCAAAATTGAGTTATTGACATATTCTTATTAAATGATAACTTATTTACATTATGGGATGTTTTTTATAAGTTCTTTACATTTGAAAAAACAAATGTTACACATACTGTTTGCTATATGGAATGCAAAATTTTGAAGCTCAATATCTAAAAATCATTCAGAACGCAGACAGAACCTTATAATTCGAAGGTGATGATATATTTAATAATAATATATGATTGCTTCTTTTCTGCTATTATGACTATTATTATTTTAATTGGGAGAAAATATATTAAACTATCCCAAATTGTTTCTTTATTTCTTTACTCCAAAGTGGAAACTTGCTTTTCTAACAGTTTGCCTACATCTTAATGCAACTATTGCCTACATCTTAACTACAACAAATTATTTTTTAAATGAAAAACACAAATAGAATCTTTCTTTTTTCTTCTGCAATCCTAAAATCAGTTCTACCCATAACCGATGGACTAATCTCACTAGTACAACCACCGTACAGAGCTTTGTATGAGTTTGTCCTTTAGAGGGCAGAAGAGCCCCATAAATAGCTCAAAATCTAAATGAACTGCACAGGTGGGCTGTCAGGAAATGTGTTGTGTTCAAGCTCTAGGGACTGCTTATGAATGGCCTCTAAACAGTGTTCAGCACTTAAAATAACCAGAATTCTGCATGCTTTGATCATTTTCTTCTATTTCTTTTACAGAGTTTGCTGAGCTTCAGAAGAAATCTGAGTTTGAGAGAGCAGAGTGGGTCAGAAGGCAAGGTATGCCGTTTTACCATTTGTTTGTGTGTGTGTGTGTGTGTGTGTTTGGGGGGTGGGACATATTTTGGTTGTTCAAAACAAGTCTAAAAATGTTTGTCTACACACAGGCCCCCATTTTGTTGAGTATCTCAGTTTTGAGGTCACGCCAGAGTGTGACGTGCACCTGAAATGCAAGGTAAGGTTCTGAGAATCAAACAATGAAATGCCTTCCAACACTCAAAAACATATATTTTTGCCTCTTGTTCAAACTACTTATTTGAAATGAGCTGAAACAACACAATTCTTGAGTTTTTTTGGGACAACATTTTTTTTTTATCCACTTAAAATTGTAAAATAAGTTAACTTAATCAAATTGTTTTGGGACAACATGAAAAAATTGTGTGGAACCTTGAATTTTTTTTACAATGAATGCTTTAGTATGAAGTTTTTACAAAATAAAAACAACCTTTTTCCATACTTTTCCTGCTACAGGTTGGAAACATCAAACCTGCCACTGAGATCGCTTGGTTTAAGGATGGAATTGAGATTGAAGAGGATGATGAGGATGCTAAAAAGATTGGAAAATCCGATGAAGTCTTGATCTTTGACATTGGCAAGGTCAGACTGATTAGAGCAATGATAGCGTCGTTTTCCATATTATTGTTATAATGAATGCATTTTTTCTAGATGCAGTTTTATATATGGTATATGGTATGCTAAAGGCTTTGCTATACTAAAAGCCACTTTTCTCTCCGACACACGGACTCATAAATGATGAGATATATTCACATGTACAGAGACTGCACAATTACTTAGGAGATTTAAATCAAATTTATGATATTTATGATATGATAACATTTGATGATGATACTTTTTTATTTTATAAATACTTTTAAGTCAACATGAAACGTACAGTATTTGCTTTAAACATGTCTTGGTCTTATTATGCTTGATTCATTTGTGTGTTTTAATTAAAGAAAATGGCCTTCTTAAGCATTTATCTAAATCTAAAAACAAACTCTGCCTCTGAAATTTTTTACAAACACCGTCTAGTTCTAAAAATATATCAACTGCTTTATGTACACTCTTAAAAGTAAAATAATCCAAAACAGAGCCGTAAAAAAGAACCTATTTGAGTTCCCAAAATGGGAAAAAAGAAAAGAAAAACATTTTTGTTAGTTTAAAGAAGATTCTTTTACTAATCTAAAGAACGTTTTTCCACTATAAAGAACCTTTTGTGAAATAAAAAGTTTCTTTAAATGGTAAAGGTTCTTATTTTTAAGAGTGTAATACAACTTTTCCAAAATGTTGCCAGTAGTTAGTGCAGTAATATAATGGTGTTTACAAAAGTTAAAGAAATATCCTATACATTTTAGGCATAGCTGATTGCTTTATATATTATACTGATCAGCATTTATGCCCATATATCATAAATATATGGTTGTTCCGTGTGTGAACCTTGGTTTATAAGGAATACAGTTTTACAGTACAATTTGTAAAGGAGCTCAAATTATCATATTATGTGCTGGTCTGACCTCCATTTTGCAATATTAATGGGTTATAAATATTGAAAGCCATCTTAGTTTGACTGAGTTCAAGTACTAATAAGGTGCCGGTCCAGATGGACTGAGAGAGAGGGGTGGATTCATTGCATGCTGCAGAAGAGGGGCAAATCCCTTGCCACTCCAGTAGGGGGCGCTGGCATTAACAGTAATGTTTGTTTAATTCACAGCTTGTTATTAAGAGCGAAAAGGCAGAGCGGAAAAAGAAACCTGCAACTGAAGAGAGTCCAAGCAAGCCAAAAGTCTGGAGCTTTGATTTCTAAGTTGTTATCAGTGTGACTGTGTTGTTTTTTTGTCTTTCCTCTCATATTCTGTTGGCCTGCAGCATCCTCCGCAGGAGAAAAGCCTGGCTTTTCGGTCTTTCCTGTTTTGTTTATTTAAATGTTGTTGAAAAATGTTTTCACTTGTGATTCGTATTGATAAAGCTAGTGTCTATTATCTGTGGCTCACTTTTCCTACAATTCCCAACAGATTTCAAAGAAAGATGCAGGAGTGTACGAGGTTAAACTGAAGGATGAAAGAGGAAAGGACAAAACTTTGCTGAACCTGACAGATGCAGGTAGGAGCCACTTTGTCATCAAGGTTGATCAGAATTCTCAGTTTATGGATCGGCTCTCTTTCAGCTTATGAGATGGAATTTGCATTGGTCTGGCCACATCCCACTGGATGTTAAATGGGAATTTGAATTGGAAGGACAGGACGTAGAATTTGATGATTTGCAATTCAAAGATTTCAGCATAGACACACAGCAGAATTTTATTAGTCTGACACAGCAACAATACAATGAACAAGGATGAATACATCAGGTGTTTTGTTCATTGTTTTGATCAAAAAGAAGACTTTTGAAATAAAAAAGACATTTTTAAGGACTTATTTTATATTTAAACTATGAATATATGAAATTACACAATTTGTAATTGTAATACAATACAAATAAATAAAAATCACTATAATTATCTTAATAAATGCTGTAATTTTTTAAATACTTTTATGTAATTTATAATTTCTAAATTATTTATTGCTATCACAACAAATAAAATTTTTTCTTGATTTGGTTAGGTCTCACTTTAAATGATGTAACTGAAAATATATTAAAAGTTTTATGTACAAATGTAAGTTTTTTATTTTATTTAGCAATAAACATTTATTATTACTTAAAATGTATTTTATATATTTTTAAATATATTAATAATCAACTGTATTTTTGTATGAATTTTGTTAACACAAATTAGTATTTATTTTAAAGGATATTATTTCATAAAATTTAATATATTGTTTATTCTTTTAATGTAAAGTTTTATAATTCAGTAATTTAATCTTCAGACTAAAAAGCTATTTTCTATTTTATATGTGTATCATTTTCCTAATATTTAGCTAAACTCTATCTGTAAATACTTATTTTGTTTGTCACCTATCAATAAATGTACAATTAAATAATTTTTTCAGCTTAAACATAATGATGCTTTTTTCCCCATGTATCATAGGTTATCAAGCAGTGCTGAATGAAGTATTCAGAGTTATAGGTGAGTGTCCTACCATCAATTCTTCTCCACTCAGCGTTATTGAATATACAGCAACATGATGCTCCATTAGTAACGTGCTCACGAGCACTCGCATTGGATCAATGTCATGTAATTTTCATGCATTTATTTCTCTTTTCTTATAGCCAACTCTTCCACCGAGCTCAAGGTAATGAGCACAGAACACGGAATCATTCTCTACTCATTTGTTGTGCACTATCTTGAAGATCTCCGTGTCGGCTGGCTTCACAAGTAGGTTTTCTCTCCCCCTTCTCAATCCACCATAGTATGTGGGATGCTTTGTTGTAGCTTCAGTGTCACATTAAACATACGTGAACAACATTTCCTGCAAGAACTAATCCAGTCTAAAGTCCTGTCAATTTGTTTGCTCACTGTACAGTACCATATCACCTCATGTAGCTGTGTCCAATGGTCTTGTGTGTTGTCCTTTTGTTTCTATCTGGTTCCAGAGAATCAAAGATCTCCCACTCAGACAGAGTCCAGTGTGGAGTCACCGGAGAACAGCTGTGGCTCAAAATTAACGAGCCCACCGAAAAGGATAAGGGCAAATATGCCATTGATATATTCGATGGCAAAGGCAGCGTCAAGAGAGTTCTTGACCTATCAGGACAAGGTAAGAGCTCAGGTGTTCCAACACGGGTCCTTGCAGAACTGCTGTATTGATTAGAAGATGTAGGGAACTTCTGTCAAGACTACTTTAAATTATTATTGATTTATTTTTATAGATTTATTTTTAATAAATACAAGGGCAAAATCTTTAGCTCTCTTGTGAAATTTGTAGTCTTTTTGAAAAATATAACCCAATGTTTATCAGAGCAAGGAAAATGTACAAAATATTTCCTATTCCATATTTGTTTAAAGGAAAACCTTATTTTCTTAAGTTAGGTTGGAATTAAAAACTAAATCTAAGGTCAGTATTATTAGCCGCCTTCTGATTGGCTACAGAACAATCCACTGCTGTCCAACGACTTGCCTAATTAACTTGCATAGTTAAGCTAATTACCTTAGTTAAGCCTTTAAATTGCACTTCAAGCTGAATACTTGTATCTTGTAAAATAACTAATGAATTATTATTCTGTCATCATGACCAAACAAAAAAAAA
>CAIGQZ010001336.1:20642870-20654013 GCA_903798205.1 Danio tinwini | reverse complement strand
CGGTCTTTCTTTCGTCCGGTCTTTCTTTCGTCCGGTCTTTCTTTCGTTCGGTCTTTCTTTCGTTCGGTCTTTTTTCTTTCGTACGGTCTTTCTTTCGTTTAGTCTTTTATTTGTATGGTCTTTTTTTCATTCTTTCTTTCTTTCTACCCTTTCCATTCCGTTCTACCATTTCTTTCTTTCTTTCTTTCTTTCTACTCTTTTTCTTTCTTTTTACCATACTTTCATCAGTTATTTCATTCTTTCTTTTTCTTTCTTTCGTTCTTTCTTTTTACCATACTTTCATTAGTTATTTCTTTCTTTCTTTCTTTTTACCATACTTTCATTAGTTATTTCGTTCTTTCTTTCTTTCTTTCTTTCTTTCTTTCTTTATTTTTTTCTTCTTTCCACCTTACTTTCTTTTTTCCCTCTTTCCCAATATTAATTTCCCCCAATTAACCCCTTTTCTGTTTTCTTCTTTCCCTTTTCTGCATTTAATTTGTTAAATCAAAGGTATGTCCAATTAGTTGAAATTGATTTAATATAAATTTTGTACATTTTGTAAAAAAAACAAAAAAAAAAAACAAGCAGACAAAAATGTAATAAATGCATTTAAAATCTATTTTTTTTCTACAAATGAAATTTTACTCATGATACATTTAAACTATGGAAGAAGAATTGTGCAGTTATTGTTGTTGTTACTTTTAAAAGACTATTCTACTGGACAATGGTAATATTTTCTTTTCTCAATTTTAAGTTAAACCAAAATTTTATTTAAAGGATTGTTTTGAAGACATTTAAGTTTCTGTTTCTACACTGTATGTATGACATTAGTTTTTCTCACATAAAATGGTAAAATGTTAGTGAAGTGAAATGTATTTCATGATTTCTGGGTTCATGTGTTCATGATTTATTAATGTGTTCATATAGTGGAACAACAGATTCTGGAAAACACCACATGTAATGCAGTATGTGTGGTATATGAAACCCAATCAAGATACATTTATAATGTTTAAAAAATGTTTAATGGAGAGGATACTATTTCAAATATAATAGTTTTAATAACAAATTTTTATAATTGGTTTCTTTTATCTTTGCCTTGATGACAGTATAATATTTACTAGATATTATTATTATTATTATTATTATTATTATTATTAAGCTTCAAGTGCAATTATAGACTTAACTCTGTAAATTAGGTTAACTAGGCAAGAAAGGGTAATAAGACAAGTGATTGTATAACAGTGGTTTGTTCTGTAGGCAATTGAAAACAAATTGCTTGAGGGGGATAATAGTATTGACCTTGAAATGGTTTATAAAAAATTTAAAACTGCGTTTATTCTAGCCAAAATAAAACAAATAAGACTTTCTTTAGATTTTTTTTTTATTGGAAATGCTGAACATTTTCTTGCTCAATTCAATATGACTTGCAAAATATTTGAAAAAGAATATATATTTCACAGGAGGGCTAATAATTTTGCCCAAAACTGTAAGTCCCTTCCTTTGTGTGAGTGGCACAGCATAGTAATACTTTTGATATCCCCACCCAGTAGCCTTAGGTTCTTGCAGTTTTTTGCATGTTTTTGTAAATTGCTTCATAATTACATACTTCATAATCGCTTCATAATTATTTACTAAAACTTCTATGTTAAGCTGCTTTGACACAATCTACAAAAGCGCTATATAAATAAACATGAATTGAATAGAATATTTACTAACAGGAGAGGAACTGTTAGTTACAAATTTTTCTACAGCCAGTTATGACTATGCATTAAAGGACAACAGCCTTTGATACTTGGTCTTTTTTTCCATGGCAAATAACAGACATTTTGTTCTACACCTGATATTTTCATTATGAACAGAGGACTAATAACATGTACCTGACAAATACACGTGCCCTCTGTAATTAGAGGCGTTCCTAGAGAGAGCTCAGCCACACAGAGTAATTTGCTTCTACTCTGCATTTTGTTTGTCACTGTTAAACAAAACAGATTAACATACAAACCTTTGGACATCTTGGTTTAAGTGCTTTATTGTATTTTAAAACTTAAATTGTAAAATGGAAAAACACAGTTCAGACCATGTAGAACGTAAAATACACTTCCGGTCAAGTTTGTTTGGATTTTTTTTTTCATGTATTTTTTTTATTAAGAAAATTATTCTGTTCATCAAGGTGGTATTTATTAAATGTAATAATTTTATTTGAATTGTTACATTTTTATTACAATTGTAAATAACTGCTTTCTTGTTGTATGTAGTTTTAAGTTAAATTATTACTCCAGTTATTATTGCTTTTATTACTATTACCGTTAATAATAATATTAATTATAATATTAATATTAGAGTGATTTCTGAAGGATCGTATGACTGGAGACTGGAGTAATGAAGCTGAAAATTCATCTTTAAAATCACTGGAATAATAACTAATTATTATATAATAAACTACTTTTAAACATTTAACAATTTTACAGTTTGTACCGTATTTTTTATTAAATAAATGCAGCTTTTGGTGAGCAGGAGAAGCTTATTTTAAAACATTTAAAAATCCTACTAACCCCAAACTTTTGACCGGTAGTGTATGTCTCTATCTTATCAGTTTTGATACAGTATTGCAAAACTTGTTTTGTTACATTCTGTGTTCGAGTTGATTTGCAGTAAAATCATTAGCTAATACTGCATTTTAACTTCCTTTCACACACTTGCAAACTAACAATCAACACTCAGCTAATCATTCAAATGCATTGGTAATCTTCACGAGAGCCCTGTTTTCTAAACGGAAATGAAAAATGGCTGTAAAGATGACTTGCCTGTAGCACCCAGGTATCTCAATAATAGTAATACCGTTATTTATTATTTGTATTAAAATGATCCTTGTTATTATCAGTCTATCCAAACTATAATTTAAAAAAGAACATGTGTACTGGTGACATAAAAAAAATTATTTGAGCAACTCCATGTTTTTACCAAAAATAGCGAAATTCTTTCTGTTTTTTTGTGTAGGCTTGTATTTTTACATGTAATTTCAAACAAAATAAAATAATTTTTGTTTTATATTGAGCCAATCTTTTTGATTGCCATTATTTCTTTTGGCATTATTTACAAAGTATACTACGGTGTAAACTTGCAGACTTCTTTAGTCACTTCGATAACGCATGTTATTTTTCTCATTTAAAAATCTAAAAAATATTTACAGATTGATTTTTTTCTGATCCCATAACTCTGTGGTTAGTAGTTTTGGAAAACATAAACAGATGTTTCAATGTAGTGTTAACATATACTTTCTCTGTGTATTTATGTTTTAAGTTTTTACTAAAAGGTCACATCTATAATACTGGAATTGCTCATATCTTTTATTTAATGTAATGATTTTTGAAAAAAATTATGAGCGTTTTATAATGTTCAGTGAATTATATATTGCTCATTATATAAAATGACAATACTTTTAATATCAGTGCAGTCGTAAGACTCATAACTGGTACTGTATAAGGTAAATGTCACTATTGAGTTATCATGCCTCTATAGAAGATCTGCTGAGTTAAATCATTAACTAAAGCAACCTGAATTTTTATCAGAATCAGCTTGTAGGACGTTCTCCTCATGTGATTGCGCAGACGAGTGAAATACAACTACTGTTTTCTTCCAGCTCTCTTATCAGTGGTCAACCCCACAGGCCCCTCGCCGGAAACAAGTCTTATCTGCTACAGAACTGCTGACCCCCTACTCCTGCCTCATAGGCTGGAGAAAGTAGGTTCTTGTCATGCATTGGTTGATTAGTCAGGATTACTCTTAACATTACGCGGTTTGACAACACTTAAATACAGCTTCTGTTATTCCAGTTTAGGCAGCGTCAGAAAGGTTACAATAGTTTATATTTATATTCAAGAAGGTTATCGAGACAGACATGGTAGGCGGGCTGCCTGAGATAATGTTTAGAATGACACAGGTAAAGAGATTATTAGTATGGAAGGTAAGACTTGAGGTAAACAGTGATGAAGAGACTCTATTCTAGAACAGAAGCAGAAACCACTGGCAGTGGCACTGAGGAGGACAACAGTGAACAAGATGAGTCCTCATCCCTTAGGGCGTCATGGTCCTGGGTGAGTGAGAAATGCAAATGAGACTGATCATAATTATCTGGGTGTAAAGACTCCAGTTAAGCTTTAGTTATCTGAAGCTGCTATTATTATCACCCATTAACAGCGTCAAAGATGACTGCACATTGAGCATGTTTTACGTGTTAGGTCTTATACTGATTATTTCTAATGACATCATAATTTGTTAAGTCATGTAAACACTAAAACGTGTTCTATTATCGTGTATGGTTCATAAATAGTTTACAGAAAAACAGACTGGCGCACCCATGTTTTTATCCAATTGTGCATTACAAAACATTTTTATTTGTGGGAGGAAAAAAAATATATATTCAAAAAATCATTAAGCCATTTTACACCTTAAAGGCGAATGCGGACAGTCACTTAATTATAGCAGGTCACTTCTCAGACATTTTGCAATCAGGCAAGTTCTGATTTAGTCAACAAAAACAGGGTCCAACAGAAAATGACAAGAGTATTGCACTTCAAAAGCCTTTAGAGTAAGTGAAGTTTTGATTTTCCAAAGGATATATTAGTAGGATTTATGTTTGTATTTTATCATTGGAAAATTTGGCTTATGTATAGAATGTTTTATAAAAAGAGATTGCTGTTACATCATGATCTATTAATAATGGGTTTTCGCAGTGGTTCACAGTGCTATGTGTGTCTTATGTGTTGAGGCAATTAAAACTTTTAAGCAACAAAAGTTAAAGAAGTGCACTTAACTAACTTTCTTAGTACATCTTAAAGGCTGCATTTTGATGACTGTGGACTGTGGATGTTCTGTTCATCTGGCTAAGGTTGTTTTCTGAAAATCAAATATTTAGATATGTGGAGATTGCTGATATGAGTGCTGCAGTGATGACCCATGCTCACACTGTCCCCTATGAATTATGCTGCAAATAGGTTATGTGGGATGGGCTTAGATGTGCTTTTTTGCAGACTAACAACATACTTTGTTTTAAAATTATCAAATCACATTGCAAATGTTAAGTTCTCATATACTAAAAGTTTAAAAGTGTTTTACTTTAATTTATGCTTTTTATTATTGTACTTTTTTGTACTACAGCAGAGGTGTGTCCGTCAAACAATGCTTTTTTAAAAAAACATTACATTAATCTGATAATAAAAAAATAGGATTGTAATTTTTCATGAAAAATTGTAGCACAGGTTTTTAATAACATAATTGATTATCTTTTTTTATTATGTTTTTGAGCACAAAATCACATATTAGTAAGATATCTTGAAGGATCAAAAATATGAAGAAATCCTACTTACACTGTTTTTTTAAACGGTAATAATATTATCAAACAACATTGCACTAGTTAAGTTCTCATATACTAACATTTCAAAGTTTGCAGCCAGTAAAGTTTTTTACTTTTTTATACATATTTATACTGGACTGAGTTTTAATAACATAATTGATTACATTTTTAAAAATGTTTTTGAACACAAAATCACATATTGGAATGATTTCTGAAGGATTATAAATATGAAGAAATGCCACTTACACAAAACAAACTGTCTTTTTAAATTGTAATAATATTATCAAATCAACTTGCACATGTTTAGTTTCATTTAAAAATTTGGATGCAATTAAATGCAAACATTTCAAAGTTTATTTGGATGCAAACATTTCAAAGTTTGCATCCAATAAAGTTTTTTACTTTATACTTTTTCTTATCTTTTTTTTGTACTACAGCTGAGATGCATGTATCAAACAAATGCTTCACTTCACACATTACATTAATCTGGAAATTATAAATTGGCAGCACAGGGTTTTAATAACGTAATTGATTTATATATATTTTTCAAATGTTTTTAAACACAAAATCACATATTAGAAAGATTTCTGAAGGATTAGAAATATGAAAAAATGCCACTTACACTAAAGGAATGAATGACTTATTTCAAACAAAACTTTTAAAAATTGTAATAATATTGTGCAATACTACAGTTTTGAACTGAGCTTTAAAAAATACTGCCAAACAGGAAGTGCATGTACTCGTATGCTTTACTCAGCTTTTTGTAAATCCCTGCTTTTCTCCTTAAGGGAACTGCATATGCATAGAAGCCTGCTTTTTCTTTTGAGTGCTTTAGAGAAAGTAGTTCATGTAAATAATGGCTGTTATGCTAGAAAAAAAATCAGGTTAGCCAAGGGTGCAAAGTCTGTTAAGACCTTTCAGGCTGCCCTTATGGTTTTGAGAGAATGCTCCACTTAGTTATTTGTCTTCCTCAGGCATTTATACAAGCAGTGATAGTATTTCATCTTACGGTTTCCTTGATGTAATACATAAAAACAGCTTGCCTGACTGTTTTCATATTGTTCAACCTCATAATAACTAAAACAAGCCTTGTTGTTAAATCAGAATTGCTCATTGTCATTAGCATAATAATGCATTCCAGGAATAGCGTTTCTGTGAACTTCACTAACACTGTCTGCTGGGGATTTATTTAGCTTGTTGTCTCATACCCTAGGCATTAACCTTAAATTTAGACAGAATGTTTTTTGAATAATTCACTATTACAAATAAACATGTCAGTCAGTTTTCTTACATTTATAAATATTTGTAGGACATCCTGGTGTATACTCGTTAAACAGGTACTGGAAGAATGCCAACAATTCAGCAGAAATGTACATTAGTCTTTACATTTAAGCTATGACAGGAAGCCATTTATCACATCTTGTGCTTTCATAGCTGTTGTTTGTGATTAATAAAAAAATAAATAAAAATTCACCTTTTTGACCATGGTGTTGGAACAAATTCAGACCACCACTTGTGAAACCGCATTAAGCCATCTGAAAGTCTTCTGATAACGGTTTTATAAAGGCACACAGACAAAAAAAACTAAAGTAGTACTGTAAATGGGTGATCATAGCACATCTGCCTTGCACAGATGCAGTAC
Organism: Danio tinwini; assembly: GCA_903798205.1. NCBI lineage: Eukaryota > Metazoa > Chordata > Actinopteri > Cypriniformes > Danionidae > Danio > Danio tinwini. Next base: position 20,647,039 of record CAIGQZ010001336.1, on the reverse strand, counting down.
TGGAAAAGACTTATAGAAAAGTAGTTCTTTGCAATGCTTCTTTTATATGGTTAATTTTGTTTTGCTTTCTGTTCTTCTTTTTAGTCGGACACCATGAATTACGTGGGGCAGTTGGCTGGTCAGGTGCTGGTGACCATGAAGGAGCTGTATAAGGGCATTAACCAGGCCACACTCTCCGGCTGCATTGATGTAGTAGTGGTCCGCCAGAAAGATGGAACCTACCAGTGCTCTCCTTTCCATGTGCGCTTTGGCAAACTGGGTGTGCTACGCTCAAAGGAAAAAGTGGTAAGTGCTGCTGGGAGAAAAAAAACTGTTCAAAGAAAACATCTTGTTTAATCGTGGGTGTCATTAAACAAGTCTAGGGAATCCATCGGTCTTTCTCAAACAAATGAGTTTCTGAAAGCTTTTCAAAGCAGTAAAGAAAAATCCACATCCAAGTCACTGTCAATAGAATTGATCTGAGCTTTGGACACTATTTACTTTTCTGCTTTTCAGCCTGAAATCTATAACTGCATTAATCTCCATTGTCTTAAAACGACTGGACGAAAGAGCAAACACAAGTATGATCAAAGAAGCTTAGCTCTAATCCACAAATGTCCTCATGACTCTTGTTTGCTTCAGATATGCCTTCATCTCTGCTTGTAGATGATGGTTCATTTGAAAGCACTACAGTGTGCATGCAGGCTTGTGTCTTTGTATCAGCTCTGTAAACATGCTTTTGTACTGGCATGTTCGTGACAGAAGATTCCAGCAGAGGGTATTGCATATAAACAGACCTAGATTTGCAAGCGTGAGCGCTGGCAGAATAAATTACTTCAATGGAAAGTCAAGAAGATCATTATTTATTGCTATGTCAACCTGGAGAAAGTGTTTAATTTTTCTCATTTAAACAGTAAAACACAGTAATTAATGAGAAAATGGGCTGTAGATATGATCACTGTGTGTTTTCCACCAGCTGTAAATGTCAAGATTTCCGGCTTTAAATAGCATCTCCTAAAGCATTCTGGTCATATTGATGCCATTCTGATGTTTTCAGTCATATATAGTACACAGACAGAATGTGTTACAGTGTTTAGCATAAAACATTTACCAGTGTGCATGAGCAACAGCAGTGAATGGGGGGGTGGAACAGTTCTCACTATCTACAGGATGTGTGAAGAGGTTTAGAAAGAAATGGTCGCTATGGCAACAGGTTTCTCTGACTAAAAAGAGATAGGAAATGGAGGCAGACGAGTGAGTTTTGTCAAGGTTGCCACTGTGATTGGGCGATTAGATTTGCTTCAACAGCCTTTTTAGCTAGTTTTTATAATCCCAGTTTCTTGCTGGAGTCTGTCAGAAACTGTAGCGTAACACATTCGATGTAGATAGCAGACAGTTGACCTCGCTTGCCTACCACCATTAAGAAATAAATCTAGGTTGTTAAACTAAACAAATTACATTGCTGAAACAAAAACAGTCATTTAAGAGTCACAATAACATCCGGCCCTCTCATCTTGCTATGCCCTAAAATGAAATCCAGATATTGTTGTCCACGAGCGTGCATGTAAGAGAGCTCTCTCTTCGAGATTTACTCAGGTCATGATTTATACCAACATTAAAATTCTGCCCCATTACTCGGCATGCATAAATCAGCCAGCAACCATGAAACTGAGGCTGAGAGGCGCCCGATTTGACAAAACAAGTAGGTTTGAGACAAGTTGAAAGAAAAACACAGCACACACAGGAATAAATCTGTATTTACGTGGAGGTCTAACTGAAGGATATTGTTTCTGTGGATGTCATCTGAGACTCAAACAGTTCAATATCAAGCTGCCATTGTGCAGGGCTGCGGTATCAGGTGTGTGGTGTGAGGTGATCCTCTTTGCGGGTCAGCTGGCTGCACTGCTTTCAGAGCAGCACAAATTCACTAATTGTGTTTGTTGGCTAGATCCCTCTCCGTGTGTATTGTGTCTCTTGTGAGCAGATGATTAAAACTGCATAGGTGGACAGGAGAGTAAACCTGCTGTTTGTTCCAGTTTGGTTGTGCAGTGGTGGTAGGGTGAAAAGTCATGAGTTCAGAAGGGAGTATCAGGGTAAATGTCAACGGTTATTGGCTTTTTAAGGTCATTTGACATGGTTATTTTTTTTAATAAAAATAAAATTGAATATTTAAAAGGTCAGCCATTTGATTTTAGAATCAAGGTGTCAGATAATTATACAAGCACAGGTCTGAAGTTATTACATTGCAGTGTAATATTAAAAAGTTTGAGGTGCCTTTCACATTACGACTGTTTTAAAATAATCCTCTTCAACTCCTTCAGATTGACATAGAGATCAACGGGGAGCCTGTGGATCTCCACATGAAGCTGGGAGATAATGGAGAAGCTTTCTTTGTACAGGAAACTGAGGAGCAGAATGTAAGTGTATTCTATTCCACATTTGCTGCTGGTTCTGTCACTCACTTTAATGACTACTGATCATCCTCAGTTTGCAATATGAAAATGACATTATGTTGGAAACTTATTTGCATTGCAAAGGCTGTCGTTCTTTATTGGTCTTTTTTTATTCCCCTTTTTTATTTTTATTTTTTGTAGGAGATTGTCCCAGCACACCTGGCCACCTCCCCCATTCCCACAGAGAGTCACTTATTTTGGATAGGAGGTGATCACAGGTCAAGTCAAAACCTGGACGATGACCCACTTGACCCAGAGGACCCTCCTGATCGACCAGTTGCCAGCACAGGGGGAGCCAAGAAGAAGAAGAAACGGAGGAAGAAGCATAAAGGTGACCCCCGGCGAGAGGAATTCACCCCTCCTGCCATCATCAGCTCTACCCCTTCCACAGACGAAATATTCGAAATGGACCTGAGTTCTGATGAAGACGCTGCTTCCAACACTAGGTAACCAATCCAACAGATCAATGCATGTTAGACATACTGAAGGAGTGAATAATATTTTTAGTGACTCAAGAAAAATCTGTCTTTCAGATCATCTTCAGTCAGTACAGTTAAAGAAAGTGAACCCAAATTACCAACAATTCGACATTCTCTGGACACCTACCCTTACTCTGACGGAGACTGGTCTCCATCGGACAGGTTTGTTCATTCTTGTAATCTCACACACACACTTTAAAAGATGCTTTTGATCCATATCAGATTGAAGGGTTTTTAAAAAGTTGAAAGGCTTTTTAGTGTACTTTACTTTCACTTTCTTTTATTTAATTTGAGTTAACAGGAGTTGCTGTTTGTTGTTCTATTTTGAGCAGTCATGCCATGTCAGAGGCCTTTTCTCCCAAGAGTGACTCTGAACTTGTTGTTCGGCCCTCGGAGAGCCTCCTCAAAATGGAGTCACACATGCAATGGACATGGGGAGAGTTTCCAGAATCTACAAGGGTAAATTGCAGTTTTGGTTTTCTTCAAATTCATTCTGCAGTTTTCCCCAAAGTCCCTTTAAGGCAGGTCATTTCACCTGGTGGCCATCTTTGAAATGCCTCTCAGACAGTATTCTCGGGCATTCTGTCTGAATGGAGAAACATCACATTCTACAACATTGCTTACCAAGTTTAGGATTAAATTTCATGTTAGGAAGCACCAAAAACTTAAACAACAACTTGTCGCCTAGGAATTATAAGATGCTATCTGCGTTCTAGATGATTTTGAGATATTGAGCTTCAAAGTTTTTGCATTCCATATAGCATAAACAATATGTGTGTAACATTTCTCTTTCATACATTAACATGACAGAGATGCTAAATGTAAAAGATCAACATTCTCTTACATTTGCAAATTGGGGTAAAAAAAACAGGGCAAATGCAGACAGAACCTTCTAATTCTAAAAAGTAATTTTCTGCTTGAAATTATAAGATTCTATCTGGCAGATCATTAATTGAAGATTTTTTTCAAGAAATACAATCAGTCTGCTTATTCAAATAATTAAAACAATAAAAATTGGTGTTGTAACAATATGTTGATGTTTGAGAAATTTAAATTTTTGCTTTCTATGACATTTCTTTAATGTTTTAGGATGAATATTTTTTCTTGTTCAAATGAAGCATACAAGGCTGTGCTAAATATTTTTTACCAGTGTAGCTGTTAATTTTATGTAATTAATATGATACTATTTACTGAATTATATGCTTTATATGAATTATTGAATTGTATGCTCCATGAATTAAATTAAGTATTTGCCCTT
>CAIGQZ010001336.1:20614885-20628341 GCA_903798205.1 Danio tinwini | reverse complement strand
ATAAACCTGCTTTTATAGATATTTTGTAAAAACACTAATTTTAAAAACTATATAGATTGGAGCAAATATATGATTACCACTACATTCCACCTGTAAAATTCTGATAAATAAACAAACCACTCTCCGTTGCATAGTCACAAGTCTTGAAAGGGTAGTTTGCTGAAAAATTAAAACGTAGTCCTTATTTATTTAACCTAGTATTGTTCTCAAGCCTTATAACCTTTTATGATTCGTGAGTAGAAAAAAAAATAATTCTGCTCGCATTTATCCATATAATGATAACACATCAAGGCCCAATCCTAATTCTATTTTTGTACCTCTTCCCCTTGGCCTCTGAAACAGAGTGTGACAGGGGAGGGCTTCAAATTTACCCCTAAGAAATGGGACACCACTACAACACCAGCACATGTCATCATGTCATCGCGACCTCTGACTTCAAATCGACAAAGGAGACTGTTGTAGTTATTGCAGTTGCATTATTTTTTGGTAATTATCTTAGGAAATTATAGAAGGCAATGATATCATGTTATCATAGCGATATAATGTGCCACTCATATCGTAACTGTACTGTGCATACATTTCACCTATGCGAAAGAAATCAACAATAACATTATACCAGACACTGTGAAAAGATAATTCCTAGCCTCTAGACTTTTCTGACATGGTATTTGAGTGTCAGATGTGAAAGTATGTTGTGGGACTACTATACATGAGTTGGATTATAGGTAGTGAAATGTATCGTTTTCTTTTTAAAAAGCATGAACGTAAAACCGGTATGCCATTATGAATGTAATAAAACATATGCTTGTTGTAAAAAAAAATGCCCAAAAAAATACTAATTTGTGCATCTCCTGACTTGCATGTGCGGCCCTGCTGTCGTTGTAGCTGGTGAATTCGGGGACATTTCGAACCCTTGGTTTTGAGTGTGGTCCTGGAAAAACTCCATTTCAAGGGCTATCTAGCTCTATGCCTTCAAGCTAAAGAGAACTGGGACACCTCTACCTCTTTACATGAATGCGCAAAATGAGCGGTAGGGGTAAGGGGAAGGGCTAATGAGTAGAATTGGCATTGGGCCCAAAACAACACTAGGATACAAAAGGCTATTTCCATCCCTGAATAAAAAATAAGGTATTTGTGACCATTTTATCTAAAATATATAATTGTTTCCCCTCACAACCGAGTTTATATCAAACAATTCTGGCTTTATAACTTGCAATTGTTATAAATATAGAGATATAGACTTGCAGTTTCACTGTGAGTTTCTTAGAATTACAAATGTATATCTTACGATTTGAGATTTTATAACAGTAAGAGTTGCAAGTAAAAAAGGTCAAAATTGTGAGCTAAAAAATTGCAAATAACTTTTTTTCTATTGTCTTCGTTGTCATGTTATGTTATGCTGCTTTGACACAATCTACATTGTAAAAAGCACTATATAAATAAAGATTTGAATTTAATTCACTGGCAGAATCAAGCTTCTATACCAGAGTGAATTAACAATGACTTAATATCATTTTTGGTGCCCTATCCCTTTAACATGTTATTCTGCAAATGATTGTGAGTGAAATCCAGCCATTTCATTTGGAATCCAGAATCTGAAATTTCACTGAACAGCAGAAATTTCCCTTTGCATAATTCCTCATCAAACATTTTGCAGGAAGTTCAGTAAAATGGCCACTCCTTTACACGTGAGGCAACATGGTGAGTGGTTAGACTTGCGTTAAAAGTCACGTTGGTCACCCTCTCCGCAGTGACAGGGTTATCTCTTAGCTTGAGGCGAGTAGAGGAATATAGCGCTAAAGGTGGAGAGGATCTCTCTCGATTCGGAGACTGCCAGCTTCCCAGCAGTGCGGACCAAGGCCACGGTGTCACCTCTGCGGAGCGCGAGGATGAGGCTGAAAGACGCCGACCCTCCACACGTACACTGATCTCGGGTCAGTCTCAGGTGTCCACTCGAGTAACCCGCTGTGTCCAACTTCTGCACGCTGCGGTTGGACACTGAAAGCACAGCTTCTGCATGCTCACCCCGCGGGGCGGATAAAACAGCCGTCACCAGATAACGGCCGTCAGCAGGCACCGTGAAGATCCCTGCCGGAGGGAAAGAGCCACATGAGTGCGGTTTATCTATTAGACTGGCTTTGGGAAATGGAAACTTTACACTTACCTGTCTGAGGATTATAGTGTCCTCCATCATTGACTAGCACTCTGTCAAAGGCAATGATGCCGAAGTCCCCTGAGAAAGTCTGCCGTGTAAGACCAGCAGAGAAAGAAAAGGGGTCCGTCACTGAGTTCTGCTGTGACACTGTTGTGGAGAAGAGACTTTGGTGAATATAGCATGCTTAAAAGTTTTCTAATCTTCATTTATTCATTTTCCTTCGTCTTAGTCCCTTTACTCATCAGGGATCACCACAGTGGAATGAACCGCCAACTTATCCAGCATACATTTTGCACAGCAGATGCCCTTCAGGGTACTGGGAAACATCCATACACACTCATTCACACACATTTAGCACTCAGAGGAAACCTACGCCAACACGGGGAGAACATACAAAGTCCTCACAGAAATGCCAGCTGAACTAGCCAGGACTCGAACCAGCAACCTTCTTTCTGTTGCTAAAAGTGCTAAACCACTGAGCCACCAAGTTGCATCAGTTTTCTAATCTTGACAAGCACATTTTGATCACTTTATAAACTGAGTCCAAAATAAATTTGCCACACTTATTCCCAAAATGGGAATGTTAAATGAAACCGTTCTTGCCATGGTCATGAAACTGCTGACAGTTTTCCATGTTTTCATGTAACGACTCACCCTTATTTTCCAAATAGCAAAGCAAAATAAAAAAGCTGTCTTGAGAACAAAACAACTGTGTGACTTTGTATCTTATTTTTTCATTTTTGAGTCCCCACACCAATCCATGATGAACTTTCCATTTAGCCAAAGTTGTTTGAAGACACCCACGTTAAAACCAGTTTTCTTGACGGCATGTGTTTGATGCACATCATCTCTCTCAGTGAAGGGTCCACGGTTCCACTTTAATGTGTTATTTTGCACCTACTAATAAATTTACTAGGCACTGAAAAGAAAATAACACTTGTCAACAATTACAATTTGCACTTGGCAAGTGTTAAATGACAAAAGATGCCTGGAATATTTTAAAATCCCTTTTGGCATCTGAGTGGTATGATATTATTATTTTTTTTTTTGATATTTGGATTTTATTGTATTATATGTAGTAGTGACTTATTACCTGGAGCAGCAAGGGGTCTTTGATGCGCAGGACTCCATGGGACATTAACAGCTGTAATGAGAATTAATAGTCAAAACAATGTGAATTGTAATCCTAATGTGTACATTTCAAATAGCCCACACATAAATCCATAAATTAAAAGTATAGTATTTTAGATGTATTTCTACACTTCCACGTGGTTCTCACCAGGACTGATTCTGATAAAAACCTCTGTCAAATATATTCATTTTATGGATTTTACCCTATAAAATGACATTTTTTTTATGTAATGCATTAATCATTTGGCCTGCACTGCTCATAAACCGAACACAGGGGAGAAAAAACAAGCCAAACCATAGTAAAATGTGCCAAAACATTTGAAATTTTACATTTTCTAAAGTAGTTAAACCCTTTTGAAGGTTTGCCAGGAAAATATTAATAAGAAAAAAATATTTATCGTTTTCGATTTTTGCACTGAAATGTTGCATTTTAAATTGTTTGAATGGGGACAATTTTGTCTTATGCCCATAATGTTGAGTTCAGACTGCACTTTTTTTCCGATTTTGACTCACCAACAGGTTTTGAGAAATCGCTGACAAATGCGAAATCACAGGCAAATCGGTGCTCGTTCACATGAGTAACAATCCCACTGTGTGAACTATCAAAAATAAGATATGAGCGAATCGCTGATGAGTTGCCGACACCCGTGAGATATTTGGCATGCTAAATATCTGGACCTGTCGGCATTTCAAAGTCATGCCAAGTGAAATGGGTTTTGATTGAAAATAACATTGTCTATTATCTACAGCCAACGAGAGAGCAGCATCCAGGTCAGCGGGAAGTTGCGGGAGGAGTTACAAAGGTATGGACCACAATATCAACCAATATCGCTTTGGTTGACAAAAGGGCTTCTTTTCGGTCTATTTGGACTCAAGAAATGGAGAAAAAAATAGTGGAAATTTGGCAGGAGCATCCGTGTCTGTTTGCGCAATACCACATTGCTAATTTCCTTCAAAACCCAGGTAAGCAAAATTTAAGAACATTTTGCACCTTACTAAAGGCTTCATTCTCATCGTGAAGTTTTTTTATAAACTAATTTCGAGAGGATCACGTGCTTATGATTGCTTGCAGCCGGCCCTGCATTATTTAATTTATGATTCACCAATCAGACGATTCCTAAGCCACTATAAATACCCTAGGTTCCATATTACAGCCATCTTTGTTTTGAAGAATCCCCCCTTCCACCCCTACTTTTCCTCCTTTTCTAGATGGGTGGCATGGTGGCCCAGTGGTTAGCACTGTTGCCTCACAGCAAGAATGTCACTGGTTCTAGTCCTTACCAAGCCAGCCAACGTTTCTGTGTGGAGTTTACACGTTCTCCCCGTGCTCACGTGGGTTTCCCCCGGGTTCCCCGGTTTCCTCCCACCATCCAAAAACATGCAACTTAAGTTAATTGACTAATCTAAATTGGCAGCATTGAAATGCTCCTAGTAAGAAGTTATAAGCAATCACTATCTGTTCATTAGCTACTACAGCAGGGGAGTTCTCGAGATCTACCTGAGCTCAAATTCCCCTCTTGCCTTGCAATTGGGAGGGAGCCCTGGGCTCGAGGATCTTATGAGCTCAGGGCTCTCTCCCGGGACAGCATGCCAAACAAGTTTTTATAATCAATCATCAGTTAAGTGTGAACTCTTGAAATGTAGTTAATGACAAAATATATACTACGTGCCACCAGTTGTTTCCATGTGACTTTTAGAGTGTGTTTGATTGTGAGACATAGTTTGCGGACCAAGATTCTCCCTATTGTAAAGTCATGCAGTGTGAAACGCCCTGTCGCCGATCCATCTTGCAGTGTAAACACAGCAGTGACGAAACGCTACCCCAGGTAGTCATGCAGTGTGAAACATCTGTGACATGACTACTTAAAAAAAATCAAGAAGTATGAACTCAGTATGAAGATACAAAGACTTAACAATCCATCCGAAATATGCCAGCATTGAAAATCAAGCAAAAATCTACCTGCCGGAGGAGGTTGTTTGTTATCATATGAGACCGGGTTGACAGGAGGATAACCTATGAAAGACAATAAACACCCTTTTGACATTTCAAGCATGAGCTTCCATATTATTTTCCATCATCTTCTGCTTTATACCTGGAGCTCCTGCAAATCCTGTCACAGGTGTTTTGGTGTCCTCTGAACTCTGATCCCGTCTGACCGTGACCCTGCGCACATACCCAGGTGGGCCGGCCTGTCCGGTGACCACCACAGGCTCGTGGATGACTGGTTGCTGGGGTTGTATGTGGTAGATGGGACGTCTTGGGTTACTGGGTGGCTGAGGGTAGTAGGGTTGGTGTGGGACTTGTGGCTGCTGGCGCACATGGGGATGGCCGGTGGGCGCTGGCACTGTTCTGTGGGGTATGATTAACGGTATGTGGATATGAGGAGCATACTGCCTCATAGTTTTTGTTGGAGCTCTAGTTTCAGGGACAGACACTGGTCTCTCTTGCCGAACAGGCAGTCCTGTGAGAGAAAATAAGATGGAGATTTATTTAACATACACCCAAATGGACCAATGACACTATTAAAGGTGCCCTAACATGAAAATCTGGGTATACCAAGGCATAGTAAAATAATAGGAGATCAGTATACAGAAATAAACATACGGCAAACCACAGAGACCATTGTTTACTTGCTATCATGTAAATTCCATGAGTGTAAATCCCCTGTGGACAACGGGCCAATCAGAAGACAAACAAACTGTGATGAGACTCACGGGCAATGCCTTCCGCATTTGCATGTACGACTACTTTAGGTCGTTCATCCAGACCTGACGTCATCAAGAGAACCCAGTCTCATGTGGCTCTGAGATCATTAATATGCACTGCTCAGGCTGTGTTTGATAAGCAACAACATTTTCTAGTAAGAAAACAATAATAGTTTCCCTCCATTAGTTATTTTAAAGCTTATATTTTACTTACTAAGTATGTATTTTGAAAACACAACCACAGATTGTTTACTATGCTTTACTAGTCAACGACTGCACAAGACGTGCTTCAGGGTGCAAGTTCAAGATTTACAGATTATACATTTATTCAGCTCCACTCCGAAGAGCCATAATATATATTTTTTGTATCTTTTGATGATAATTCATTGTGTTTATTGTATTTATTAAATCAGACGCTCACTAAAACAGTAAGATTGTGAAATATTATAATTTATTAATACATTTATTCTATTAATGGCAAAGCTGAATTTTCAGCATTATTACAGGAGTCTCATCCACAAATCAGTTTATTATTATGAATTGTTGCTCAAAATACTACTAATAATAAACTGCTGCTTAATTTCTTGAGCAAACCACTTTTCATTGATGTTAGAATGTAAAGTTAAGAACGTCAACATTAATTTCACATACAAATATTTTGTAGCTGTGATTTTGAATAATTGTTGAAAAGAATCATTTACCCTAAAAATGAAACATTTTGTCCACCGTCGTGTTGTTCTAAAGTTTATTTTGCTGTGGAACATAAATGACATTCTGAAGAACAGAGGCTTTTGCGCACGAACATAAACTAGCCATCAGGGAAGTCAGTTGAGAAATAAATCTCCCCCTAGGGCCGTTTTCCTGCTTGAATTTTCACCGCCGCTCTAAAGTGTCAACTGACAGCAATTTCATTAAAGGGCAGCATTTAAAAATGTCAGCAACTGGAAGCCAGAGATGTGCCTGGACTTTGTTTTGTTAAGTATATGTAAACAGCGAGTATGTTTACATGGACACCAATACTCTGATTTTAATAGATTAAGACAATACTCTGATTAAGAGTCTACCATATAAACAACGATTTATGATTAATCCGATTAAGGTCATAATCGAACTGAACAAAAATCAAATTGAGACATGTGGAGTATGTCGATTTTAGTTGTATTATTGAAGTGCAGTACAGACATGTAAACAGCAATCAAAATATTATGGTTGTGTAGGATTTTCGCTGCATTTTGCAACAGGATAGTCTATACACACACGGCTGTTTGACACTATTCACCTAAATCCCGAGGGTTTTTTCTCCAATTCGGCGTGCATATCAAATTCCATTAAAACAACACTCTTCCAGCAGTTCAAACTCGCATCCAATATCTCATTTGTCATAGGGGCCTTCATAAAATGTTCCTAAATGAAAGTGAAAGTGCCAAACTGCAGTTAACGTCGACAAATTAAAAATGAAAAGACCCGCAATTACATGAAACTCCGGAGGAAATGTGGATAGTGTGGTGACAATGACGTTAATTGGATTATGTGCTATAACATGTAAAACGGGATCATGAAAGGAACATTCAAAAAGCAAAGCATGTAAACACTTTAATCATATTATTGTCTTATTCAGATTAAGGCAAATCATTTCCTACAACTCGTACAGGGCAAAAAAGCAGGTACTTCTGCCAATAGCTATAGAAACAATTTGAATGTTCCTCTGCTGCAGTATTGGTAAACGAACCATTTTGGTTACAACACTGTATGATCGAACATTCATTGTATGATCGAAAATATTCATTTATTTAACATTTTATTTTATGGTGTTGTTGTTGTTGCAGTGTAACTATTAATTTAACTACTGAGTAACATTAATCCAGTCACACTTTACAGTAAGGTTTTATTAGCTCATGTTAGTTAATGTACAGTACCGGTCAAAAGTTTGGGGTCAGTAGGATTTTTAAATGTTTTAAAATAAGCTTCTCCTGCTCACTAAAGGCTGCATTTATTTCATAAAAAATACAGTAAAATTGTGAAATGTTATTTCACTAAAAAATAACTGTTCAAAACTGGTTTATCATTTATTCATTTATAAGTTACATTGGTTAATTTGTTTGCTTGTTAACAATTTGCTTGTTAACATTAGTTAATGCACTGTGAGTAAACAAACTCAATGACAAACTGCAGTTTAAACATGAACAAATACTGTAGTAAATGTACTGCTCATTGTTTGTTCATGTTGGTAAATGCATTAACTAATACAAGCTTATTGTAAATTCTAACTATTAATTCCAAATATTTATTATATAGTTAGGGTTATTTGTTGGTTACGTTTAAGGTTAGTTGCATGTAATTATGTTTAATTAATTGTAATTATTATAGTAAGTACATGTTCTCCCTGCGTTTGCGTGGGTTTCCTCCGGGTGCTCCGGTTTCCCCCACAGTCCAAAGACATGCGGTACAGGTAAATTGGGTAGGCTAAATTGTCCGTAGTGTATGAGTGTGAATGAGTGTGTGGATGTTTCCCAGAGATGGGTTGCGGCTGGAAGGGCATCCGCTGCGTAAAATTGTGCTGGATAAGTTGGCGGTTCATTCCGCTGTGGCGACCCCAGATTAATAAAGGGACTAAGCGGACAAGAAAATTAATGAATGAATAGTAAGTACACAGCACATGTGTAACATTTCTATTAATATATTATTTTGTTTTCAAACAAACTAATTTCAAGTAATCAATAAATTTTGGGTTAATTATTCCTGTATTGCCTAATGGCAAACACAAAAATATAGGGTTACACCAGCCCTTTTTTAACCATAAATCATTTAATGATATTTAACCCATAAAAGTAACAGTGGTTAACCTCTGATGTTTTTACTAATTCTTCAGGCAAACTTTAAAATATTTTGCAATGCTTCTAAATAAAACAACACAGAGATCTTTAATGTTCAAATCAAGTGATTTTGAACTTCACAGCGCACACTATTTCTAAAGGTTTTTGGTCTTTTTACGGAGCCGTCAGCTCAGGAGTCTAATGAGGGAGAAAACTTGATTTCAGCTCACACTTCCAGCCCAAAAGATCTCACACATCTCACACACTTTTTCGAAACCTTGCATTTTCTCTTTAATCCTCCTTTTCTGTCAGTGGGTTACAAGCTTTTATACAGCGATGCGAGACAACAACTTTCCCGTCCTACCAGATGCTGCTGCCTAAATTGAGAATTTTAATGCGTCATTCCTGACATTAGGGTCTATTTGGATGCTGAATTCTATTGGCTATTGTAGGAAGTGATTCAAAAAGGGGTGGGACTCAAGTCCCATGGGTTCATTCCAAGCTAATCAACTGGCAAAATGGACACAGCTAAAATCCTGCGTCAGTGCTGTTTGTCTGCATTGAAGCTGCTGCCTAGATATCAGATTTCATAAAAATATATTCCCACCCACACATCGCATCTCCCAAGGGATAATGGGCATCTATCTGTGTGTTTCCCACAAGTCTGTTTGGCAGTCTGAGCAAATAACAGACTCGTCACACACGCATAATGCCTCACGGCAGCAGCACAAACACATGTTTCAGAGTAAATCACAGAGATGCTGATTTAAAATACTGGAAGAGGGGACTGAGGCGACACAGAGCTGTGGGTTTAATGAGTCAAAAACATTCTTATGCAATTAGGGATTCGCCACCCTGTGATGTGGAGAGAAAAGCATATTTAGCTGATGAACGGGAGACTGAATCTGAATGGTCCTTTATTGGGTGTGGTGATTTTGTGCATGGATACATCAACACAAACACACGCAATGTGAAGCAAGTTGCACCCTGCAATAATGGCCAGACCTCTTTATTTTGGCCAGTTTGAGAACTTCCACATCGGTTTCTGGAAGGTTTTTTTTTTACTAAGACTGACACTGAAGGTGTGGTCACGGTTTATAGGAATTGTGGTGACTTTGAGATTCTGACTAAGTAGAAGTAGAATAAAAATAAATTATATATACATTACAGTAAGTCACTTGTCAATAAAATACACATTTCAACATGTCAAACATTGCATCAGCACACACAAGAACCACCAAAAAGACAAATTACACCAAAATTGTAAAACCTTCAACAACTGAACACAAGGTCTCATTTTCCACACCATTTCATGTCAAAAGTGCTTTGTATCCTAACTAAAATGAATCACCACTTCATCTTCTTCAGATAATCTTTCAAACTTATTCTTCCTGCTCTTATAAATGGCTAGTTTAGTCTGCCCTAAAACAAGGCTTTAAGTCAGAAGATAATATGTAAACCTATTACTTTAAACACGTAAAGAAAAAAAGAAACAATTTTCATAGAAAACAGCTTGTTAAAAGTTCTGTCAAATTCAGTTTCTCTTTTTGAACAAAAACTATAAAAAACAATGACATCATGATTAACCTCAATACCATTAACCTCAATAGCACAGCGACATCCACTGCACAACTTCCACATCAGTTTCTCATCCCAAAGAGAGAAACTTTAACTTGGACAAAGACTGGAGATCCATTCATGCCATACCAGAATTACCTTGATTACAAAAATCTAACTAGTAAAACTTATAACCTTATACAATTCATAACTAAAACTTGTAATCTGGGATTTTTCTGAGAGCTCTGACACCTGCCCCATGACCTCTCAATCTTGGCCTTATCAAATCTGAGGAATTCCACATCAGCTCCTCAACCAAATAACTTTAAGATGGACCCAGATGGGAACACCATCGAGACTGGTACTTAAACAGTTAGTTTACCCAAAAATGTAAATAATGCTGTTAATTGCACCCTTGTTGTTCTAAGCCCCTGAGACTTCCCTTGCTGATCCAAGAAAAGTCCAGTAACAAGTGACAGTAAACGTTGTCAGAACACTGAGTGTGACTTCAGTGGTTCAAGTGTAGTCTCACTGTAAAAAATGCTGGGTTTCACACAATACCTTCATGTTGGCCCCACACAAATCGATTAAGTTAATAAAAATTCAGTTTATTGAACGTAAAACAATCAAGTTGTACCAAAAAAAGCCTTTAGAATTGTGCTGTTTCAACTCATTTTAAATAAGTAGTTTGATCAAACAGCAAAAGTCATTTTTTGAGTGCATACAAAGCTCCAAAAACACTTTTGTGTGGTAACAAAACTCATTGGAGCTTCATATGATTACAGATCAACCACTAAATTCAAATTCATTGTTCTGATAATGTTTTTGGTTCCGTTTCTGGACTTTGAAAGTCAGACGGGTCAGAGAGCTCTCGGATTTCATCCAAAATATCTTAATTTGTGTTCTGAAGAAGAACAAATGTCTCAGATGGATTTAGATGGGGCAATTAGAACATGATTTTCATTTTTGGGTGTATTAACCATTTAAGGTCTCATCAAAGAGTTTGTTGTGTTTCTGCATTTGGCCTTCCAAAGGACACAACACAAAGAAGAGCTTGCAGTTTCATGTTAATTATGTTTCAGAGAACTATTAAAAAACATATAGCTCTAGCATTTGACAAAGGACAGCTTCCAGAATCTCTTTCAGTTCAGTGCTGGATTCGGCTAAAAACTCCTCAAAGAAGGAGCAGCTCCAACCATAATAGATAAAGCTGTGGATTGTGAGCTAAAACCTGTAAGTATTTTTATTTGTTATGTCATCTATTACATGCACAGTTTCCAGCGTTAATGGTTTGTTGTAGCGAGGACGTAAACAAGGATGAAAACAATAGGAAATGCTGTTTGGCACAGTTAACAATTCAGCTACAAATTCATATTCATTAATTAAACCGCTGTAAACACCCACAGCCTTCACCAGCACTGCAGTGTCTCTCTATACAGCCTCTTTCCCTGCAATATACAGTATATCTCAAATAACAAACTCGCAAAAGATATGAGAACATTTCATATTACTTACACATGCTTATTCTGAATATATGTGAAAGACACTTGTCAGATTTTATTTTAGAGAGCGGGCATGAGGTTCAGCTGTGTCCCCGGTGTCAGTTTCTGTCTGATTCAGGCACAAACTGATACAGCTAACAGCTCCTCTGACTGACAGTGTTTGCACAAAAACGTGTGCTTGTAGGGGCATGGCACTTTCCTGGTGACGTGGAGCCAATCTGCGAATCACAGCACATTATGCTGACCAATCAGTCGTTTTCATGTTAGTGGAGTAGCTGTATATAATCAAAATAAGATATATGAAACGATAACATGATTTTCTACAAATGAGGCATGAGCACACACTGCTTTGCATCTTATAAACACAATCAAGCCTTAAAAATACACTCTGGACCACCCCTTAAAAAATGATTTTCTCAGTATTTTGATTTTCAAAATGTTAAATGCCAAGTCTTGTACAGTCCTGAGAAACCACACATCAATTATTGATGTAAACAATATTCAGTAGCTTTTTAAAATCCAAAAACCAGAATACAATTTTTTTTAATTATTAAGATAAATTAAAACAATAAAATATAGCTATATGTACGTTTTAACAAAAATAATTAGTATTATAAATAATTAGTTATTCATTTTAAATTAGTTATTATTTATAAATTATTAGATTTTATTGCTTACTATGTGCATTGTAAGAGCTTATTAGCAATACTAGATGAAGAAAAAGCCTGCATGTACAGTACACCTGCTCAAAGTGGTCAGGATTTAAAAGTAATTAAAAAAAGAATACGTAATAAAAGTGACAGCCAAGATGAATGAAAACAACTGGATTAAATGGGATTGTGATCCAAAATCAATACACATCTTAATACCATGTGTAAATGCTGCTTTCTCAGAAAGCTTTCCATCCTAAGTTCTTAGCAGCCCCAATCCTGCTTAGCTTAGCTGTATAATTACAACACGGTGGCGTAAACGCAGCTTTTAAGGTGTGTTCCTATCTTCACACAAAGTGAAACAATAGTATAAACACATTCAGCGAGAGCTTCCCTGACATTATCTTGACTGAAAGATATCAATCAGCAGGAAGAGAGCGAAAAGAACGAGGACACGGCTGATAAGAGTGTGGGGAGGAAGGGAAATCTATTCTTATCCATTTTTGGGGGGTACTGGGAGAATGCTAAACAACAATGTAATTGCCTTACAAGTGTTTCCACAGAGAATAGAAATGGTTCCAGATGGGTTCAAGAACTGAAATTAAGTCATTGTCTCCAAAGCAGGAGATTTTTTTTTCTGAGCACGCCTTAATGATGGCTAGAAAGAAAAAGTGAATCAACATTAGTTAATGGTGTTTTCTAAGCAGCCCTCAAACATTGCCAGGCTTAACTGATGTCTTAAATTATGAAAAAAAACTATTAAAAAATCAATGGAGCCATTAAAGTAAATTAGTAGAAACAAGTTGGTCGCTTTGTCACAGAGATGCAGCTGGATGGGCTGTTCCTGTATTGTGCAATGTGTCTCTGGCGTGATCTGCAGCCAAAGAGTTTGAGTAATGCTGAAGCTATTCAGGGATAAGGTCTATTGTGTTTCTGACTTGA
>CAIGQZ010001336.1:20600111-20614785 GCA_903798205.1 Danio tinwini | reverse complement strand
TATATATATATATATATATACATTTTTTTTTCTATTTTGCTATCAAATTACTTTATGGGACCTTGATCTTTCCTTTCTTCTATGAGAAGTTTGAAAATGTGACTTTTTTTTTTTACTTTTTTTTATACTGTGAAGTAATAAATTGATTGGGTTGGTGTTGTAAATTATGGTACAAAAGCCTGGCAATAAACTGCCTGTACAGTTATTTTATGGACATAATTATATATTATTACTGCACTGTAAAACCCAACAGTCAACTTCATCAAATGAATTGAGTGTAGCTAACTCAAAATTGACAGTAAGTTAATTCTGCTTATTTGAAAACAGTTTTAAACTCAGTGTTGAAAATAATGAGTTAATTAAATACCTCATTACTTCAAATTAAATTGCGTAAGTTCACAGTACTCATATAGATTAGTTAGGTAGTTTAACTAATTAATGGTTTGTAGCAATTGGTTTCCTCAAATGGTTTGAGTTACCTTAAGTTACCTTTTTGGGTTTTACAGTGTATTTTTTATTATTTCTTATAAATATATTGTTTCAAACGACTAAAATGTTGATAAAAGTCACTTTGTTAAATTGCACAGTTGCATTTTTAACATCAAAAGTCAACAGAGCAGAGATAAAGCTCCCATAATACTATTCAAAACTAGAACAGAGAAAACTAATAATAATGTTTCTTTATTATTCTTTTAGCACTTGTTATGAATGATGTTTGTAAATTAATAAATAAATACAATTTTATCGCCACACTGCAGGATGAACTTATCTTGGCTAACCATGAGTTGCCTTTTTTTGATCAGAATGAACACTAAAAAATGCAGGGTTTCACACAATTCATTCATGTTGTCCCAACACGAATCGATTAAGTTAA
This sequence comes from Danio tinwini, assembly GCA_903798205.1. NCBI lineage: Eukaryota > Metazoa > Chordata > Actinopteri > Cypriniformes > Danionidae > Danio > Danio tinwini. The sequence continues at coordinate 20,613,911 of CAIGQZ010001336.1, read as the reverse complement.
CTTAACACTTTCAACAAATTTATGTGGATTGAACATAAAAAAATTAAGCTGTCCCAATGAAATCTTAAGAAATGTGTTGTTTCAGCTCATTTTAATAAGTAGTTAGAACAAGTAAAATAAATTGAGTGAATCAGAAATGCAGAGCAACATTATTAAAGTTTAGCATTTTTTCATTATCTTTTATTTTGATGCTATTTTAAAATAAGACATAACTTCAGTTTCATTTAAATTTATTTCATTAATGGTTTTGTTAGTTTATTTAGTTTATATATATTTAGTTTTTACTTTCAGTAAATCTCGTTATCTAGTTAACTGAACATATGTTCAATGTCAACAAAAGCAAAGTTTAATGTTGTCACAGCTTATGTTAAACCTCATACTGGGGCGGGGTGATTCATAGAAAAGTAATCGAAATTGACATTCCAAACCACAATAATCTATCAATTTTTTTTATTTTAATTACTTACCTTACCGCGTGTGGAGTTACATGACCCTGCTCTGTTTGTTGCTTTTGTATTACTTTGCACTACATTGACGATGATTAGAAGCTGCGCCAGAGATGCCTTGAGAGGGCATATTTTCCATTACATCAAAATTATTATTCAAAGTAAAATATTTGTTTATAGAAGATACAAAAATGCACAGTTTAAAATATTATTTACAGGACAAACAAGAGTTATTTTATTTAGAAGAGATCCTGCTTATTTTCTACTTTTAATATGGAAAAGATTGAAAATAATAGATTTTATTTCCAAAAGTAATTTATTTTCACTTATTTATAAAAAACAATGTTCATTTTAGGTAATGTGAGTTTTAATTTCAGTTGTTTAACGCTGATGTTCAATAAATAATCATAGATAGTAGATGTGTTTCCTTCAGTTATTTTAAAATCAAGTAATGTACCCTTCATTCAGAAAACTCTGACTTGTAATATGTGAGCATATTTCTTATACAAAACTGTCAGTGAACTTTGAAGGCAAAAAATAAAAATAAAAAATTAAATTAAATATTTGTTCATTAATTGTAATCAAGTTAAAATGTTTAATTATTTAAAATTGTATTTTTAGGCCAAGTCGCTCAGTCCTACCACTTAGTAATATAAATAAAATAATTATTTGAACAAACCAAACTCAAAATCATACAAATGCAATGAAAAAACTATTCAGGAAAAAAAAAAGAATTTAGACAAACTTCATATTAAAAACCATACTGTATATGTAGGTAAATATGCTTTACATTTTTTGGTAAATGAAGAAAATTGGAACACATGTTTTATTTTATATAGAAATATATAATTTTGCACTGTCAGATGTGTTTATCTACATGCACTTCTCTAAACAGCCCCGGGTCAGATTTACCACCATAGAATGAGTGCTAATTAATTCTGAAAATGATTATTGGTTTTTTTTCAAAGACATTTATTGTGATTTTTTACTTTTTTTCAGTTAACATTTTTTTTATCAATTTTTTTTATCTTTTTACTAAAATGACTCTAAAACCATTTAGTAAACAAGGTCTAAAACATTTTAAGCTTGTCCATTTTCAACCACTTCTCTGGTAGTTGAAATTGCCTTCAGTCCGATTGCTATCATAGTGTATATGATCATGTGGCTGAATGTGTTCGAACAGCCACAAAAGACCACCTACGCTTTCCCTCTTGCTGGTAAGTCATGCAGCATCGTTTTTTTTTTTTTCATTCATTAGTACTCGTGTGTCGCACTGAACATTCCGGTGAATGTAATGCAGAGTGTGACTAAATAACAGGGATGGATCTTGATGAATTCCGAACACAAGAAACACATCAGAGCTCACAATAATGCTGAGAAAACATTCATGCGTTTTGGCTGACCGCTTGTGACCACTGAAATGCATGTTAATAGCAGCTGGACATAGGGACTTAGAGATGGCATTAATGCAGTCCAATAGAAATTCATTCATTGATTTTCTTTTCAACTTAGTCCTTTTATTAATCAGTGGTCACCACAGCGGAATGAACCGCCAACTTATCCAGCTTATGTTTTATGCAGTGGATGACCTTCCAGCTGCAACCCATCACTGGGAAACACCCATACACACTCATTCACAAACATACACTACGGTGCCTATATAGCACATTTCTTTGGACGTGTGGGGGAAACCGGAGCACCCAAAGGAAACACGGGGAGTACCTGCAAACTCAACACAGAAATGCCAACTGACCCAGCCGAGGCTACCCACTGCGCCACCATGACGCCCCCCGATAGAAATTGTAACATTTCATTTATTCCATTTTTATTCAGCTACAGAAAAAAATATATATTTTTATTTAAAATGTACTATTTATATTAATATATTTTTTTTGACCTTTTTGTTTACCTTTACATGTTCTTATAAGAAAGGAGTGTTTGTAAGACTGTCATGAAGCCTTTTTTAATCATGACATGATGACACGTGTCATGAATATGAGATTTTATTCACGCTTATGAGAACTATCGTTAAGTGACATTTACTTAGTTATTTCATTATAAATTTAAAGGTGATATTGTTTAAGATGTCTGTGTTATAACAACTTGACATGAACAAATACATCAAAATCTCTCTTTGTCATGTGTGTATGTGAAGTTTCAGCTAAAAATACCCCACAAATCATTTTTTTATAACTGCTCCTTTTAGGCTTTTCAAATTGTAATTCAAATTCAAATTGTGTCATTTTGCTGACTGTCGCTTTAAAATGAGATTGTGCTCCCAGCCCTCTTTACAAAGGAGAGTGGAGCTACAAATGCCTGTGCATCTGCATAGTGGCAGATTCAAAACAGATCTTAAAAACTGAAATTGTCAAAAGAAATGGCTTAGAGGTAGGTAGTCTATGGGGCAATCACAACAAACGCATTTTTTTCGTTGAGAGGTGCTTTTTTGAATGATTTACTAACGGCTGCAATCGATTTGCGCGCTGCTTATGCATCCTGTGCACCACTTGTTTTAACCGCCTGCTGCACCTCGAATTTTTGCCATTGCGCGATGTGCGCTTGCAGTTGAGAAAAAGTGAACTCTAAACAGAAAAGGCGCATTACGTCAGTTGCGTCTTTTTCATTCTCCAATCAAATGAAAACAGAGACGGGGTTCCCTTGAGGTGACAGCAGTGTTTGTGTTGTCAAGATGACTTCGGAGGCATCAAAAATAGAGGAGAGGCTAGTTGTTGCTGTTTTGAGTTTTGAAGAGCTGTATGGCTTTACAAATTTTGAATATCACAATATTATTAGATATTAAAATTATACCAATATTAACAACCACATCGCTCACAATACGCATCTGATTCAGTCGTTGCCTAGCGACATAAAAAGCACACCACGCTCCTTTTTTTCTTGTCAACAAAAAGGCATTGCAGTGCGACTCGCTTTATTGGAACGTAAAAGCACCTTCGGTGTGATTGGCCCCTAAGGAGACATTGTTGTATCCTAAAACTCAACATTAATAATGCTTCTTAGTTGCTGACATTACTTTTGACAGGTACAGTGTTAAATCTCTAATAGTGGATGGCTGCTTATCACTCAGGGTGGTTTATGGTAATGAGAGCGAGTTCATCGATAATGGGTGAGGTTTTCCCTCTCTTATGACATGTACAATGGGTGAATGTCAATCAAAATGTTTCTGCAGACTGTTTTTATTAAGTGTAATAAAAAAATTTAATTGATAAATTTTTACCATTATAGGCTGGCTATATTAACATGCTGTTGACACAACTGGGTTTATAAAAGTGATTTTTGCATAATAGGTCTCTTTAAAATCTGTCACGAATGTTATAAATAATATATTAATATTTTTTAATACAGTGGTACAAATTAAAGCTGTCGATAAGTATCAATAAACATTAATGGCGCTGTTATAAAATTATCCTAAAGAGTAATGACACTTTATTGAGAAATTTTAAATTGATAAAAAAGTGATCAGAAAAACATTCATTACACAATTATATTGACTTAGTGACAGTCATGTTTATGACGGATTTATGACAAGTTATGTAGTCTTGGTAATTTCAAGTTGTAGTGACAAAAGAAAAGATGTGGTTGTTTGTCAAGTTGTCATAACACAGACATCTCAAACAATATCACCTTTGCATTTAAAAAGACAACAGAACTAATGACACTTAATGACAGTTGGCATAAGCATGTATAAAATCTCCTTCATATTCATGACGTGTCATGTCATGATTTTAAAAGTGTCATGACTTTCTTATGAACATCCCCTTCAAGTAAAGTGTTAATAAAGTCAGATTTAATCTCATATTTAAAGGGATAGTTCACCCAGAAATGATAGTTTTGCAATCTTTTTTTTACCTATGTGAGTTGCTTTTTTCTGCTGAACACAGAAGCTGGTTGATGGTACACATTAACTTCAGTAATAAAAATACTATGCAAGTCAATGGGTAAATCAACCAGCATTTTTCAAAATATCTTATTTTGTGTTCAACGGAACAAAGAAGCTCATAAAGGTTTAAAACCATGTGATGGAGAGTAAATAATGAGGAAGTTTTTATTTTTGATCGAATATTCACTTTAAGCTGTATGCATCTATTGCACTAAAAGGAGCCATAAGACTCATTTATTCAGGTGTGGGACTACACTGGTAGAACTGTTCCTTTGATCTGCTAAAAAGAATCAGGTGATTCAAATCTTTCGTTCAGGAGTCAGAATACATGGGTTGTGCTGTAGGCTATGCTTTTGATTTACAAAAAAAAAACTTGTTAAAAAGAGTAATTCATGGGATGTCAGATTACAGCAGTTGTGCTGTATGCTTTTGATTCTCAAAAGAAACTGATAATAAGACTCATCTGTTTGGGAATTGGGCCACGCTGATTGCTGTCTCTCACAGTAGGTTCAGTAGCATTGTTGCTTTATTCTGTCAGAGAATTTTACTACTTCTGACTACACTAGATTTAGTGTCTTTAATACTATAAAGCTACACTTATTATTTTTATTTAAGGTTAAAGGGCAAATTTATTGTGTGTTAACACTGCATAAATATTAAAATTACTTTTAAAGTCCCATACATATAAATACATACAGATCTTTGTGACACTGACTGCATCGGCACAGCAACTGTTTAGCCACAGATTTGGGAAAAACAGCAAGAGACAGACCACCGCCCTTATCAGGAATGATGACATCACCCTTTAATACACGTTAAAGAGAATGTGTTCTCTGGTGACATCACAGTCATCTCATAGCTGAACATCTGCAGAAGGGTGTGGGAATTCATCACCTCCTGAGGCCTGTACGTTGACTTTGGAGCTTAATGAGTACCAGACCTGCCTGCAACTCAACTCGCTCGCCAGTTCTAAATGTTATAGGCGGAGAAAACCGAGCATGACACAGTGATAATCTAAGACCACACAACTCCACTCTTAAAGATCACTGAAGAACACTAAAAACAATGTTTCGGTGGTGCTGAATGTATATATATATATATATATATATTTATATAGTGTTTCGAAGTATACATATGAAATATACAGATCAAGACTAAAATAAAGTGAAGTAAACATTTTCACGTTTCAGATAATAAATGATCTGAGCTTTCAAGGAAGGGAACTGAAACTAAAACTGATCAAGTTTTAGATTTGTGAAAATAAAAAGCAAACGGAGCCATTCTAAAACACCTAACTTTTGTTTTGACATATTACAGGCACATTAAAAGGGCACAGGAAACCCTTGCTGGCCCCCTGCCTCTCTAGAGCTTGGAGGCATACAGCCTATTGTATACTATATGTATCCCCTTATTGGTTCAGCATGGAGAAAGGTTGCACTGCAAAACATAGCATTCCATTGACTCCAGATTAATGGAAACACCACATTTGGTAACAAATGCCTAAAGATGAGATCACAAAAATCGGAAGTTGCACGTTGGAAAGCAAAAACAAAGACAGACTTTTAGAAGAGCTAGTTTCCATTTTCTAACACTAACTGGCTAAATGTGGGCATCTGTGGTTTTCTCATTTTCCCATTATCTTCTGAAAGCTTACCTTGTTCTTTACTTGTATGGTCCTTATGAATCTGTTTAGCCAGTCCGGCTAGCTGGCTGTGAAAATTCAGAAGGGAGTTCTGAAGAACTGTGATCTCTCCTGAATGACTTCCCAGGGTGTTATTCAATTGTGCCACCTTCCTCTCCAATTCCCCTGAAAGGTCCTGGATATTGCTCGCTCCACCGTCAAGCCTTTTGCAGATCTTCTCCAAAGCCTTCACCCTGTCATCCACTGCAGAGACACCGTCAGCTACTCCAGTTGTGTTGGCTTTACACATGCTCAACTCTGTGATCACTCGGACATTCAGTGCATCCAGTTGGTCTTTTAGCTCCGCAATCTGGTTGTGGCTTGGTCTGGAGGTTTCTGCCTTAAGAGATGGATTTTCAACCTGCCCTGTCTCGCAACAAGTGGAATTCAAAGTGTGAAGGTCTTGGCTAAATTTACTAACCGTGTCCCCCAATCCTGTTATAGCCCCAGACAAGCCAATTACATTGTCACTCAGAGCATGAAGTCTTTTGCGGGTATCCTGCATATGGGCATTGATGAATTGTTTCTCAGGTGACATCCTAATACTATCCTCTAATGCATGGATTTTTGCTATGCTGTTTACAAAATCAGAACGCAAAACATCCAGATCATTTCTGCAGAGTGTCACATCCTTTACAACACTTTCTAGACCTTCAGGCTTTTTGGAATCAGAGGGTTGGTTGGTTTTGCAGTCGGTAGAACACATTTGCCCAATTGTACTAAACTTGTCCTCCAACCCCTGTATAAGGAATTTGTTTGCAGTAACCTGAGTTTGAAGTGCATCAACAGAATTGCTTGACATCACAGGAAAGGAATTGTTGTTCATTTCAATCAACATGGAAGTGAACTGATTCTGAATACCATCCAGTTTCTGATCCAGAAGTTGACGTAGCATAGCTACTTCATTCATTATGTCCCTTGTAAGTTTCTCCTCCACATAGAAACAATAAGTCTCTGCATTCCTCTCAGTGACATTCATCCTGTCCTCCAGATCCTCCAGACGTGAACCGATTACATCTTCCATCTTTAGTGAGGATAGATGCTCTAGCTCATTGTCCATTCTGGCATTGAGGACACGATGAGCCTCTGCCACTCGCACTATTTCCCTCCTCAAGTCACTGTAGTCACCATCAGCTTTTCTATTGGTCGTTTGGCGGTTTGTGGGTACAAGACCATCAGACATGGACAAATCCAATCGGAGCTCACGGATCTCCTTTCTAAGCTCAGCCTCCTTGTTGTTCACTAGATTGGTGAGGCTCCCGTAGCCATTCTCCTGTCCTTCTTCACATGTTTTTTGAAGCATCTGAATATTTTCATCACATGCCGTTTTCAGTTTGTTCATCTCGTCTTCCAAGTTTACAACAAAATCCTTCTTGAGCTTCTCAAATTTCTCATCAATGTAAGCCTGAAGGACGTCTACATCTTGAGAGGAATCACCCCCAACTGGTAGGCTTTGAGAGGCACTATCCATAAGCATTCGGATTTGATTGTCATGTCCTGTCACTGTTCCCCGCAATTCCTCAAGAGCTTCGTCTTTGGTTTTGAGGGCATCTGTGACGTCATTGAGTCTTGCCATCATCGTTTCCATTTCTCTTTCTCCATGAGTTTGGCCTCTCATAGCCTGGTGGCCATCAAGAAGCACCACACTCTCTTCTGTGCCTCCAGTTCTTGCGCTGTCAGGTGAAGTCCTGTCATTGAGGAGGGTAATGAGCATCTTGCTGGTGTCCTCTTGTAAGTCTGTCCGCAGGTTCTCTGCCATACCTGTCATGGCTGCTTGAAGATCCAGAACTGTCTGGCTGAGACGTTGCACTTCTTCCTCCAACATTCGTGTTCTGTCAGCGCCTCTTCTGATGTCATATTGTACAGTTTCTCGCCGCTCTGGTCCTGTGGTAACAACACATATATAGAAACAAATCACTAATAAGATCATTTAAACCTAAATAATGAATACATGCATTAGAACATATATAAACAACATGCAGTCATTGTGAAAGATTCCATACTTTGTGCAGTTCGAGTTTGTCCATATTGTGGGTATGATTGTGGATTCGCTATTTGTACATTTGGAAAGCCTTTAACTTCCCTGCAGTCTGGACCTTGATATCCTGGACAGCACCGCCATTCTAATTCAGTCACGGTCTTGTATGCTATCTTATAAGTTGGACGAAATTGAGTACGGTATCTGGAAGAAAAAAAAACATTGATTATGATTTACATGAAGTAAACTAAAAAAAAAAATATGAAAAAACAACTTGACTCCTTAATCTCATTAAAAATTGATTTCATCAAACTATTATTTACTAACTTTAAGCCACTTATTGTTATGACTTTCAACTGTGAGTAATGGACCCTGAAGTATTGCCCCTATTATAGGATGAAAGCAAAGGTAAAGGCAAGTATTAACTTGCACAGACTGACAGGGATTAATAAGAGGAGTCTTCTTGCCTAGTCTGCCCAGCTTCACTTAATAGTGTTGATCTTGTTACTTCTGATAGATAATGTCGCAATTAGAAGGGCAATCATTCTAGTTATTATGCCAAGTTGAGCCAAGTGATTAAAGTCACAGTTGCTTCAGAGGACAGCAAGGAATTTTGTGAAAAGCTTCTACTGCAAAAGTGAATAGTCAAACAAAGCCACATATGGCAGTCTTGAATTCCTTACATGACATGATTTTCTAAATAAAGGAGAATGAAATCATACACCATAAATCTTCAAAGTATAAGCTGTATTAAATTGGCAACTCTGCTTTTAAATACAGCACTGAGTGTCTGCGTATGTCAAAAAGATTTCATCTTAATGTACAATTTATTGTATATTCTGTAATGCCTTCCAGTCTCCACATATTCAATCAAACACTAGTCTGACCCAATGGGCTTTTAAAGCAAACAAAAGCTTACATTATTTCTTGTGACTAAGAGCTGTAGCACAAACAACCTTCTAAGTAGCATTTTCTATAAAAACATCACAATTCTGTCATAACAATTCTAGACTAGGACATTCAGTTGAGTTAACGAATGTCTTTAGTGCCTTTTAAACTAAATGTTTACTACATAGTAAGTGAAACTGCCCTTCTGAAAGTGATATCTGAAACAGAAAATTAGTCAGCAAACTACAGGGAACAGCTTGAGTACATCTTACACTTCACTCTTGGCACTGCCATAGAATTAGCACAATCTGGAAAATCTAAATCAATAAAAGGTATTTAAAAAAAACACTACAAGAGTTAGTTCCAAGATGACTGATGTTCAGCACTGAGACTGTATGGCTGCACTTGTTTTTGAGTCAGTCCAAACCAGAGTATGTGAGTAGTTGGAGTCCAAGTGATTTCTTGAGGAATAAAGAGGTGCTTTGGAAAATCCAGAGTGACTACAGAAAGCTATACAGGCAGGGTGGGGAATCTCTGTCATTCCTTTCCACTCACACATATACACTGTTCCAGAAAGTCTTTAGAGCCGTACACATAGAACACATTTATCCACTTTTTATCTGTAAATAGGTTTATATTTTAATTATTAGCATGTAGCACCATGCTTCTGCGAAACATGACATTTCATTCCACCATATGTCCTCACATTTACAAAAGTGAAAAATCTTGATAAGATTTCAGTTATAAAGTCACAAATCTGAGAAAGAAAAAGTCTGAATTGTTAGAAAACTCTCAATAAGGGTATATGCACACAGACTTTTAATTTCAGCCAGCTAGCCTCACCGCTTCCGGTGAACTGTCTTTCCATTATAAAATTACTAAGTTTAAGGTCTGATTCCTTTAAAAATCAGCAATCTTCACTGCCTGATAGTTATACAAAATAAAGTGGGTCTCAGACCGGACAAGAAGCACTGCATTAAATTCCATTTCTCCTCATCATGTCTTTAAATATAAATATTAAATTTATTTTACCCCAGTATTTTCAATGAGTTTCTGCGCTAACCTACTGGTTCTGACGGCACTAGCAATTACAAGGTCATTCATCTTGTTTTACGCTTAAACGACTAAATAAATGCTTAAGTCTATTTACCTGAATATATTGTAATTACATTACAGCATCGATGCTGTCAAAGGAATCCTATGAAATTTAAAATAGTCATATTAAGCTTTTACTGGAAGTTTATCATTGGCTGAAAAACACTAGCTGTGCATATAACCCATCGTGAGTTAATAACTTTTGCAATAACATGACTTGAAAATGCAGTTCTGAAAAGAAAAGGACTGATATAGAAAAATCGATCAACTCTCTTTTTTTATTGAATTGCAGAAATAAGCTTACTATGTAATTTTGAGCAGTGTCTCAAGCTAAAAGCGTACAATGTATGTGACACTAAAGGCTGATTTATACTTCTGCGTCAAGGCTGACGATGTGGCCGTCGGCGACGTTGATGCACACCTCTCAAAAAATGTAACGTGTACGCGAATCGCAAGCTCTGTGATTGGTCGGCTTGGTAGCGCTGAGAAACATAGACACGACACAGAGAAACATAAACACCTACTGCCAGCTAGCGTTTCGGAAGTGTATTGCAGAGAAACAGAAACAGCGTGCAAAAGTATAAATGCACGGCTAAGCGCGAGGCTTGCGCCGTGGGTCACACCAATCACTTGACGGAGAAGTATAAACCAGGCTTAAGAGTGCTTTTACACTTGGTTCAATTGCCTAAACCGAACCCAAGATCGATTGTCCCCCCTTGCCACCTTCTCGACTAGTTTGTGTTCACACTGTCTTTTAATTTTTCCTTCTGAACCCTGATACGCTTGCGTCATCAAGCTGCTGTTTTGTGTACAGCTGTTGCTGGGTGCAACCACAAAAGCAAAGTGCCAAAATGGAGACATTCAGATATCACAGTCATTCTGCTTTTACTGAATCTTTTGCTTTTTGTTACCATGAATTGCCACAAAAAAAAAACTTAAAAAATGTTCAGAACATCACACGCTGTCTGCTGAAATCGTTTTTGGTGGAGAGAAGCAGACGTTATCACTGTTCACTCTGAGCCAGTCCTGTTTGTCACCAAGGTACAAAGGTTAGGTGATACACAGACATACACACACAAATGAATGTTATAAAAACAAGTTTGTACAACAGTTGGTGGTTCACTTCCGTTATTTTACTTCCTCTTTCAGGCGGACTCGGGTATGGTTTACGGGTGTGCACCCGAGTTTAGAAGACACGTTCACACTAGCTAAACGTACTGTACTTTGACGTCAAATGAACCTTTTTGTAACAACATGTTTAATAAACGTGCAGCTTGCACATAAACTTTTTTTGCTCTACTACATAAGGTGTGAAGTTTTGTTTAACAAAAAAAAAATTAATAACAGCATACTACTGAAGATGACAAAAAAATCAACAGAGGAGTGATTGTGTGAGGAGATTAAAAGTTGCAATTCTGTTTTAAATGAGTAAAGACATTTGAAGTGATTCTAACTTTTGTTGAGAGAAATGAACAAGGATGAATGTTTTAATGTACCTGTTAAACATCTGTTTTTATACACTCTATCAGATGTAGTTTTTACTGCAAAACATGATCTGAGTGACTAGTCCTGTTGCTGTTTGCAATTGCATGGCAAATAATTTTACCAAACTATCCAAATGTTAGTTTCAAAATATTAACCCTTTAACTGCCCTACCAAGAATTTTTTTTTGGATTGCATTTGCTAACTTATAATGTCTCTAGTTAACACACTCAATGCATTTTTTAAACACATCCTATAATTTCTAAAATATCAACCTTTATCAAATGGCTATGTCGCTTTATGGTAAAAGTACCAGAATTAATACATTTACTATGAAAATCTGAAAGAAATATGAAGTGTAAGACCAATTTATTTAAAAACACAATCAAAATAAACATTTTTGAATACTAAATTATCTATATAATACTTATAGAATACTACATTTTGAATACTACCTTTATTTTTAAAGTATGCAATAAATATTTTAGATTCTCATTTAACATGCTTTCTTGTTTTTTTTTTTTGTTTTTTTTTTGTTTTGTTTTGTTTTACAATAAAAACCACAATCAAATATAGTAGTGCAACAGGATTACTGTATGTTTCCTTGATTTTTCGTAAACCAACAATGCTGTGTAGTGTAAACCATTATTAAACAGTCAGACTTTAACAGTCATTATTAAAAACAGTCAAAATATGGTCAGCCATTTTGTAAAGCAGGCAGTTTAAGCTATTCTGTTAATGATCGTCACAATTAATTATTGTCGTATACTGACATTCCTGTTTATGAGAAACTTGTCTAGTTAACATGAATCATGGGATTGGTCGGTGTAGTGTCTTTGAGTGCATGCAGACCATGAGAACTACTAACAACATCGTGTTTCCACCACACGCCCCTCCCGGTCTCTCGAGGACTTACATCATTTGTGGCTCACAGTCAGGCTGGTGCTCAGGACAGCGCGCGGCTTCAGGTTCAACGTGACTCTCCACGCTGCCTTGAACCGCGCAGCTCACATTCTTTTGGACGATAAACGCGCACCAGTTTCTGTACAAATCACAAAAGAAGAAGAAACAGAATAAGAATAGTTTGAACTGCTTAAAGCTGTGGTTGTCGCACCAATTTCAGTGCAATAAACATAGTTATACATATATTAAAATAGAAAACTGAAAACAGCATAAAAAATATGAGTTTTTTGTGGCTGCAAAAAAACTAACAAATGTTCCAGACCACGTTTTTATCACTGACTTCTGACAGCAACTATTTCTTTATTGTCTTCCTTTTTAATGAAAGCAAATTCTTTTACAACTGTGAAAACAACCATTGATATATTCGCCCACGGAGGAGAAGAAAGTTCAATAAATAAATCGATTGACCTCTTGTTACTTGTTGCTTTAGCGATTAAACAACATTGGAACAAAATAATAGCAGGATAACAAAATAACTCCAGGTGATTGCTTTGAGTTAAATAACTTGTCATTTGTGTGATATAGAGAATATCACACAACACATGCTCGCAGATGTGTTGTAAACCTTCAAATAATTACTTTAGCAACTTACTTATTTCGATGCCTGTGAACGGCTCCTGAATACGCATTGCCCTGGAACAGACTTGACGGGTATCCATGAGTGAGGGAAAAGCTTAAGATGCATAAAACTAATAACTTTGCTCCAAAGAATTGTGTCTGGTAATTCATTCTCTAAGACAAAACGAAAAGCTGAACAGTGTCAGCGCGAGGAGAGTTGAGCTGTGTTTCAGCCTCTGGAGGCCAGAGAATAAAGAGAACTCACTGCAAAGTTTGACTAAATTCGACGAAGTCCGAAAAACTGAAGGTGGACTCTAGTCTGCAGGGGTTCAATCCGCCGCCTATCCGAAAGAAGGGGGTAGATGGGGGTAGGGGAAGTCATCAAAAAAACACACAAAAAAAAAAAAAACAATAGCGCCCCAGCACAACCCACCAAGCGTGTTTTAAATGAACGCAAGTTCAGAGCCCAATTGAAAACATCTGCTTTTATCTCTGTTACAGAAAACTATTACTTGGTGTTCACGCTGGCTAGTCAAACACATCGAATAAATCAAAATAAATGCCTTCCGTTCCATTTGTTTACACATAGTAGGAAAAATACATTATACACAAGCAATCTCAGTGCAGTTTGTGCTTAACAACAGTCTAATAATAATAATCTATTTGTCTGCATCAAAGATTAAAAATAAAACGATGATCAACACATTTTAAAGCAAGATCATGGAGACGGACGGACGGACGGACGGACAGATAGACAGACAGATAGATAGATAGATAGATAGATAGATAGATAGATAGATAGATAGATAGA
>CAIGQZ010001336.1:20581772-20599371 GCA_903798205.1 Danio tinwini | reverse complement strand
TTAAAGGGACCTGTTGACACTTGTGATTTATTTTTTTTTTTTTTTTTTTTTTTTTTTAATTCATTTAATTCACATAACCTAAATGTGTTTTTCCTCAAAACATTTAATCCCAATTGTCAATGTTTCCTTTTGGATTACATATTTGGAGTGATGATAAATCTGTAATGCTTTACATTCTCTTTAGCCTTCAGAACTCAGTAGGGCCCACAGGCAACTAAAACTGCCAGAGGCTCATTTTTCATCTGCACATGTTTTCTTTTGAGGGTTAATAAATATAGATAGTTTAAAGACAAGTACACATTAGATGTAGCATTTGACAGCTCAGTAGCTGGCTAACTCGTCAGGTGTTTAATTCAAGCTGTCATGCCAGGTTGTTTACTCTGCCACCTCTTTCATAAAATATTAATATAATGAATATAACTTCAATGCAGTGAATATACATCTGGCCAAACTGACGCTTATGATGGATTATAAAAGGCTTCCACGTGTGACCAAGCTGTGTTCGTCCCACTGGAACAAAACGTTTCTTTTTAAGGGCGACTGTCCAATTTGTGTGCAATCAGGTTGTACAGGAGCGGATGGCAGCGAGTGAAGAACCTCTGGCCCGCGTGCTGCTGCTGACAGTGTATGTCACGCTGAAGAAAGTGAGCTGAGCTCGGTGTAATTGGCGGGTGTGATCACTGCTCCACACACACTCACCGCAGCACAATGCCGCTGTCCTGACAGAGAAGGTGAGTCACCGCGCGCGGCTGCTCCATCCCTGCCAGCACTCGGCGCCACAGATTGGCCCACAGTCCGCCCAAACTCGCACACTTCTGCGGCACCAGCCTGTGCCCACACCGTCACCTCGACGTGTTTTTTTGTTCCGCGCCCTCTTTGTCTTTAGTCTCTGTTGTTTGTGTGAAAATCCTCCTCTCAGCACTACGCCTCCTCTCAGGCAGGCGGGTGTCAACGGGAGGCGCTGAGACGGAGACTCTCATGCTGTTTATGGCTAGGTAATGGATAGCGTCTCCCTCCATGCGAACAAAGGCCAGAAAGCAGCTACGTGTTCTTTGGGGTTTTGCTCTGTCTTTGTGCAGCGCAAGGGATTCATCTCACTACTTTAATTAGGATAAAATGCGGGTTTTTTTAGGCAGAAAGGCTGCCTGGATGTACTAAGTTGAATCTAATTAGCAGTACACTCCAGGTAACCTTTCTAGTCTCTCGGAGGAAGTATTGTAATCGCTTGAGAAGACTTTTCCAAATGTAATGTGTGTGAAATGTGCTTGTACATACACACATTTGTACATATCTTTATGGGGACTTTCCATTGAACTTTATATTCGATCCCTCTACCCAAACCCTACCCCTCATGGAAACAATCTGCATTGTTTACTTTTTCAAAATACTTCATTCTGTCTCATTTATGAGCCATTTTCCTCATGGGGAACCAAAAACATGACCCCACAAAGTCTAAATGTAGTGGTATTGCTATATTATTATTTGGTCCTCATAATGTAAGAAAAACACACACTGCATTGGAGAACGAACAAAGAGTTTCTTCACCATTCTCTCCCTCACACCAGCCAAACAGACATACAGATGATTGTAATTTATTGGCTCTAAAATGTTAATATGGTCATAAGCCTTACTCATGAATTCTTGATAAGGGCCATGGTGGCCCTGTCACCTAAAATGTTAATGAGGTGAGATTACATTGGGGCGGGAAGGTCCCTGTCAGCAACTGAACAAATAGCACAGATGAGCTGAATTTATAAGACTTTCTGACTAGAACAAGACATGCAAAGGGCACCGGCATCTACTCAGGTTAAGCCAAAATGATGGAGAACAGAGATAATGAATTGCACCGAGAGCATTTGCACAAGGATAATGAATTATTTGTTTAATGTAATGTTGTTATTTTTCAAGTCTTTTGCTCCACCTACATGTCTGAAATGGGTCACGACTTACATTCAATTAATCTTCTGCTGTCGGATGTAGTCTGTGAACGTCATTCTGCATGTGTCGTGATGTCTACGTCATCATAGCCTTGACAATTCTCTTCTTATATGTTATCCACCTCTCTTGAGGGTCTTTTCAAGAATGACGTCCAGGAAATGTGTTTTGCTGATTATTTAAGTGATTATATTTCAAATGTTCCAGTTCGGTGAACTTCACAAATCCATCATCAATTCATCTTCATTGTTTTAAGACTCCCACGCGCTTTCACAGCACTCGCAGTTGTCACTCCTCCATGTCTTTAGCACTTTCTTCTCTGAAGGCATTCGTTACCTTATATGTATCCTGCTGAAATAAATAGCTATAATTTCATTAGCTATGATTCAGCTAGATTGCTTGAACGCATTGAGCTGACCTGTTCGAACATTCCTTATGTTTTCAAAAGACTTGACTCGGGTGTCAAAAAGAGAATTAATGAAATCAACTTTTGTGTGGTGCTTTCAGATGTTGGATAAAGGGATAACCTTGAGCGCCAGCATGACGTGACTTTGCTCTCCTCTTTTGCTGCAATTAAGTGGAAGTCTTTGAAAGAAGCTGCAATCCTTCATACTCAAATACCACCCCGCCATCTGTCTGTTTAATCAAATATCTAAGTAAATGTGTGCAGATGAATCAAGCTTTGAGTGAGAAGCATGTGCAAGGCCTTGGAGGACTGGGATGCATTCTGGTCAGGCAGAGGAAGAGGCGTCGGCTAAGCTCAGGTGCAGCTTTAAGGCTTCGATGTACCCACTGTGAAGTTCATTTGTCTATTCGCTTAGGGTAGAAAGTAGTTTGAAATACTTGAGCAGGATTGCACCATTAATGAGAGTGGTATTTAAATGAATCTCCTTTACTTTGCTCTCAATAACACTATAGTGTAAATACACAAAGAAATGACAGCAGCTCTGCTATTCAAACTCCAATATAATAGCCATTTGTACACATTGATCACTGTAATAAAATCAGCTTTACAATTTTGCATATTAAATACACTCTCAGTTTTGTATTCAAAAAGAACTATTTACTACTATAAAGCAGTTCTCATTTTTAAACATTTACTTCATTTTAAAGAAGTTTGCTAGTCTGTTATTATTGTTTGAAGGTATTTTCAAGTCACAAAAAAATTGACGAGCTGTTTTGAACTCTAAACAAATTTCACAAATGTGTTCTTTGATATATACACTTAAAGGTGAAAAGAGTGTGTCAATTTACACTGAGGGTTATTAAATGGTGCAAATGTACAGGACATGATGAAGATATTGAGTCAGAACAATAGATCCCTGTGGAGCTACTCACACAAGATGTGATCAATCAAAGCACAATAAAGATTTTTGGACAACCAATGTGCTATTTTTTCCCCTATTGACCTATGATGAAATGGGCCTCTAGTTAGACTGGGGCTGCATTCCAGTAAAATTTTTACGCTCTTCACTCGCTAACTTCACTCCATCTTGTTCACTTAGATGTACGTCATTGATTACATCTCATAAGTGTCCACTACTGGCGTAACATCTGAATGGGTTTAAATGGAATGCCCTAAACAAGAGATGCCCAAACTAGGGCCAACTAGCCAAATGGCCCATGGCAACCTTTGATTTGGCCACAACTCCATCTGAGAAGAGAGGGATAATGATGGGGAAAATTGGGGTCTTCAACAGAGATTGTCAATTTTAATTTAACATAACTTGTTAGTTTGTTTAATTGTTGAGCTACAAAAAACAACCTGAAATTAAATGTTTCAGTTAAATGAAATAAATCTGTTTTTTAAAGTCTTAAAATGTAAATACTGTTACTTGACGGACAGAAGACAATACACAAGACATTGGCATTGAACCCCATTGTGTTCTACTGTAAATGGGATTATGTTTTTATTTTAAGAAGTTCATTGTAAAATGTAAAAACAAAAATATGATTCTTAATATGATTATACAGTTTTTAAAAGTATCAATACTTTAGGAATTTACCATGGCAATTTTAGTGTAATACAGTTAGGTATATTTACCTTTGAACCTCCACCATCAATCAAGTTTGGTTTTTAGCCCTTCATAAAAAAAGTTTGGGCACCCCTGCCCTAAACCCTTGAGCACTTGGGAACACATAGGTGCTGAAGTGGACACATGAAGCCGACCAGCTCCATCGGTCAAAATCAAGGGTATGTCGATAAAAAAGACTCTTGTTCATTGGATAAAGTGGAACACACTTTAAAATAGAGGCATGGTTTCCCCCAAGGGAACACTTGAAGGAAAGTTTGTGAGTGCATGTCTAAAAGTGGACTGGAACCCAACTTTGCCCAGGTGAGACTGGTGGCGCTATTGCACAGAAAGCTGTTTTGAAAACCAGCACCGAAGAAGAAATGAATAGATCTCAGGTGTTGTTAGCTCTAGTGTGTGAGAACAGAACATGTGATTCTGATAAAGGTGACTACAAAAACAAACACAACAAAGGTTGAGAAAATAAGACTCAATGGTAAGTTTCACAATTTATTAAATGACTCTGTATCTGCAGATATTCATAATAAGGTATATGCACATGCATTTTTAATTCTCAGTAAGCCAGCTTAAGCACTTCAGGTGAACTGTCTTTCCATTACAAAATCACCACATTTAAGATTTGATTTATTTAAAAATCAATGATCTTCACTGCCTGATTGATATTCAATATGAAGTGGGTCTCAGATCAGACAAGAAGCACAACATATGTGTGTGAAAATGCACACTTGAGAGGGTTTAAATTCATAGTTTCACCACTAGTTTTACAAAATGTAAAAAATATTTTTATTGCCATGAGAGAGAGAGAGAGAGTTGATTGTACAGGTTAATTTGTATGTTTGAATTTTAATCCAGACAAGCTTTTGAAAGAGGCCTTTTAGATGGAACATTTTTTTGGAGTGAAATATCCCTTTAAATTATTGGTGAAGGGAATCTTTTTTTAATATGAGTACAATGCTGTTGGTTAATAAAAAAAACATTCAAATTAATGGAAAGACAAGAAGAGTTGTTAGACAAAAAGTGCAGTTCCAGATATACAGTAGAAATCTGAAAAGTACATTTTTCAAATGGAACTAGGTTACAGTATGAATATAAACTGTTCTGTACTAAGTCCTTATATAAAATATTAATGTTTTGTTGTTGTTTTCTTCTGTGGTGTATTTTGGATATATTGGTACCACAGTTCAAAAGAGGCCATTCCAAAGTATTCACAAAGCGACATTTACAGTCAGGATAATGTTTGAAATCTTTTCTAAGCACTTTGTTTGCCCACATTACTATGTGGTTTCTGACAGTGGAGACAGTTATTAGGAGAGTTCAATCAATAATACATGCTAAAGACCATCTAATGCTCTATGGAGACAGACACCATTTGTACATCTTGTGGCCAGGATCCAAACTTAGAAACAACAAATGAAGGAAGCATGATAAAAAAGGCGCTGAGGTAAAGCGTGCTTGACTTGTTCCTCCAACAAGCAACAGGTTACATCCCACAAACAACACAGAGCAGAGATGTGATGTCTTATGGAAATGAGATAGTTCCTTATTTGATTAACGCTCCAAAGAGGAAGCCACGTGCCGAATGATATTTCAGAATCTTTGGTAGAATTTATTTTATCGACTAGCGGCAAACGCACAAAAACAACAAAGCCAGAAGTGAGAAGAGGTAGCAAACAAGCTTATTGCAGCTCTCCCTCAGAGAAACGCTTTCATCCTCATATTGCTGTAATGCTTCAAAAATCAATACCGGCCTGCCAAACAGGTCAAAATGCAATAAGTGTGCAATCTGTCCGGGAAATAACATTGGCAGAAGCCAGCGCCACTGTCCCGTGGGACTGCTCCTCTCACTCGGCCAGAGAGCGCAGGGTTAATGCATTTCCCACATCACTGATCCCAGAGCAGCGTAGCGCTACGTCAGGCCACGCAATCTGAAATGCCAGATAACACGAAAAAAGACAATAGTTTGATTATCTCATTACGCACTGATCGGCCCAACTGTCTGTTTCCTCTTCTCGGGCCCTTTTCCTGTCTCATTTCCAGGACTGGATGTCTCTGTGTCATGTTCTTTTTAGACCATTAGTCCACAATTAGAACAACGGCACAGAGTTGCTGCAGAGGAAGTGACTGTGCAGCGGTGTGTTCACAGCTGAGTGTGTGTCAGCAGGTCAGAGTCGCTCTCAAGAGTCACAGTAAAACACACAGCAGCATCATTATCATCTCAGCGATTGGTGATCTTCTCATTTTCTTCATTACGTTAAGGACTGTTATGTCAAAATCGCTCTGTTTATCAGTGACTGGAGGGTTTTGTAGTTTTATTGGTTCAGTGACATTCCAAAGAGTTCTTTTCCTCTGTCAGTTCATGTGCTCCAAACATTCTGCCAGTCTTTAGCTCCATTCATACTGCCATTACAAAAATTTGGAGTTGACTAGATTACTTAACCCTAACACATGATGGTGCTGGAGCTATTCATGTCTTCGGACTCACTAAATAAAGCTCTCAAAAAAAAAAATCTATATTCGACGTCTGCTTTTTTCTAGTTAGAATTTCATATTTA
Source organism: Danio tinwini (assembly GCA_903798205.1). NCBI lineage: Eukaryota > Metazoa > Chordata > Actinopteri > Cypriniformes > Danionidae > Danio > Danio tinwini. The sequence goes on along the minus strand of CAIGQZ010001336.1, from coordinate 20,592,851 downwards.
GGGCAGGGCATGAGCACACCTTTTTTCAGTAACTCTTTCTTCAAATAGCCTCAATATGCCAGTAGGTAACCAGTTCCTTTACGGGAGAGTCTTTTAAATGTCCATGTTTTGATTCACTTAGTGTGCATGTGCATGTTTGTGAATGTAATATGTCTGAAAACTTAAGCGCACAATATATGAAATTGTTGCTTACATCCTGATTTTGCCAAGTACAATGCGATCCTGGATTTTGTTAAAAAATGTAATCCATACCTTACCTCTAAACCCAACCATAAATGAAGTCTATTTGTAAGCTAATTTCAAAAGGATCACGTGCTTATGATTGCTAGCGGCTGGATCCGCATTATCCAATTCACAGTGCACCAATCAGACAATTCCTAAGCTACTACAAATACCCTAGGTTACGTATCACCGCTATCTTTGTTCTCAAGACCCCCCCCCTTCCATCCCTACTCCTCCTTCCTGGCGTTTCTGTGTGGAGTTTGCATGTTCTCCCTGCATTCGTGTGGGTTTCCTCTGTGTGCTCCGGTTTCCCTCACAGTCCAAAGACATGCGGTACAGGTGAATTGTGTAGGCTAAATTGTCCGTAGTGAATGAGTGTGAATGGATGTTTACCAGAGATGGGTTGCAGCTGGAAGGGCATCCCCTGCGTAAAACATATGCTTGATAAGTTGGCGGTTCATTCCGCTGTGGTGACCCCAGATTAATAAACAGACTAAGCCAAAAAGAAGACGAATGAATGAATGAAATACATTTATTGTGTTTTTCTTTCTGCAATAAAGGAATATAAACAGGTCCTTGATAATCATTTAATAAGTCATACAGTTTTATATGTCTGTTTATTTTGTGATGAAAAAATATAAAATGTTTTAATGTAGTTAATAAACCTAAGTCAACTAAAATATTTTCTAGCTGTAGCATCAGTTAACAAAAGTTTTAAATAATGTAATATAAATGGTATATTACTGTACTACTGAATGGTAAAGCACTATAACGTGTCTATATAAATATTTTTTGTGGAAGAAATGTGTAGAAATGTTTTTATTTAGTAGTGCATTAACATTAATATGTCATGCATTTTGCCACTATAAACACATTTTAGACGTGTGAAGTAATGAAGTTAAGACAATATTAGAAATGCCTGTCAGCTATTATTTTAAATAAAATCCTGACCGCGACCCAAATCTTTTTATAATAGGAGTTTACAGGGTACCTCGTGACATAATTATGTGTGTAGATACATAGGTATTTCTTTTGTCTGCCGTACCTTTATTTTGTAAACCGTATTTTGGCGTATTTCTGTCTTTGACCCGTCGTAACGTGCGCGTGCACGAGAATACACATATTCAAATGCGCCTGAGCGGCTGAGATTGCACCGATCTGAGACTGCATTGTGTCTGCAGCCAGACTCTCTTGAAAATCAGACCTTTCCATTTTAGGGCCAATTCCTTGGGTTCTAAATGGACTTTTTAAATAATTTCTAGAGATTTTTCAATAATATCTGGATGCAGCCTTTATGATACAAGCTGAGATTGTCAGACACAGTGCACTTAATAGAGATAGTGATGTCACTGTGAGGGGTAGGGTTAATGGTGGGGTTAGGTGAGCCCATTAAAAAGCATTGCATGCAGCTCAGATTGCACTGCATCACGTCTGCAGCCACACCTCTCTCAAATATTTTGCACTTACTTTCTATGATGAGATCAGAGAACAATTTAAACAATGTATCAATTTGTTCTAAGGCTCTTTTAAAAAGTAGCCCATGTCATTTTTTGTCTACTCTTTTATGACTATTCAGCTTGATCTCACATGGAAACATATCTATTTTATGTTGTCAGTTTAGTGGCTAATTTGTACGAGTTCAGTCATTGGAGGATAATGATTGGTTGGAGTATTGTAAATGTGGACATAGTGCTGTTTCGCATATTGTTTTAGTAGTGAAGTGTGTAATTTTGGATACAGGCCCTGTATTTTCGATTGATTATTGAATCATTCACTCAACTTTGTTCACAAGGCTAATTTACCCCAGGAACAAATTAATTGTCTTTTTCATGAATAAGTTATCATTCATGAAAATCATTTACTCATTAAATTCTGTTATGGAGTGGACACTAGACAACAGACTGGATCCACATGCAGTTTATTAAAGAGAAATCATGTAGGCTATGGTCAAAAACAGGAGCAAACAAGTGCATAAGGGTAATCCAAAAATTCAGGACAGGCAGCAAAGAATCAGTAAGCACAATAAGCAATGCAATAGGTCAAAACACTGCAAGATAGACAGGGAAAATGTTTTGTAATGCTTACAGATAAACAAGACACAGCAAACTGTGTGGGAATGTGAGCAGTGTATATAGTCTGTGTGTTCAGTCTTTGATCAATTCCCAGCTCTGTGTGTGTGTGTGTGTGTGTGTGTGTGTGTGTGTGTGTGTGTGTGTAATCATCTGTGATTGATGGGATATGTAGTTCATAAAGTGACAGAATTGTAGTCCGGGTGATGGTGCATGTTTACCAGGGATCTGCAAGCCTGGATCGCTAGGGATCATGACAGATTCGTTCAGAGCCAACCATTATTTTTTAAATGGTTTAGTAGTGAACCATGAATGGAGCTGCAAAATGAATGAAAATGTTTATGGAACACTTTGCTTACTGTTGCTTTTCATCACATAACATGTAATGCTTTGAATTCTTTCAGAGCTATTTTGGCTGTGCTTTATTTCATTTCATTTTTCAGATCAAAGATATCGTTCTTTGTAATCCCATGTTTGACTGAGTTCTGTATTTTAATTTAAAAGCAAATGTTTGGAGGATTATGTGATTCTTAGCCCCATCACACACGTGATGGTAAGGGTTTACATAAGTTATAGCTACTTTCAGTGTTTTAACAAGACAGAAGATGTGGGCTTTTTCAAGAAAGAAGATTGTGCTGCCATGCAACAAAAGCAATCAGCGACTCGCTGCTTAGGCAGAGAAAACCATTGTACAGGTTGATTAAGTGTAAAAAAAGTGTTCCCAGGGAAACGAAGGTAAAACTATTGAAATGCTCAACTTGCGACCTTGGGTTTTTCATCTGTAAGTCAGGTGCTGAAGAATCACTTTTGCATTTTTCTCTTGTGTTGCTGCCCAGATAAAGACAGCACAAATCATGTGCATAGGTGGCGTTTTTCTCTGTTGTCATTGATGTCATTTAAAATAAAAATCACGCCCTAAAACGTGGACATTATGAATAATAAAAAAAATACACTTGCAGAATGAAACAAAACAGTAATGTATGATTTTATTTTTAATGCTGGATACATTTTTTAAACTACTACCAAACAAAATAGCACAAAATACACATACAGCATGAGAAAATGACAAATGTAAATGTTAGTCTATAGTGTCAATGTACAATATACAATATCTTGAATATTCATTATTTTAGGTAAAGTGTGGTTCTTCCAAATGTACATTTATTTACATTTATTTGCATGTAAAATAAATGTACAATACTAACAGTACTCACAAATAAGTTCTAAAGAATGCTGAAATAATGACATTATTATTTTGGATATTTTAAAAATGACATTTATTGAAGGGATCATATGATGCAAAGCTTTATTCAGACCCCACCATTTTGTGGAGACTTTGCATTTCGTAGTGAAATGAAAATTATACAAATTAGCTCCTCAAGTTGCACAGTTAAGCCTTAATCGATCGACTTGATCATCCACATTTTCTGGATCAGGTTCAGCCTTAAAATAATAAGGAAGCGCGAGGTATATTACTACTTTTCTATGTAACGAGTAAAGTAATGCACTGCTTTTAAAAAATAAGTAATAATATTTGAGTTACTTTTTGAAAATGTATTGCGAGTTACTTTTTAGTTTAATTAATTTGCACTCAATGAGAGAATGTGTTCATTATTTTAAACGCATCGAAGAAAGGGAGAAGGAGATTGCCTCAATGGACAGTGATTTTACTTTAAACAAATAGTACAAAAGTAGCAAACTCTACTTTACTTTAAACTTTCTTAAATCTGTATATACGGCATTTATAGCTCTTGGGTCAAGAAGTTCTCCGATAACATTATCCAAAAATATATTTTTGATGTGTCTTTTTTAAAGGTAAATGAAAGTGTAGGTTATGCAGTGGGTTGTTATACAGAGCTCCTCTATTAAAAAAAAGAAAGGAAAAAAGAAAAAAGATCAAAAAGAGATCTCTCTGAAAGAGATCAAGCCTCAGCCAGATAATAAAAAGTAACATAACACATTACTTACCATAAAAAGTAACCAAGTAACGCAAGTAGTTAACTTTTTAAAAAGTAACTTTCTCTAGCACTGGGTAGTAAGGCCTTCACATTTCTGTCACATAATTGAGGTATTCGCCAATCACAACACACTGCATAGCTTAAATAATGTTACATTTCAGAAAAGCAGGACAGAGAAAATTATTATTTTTTTTAAACCTTAAACCAACTTAAATACGCAAAATAATGTACTTTTTAGAAATGTCATATTACCCCTTTAAAATACAGTCAAAGAATTACATGTTTAATAAAGACTAAACTTTAAAATCTTAATGTGAAAAAAATCTCTAACTGTTTAACTGCTTCCTATATGCAATATTTTTAATGTTTGAGACACAAAATGCAAATTTTCAGTCACGCTATGACTCACAATATAAGCATAAAATGCACACAACATAAAAATCATAAAAGGACAGGAATTATTTTTTTTTTAATCTGCTGTAGACCAAATCCTCAGAATCAATATAACTGTGAGCAACAGATTTAAACTTTTATTCAGCAAACTTTATCTCCAGTCTCAGCAGAAACTGTAAGCATATTCAAGAAGCAGGGAAATCAGAGAATTCAAATGTTCGTTGGCTCTTGTCTTTGCTTCAGAACTCTCAAAAGTGACAAACTCAAAGAGGCATCACAAGTTTTATGACAGTGAAATCAAAAGCTTGCCTGCTTGTCAACAGGCTGCAACATTTTCTGGTGGCGTGTTCGAATGAGAAATGTGTAGATGTTATATTTTCAGTGATTAAGATATTTTCCCCAGTTTTTTTTTTGTACCTTATTGTAACTAGTGTGTTGGACAGTTAATGAAAACCAAAAACGTTACTTTTAGTACCACTTTTGCCATTTTGATTAAATAAATTATTAGTAATATTGATTAAATTGCATGAATTATTGTCATTGAACTTGTCATGAAATGTTATTGTTAGGTTTAGAGGAGTAGGATTATTGACATATCCTTTTAATGCTGTATTAATAGTAAAAAAATTAGTTGTAATTTTGACCTATTATATTTTCACTTTACAGTGTTTAGATTTTAAAGGATCTAAAACCATATAATAAAAATCAATAAATTTTATTAAAAGTATTGAGACACACTTTCACAAAAAAAGTGACTAATTTATACAGTAACTATTTTAAAATACAGCCCCTTTAAGACAACGCCCCCTTACAAAACACAACAGTCACTGCAAACTCTTAGCAAGTGAGTGAGATCTGAATTTCAATCTGGACTGTTTACACAACCATCCCCCAAAATGCAAATCCTATTGCTCATTAACATGCAGCATACAATAAAGAACCATCTATTACAAAACACTGCCAGCGTCTGTTTCTCTGTTATCATTGTGGAGACTGAGGTTAACCTATGAGGGGATATTTCACCATCTTGGAGTAGGCTCTGAGCCATCAGCAAAACTGCCCGGCTTAGACTGAGATGGCATTTTCATTCGACCTTAGGGTGACATCCTCATAATGGAAAGGCATCAAAAAGCGATCTGTAAAACGGAATGGATTTCAATCTCCGATGCCTGCATTGATATGCAAAATCTGTTCATCAACTGGATATAAATCTCTGTTAGATGAATGTTGCCATTTCCACCAAATAGCTCTATTTTTAGGCCACCAAAGGATGAGACAAATATTTATGCTATTTTATTTGAGGGATTTTAGTTCATTCAAAATAGAAAAGCATGCCTTAAATCATAAAGCCTGTGCCTCAAATGATCATTTTCAAAGGTAATTGAAAAAATGGCGTCTTATTATTCATCATAACATTTGATGACTGTTCATATTCATGAAAAGTAAATATGAAAATATGACATTTAGATGCATGGAACAAAGAATAGGAATGGACTTGTAAAGACTTTTTTGCATAGGAAATAAGCATCTTGGAACGAAATGCAGTTCCTCTGACAATGGTCAGACCATTCATTCATTCATTCATTCATTCATTCATTCATTCATTTTCTTTTCGGCTTAGTTCCTTTATTAATCGGGTCACCACAGCTGAATGAACAGCCAACTTATTCAGCATATGTTTTACGCAGCGGATGCCCTTCAAGTTGCAACTCAACACTGGGAAACACCCATGCACTCTTGCATTCACACACTTACACTACGGCCAATTTAGCTTATTCAGTTCACCTATAACGCATGTCTTTGGACTGTGGGTTTATGTAGAATTAAAAAATGAAAATGTAGAATTCACACAATGAAGTTTTTTCCTCGCTGCTGTCGCAACTGGCTTGCATGGTTCAGGATCTGTAGAGCTGTGCATCGATGGAATTGCTCTTCAGTGTTTGGACTCTCAGTAGTGATTATTAACCCACACTGAACTGAGCTAAACTGAATTGAACTGATCTGAAACTCTGAAAATCGAACTGACACTGTTTCAATTTACTATAATCTTGATTGTGAAGCTGCTTTGACACAATCTACATTGTATAAGCGCTATACAAATAAAGGTGAATTGAATTGAATATGTAGAGGTGAACGTAGACAAAAGTAACATGGGACAAAATTAACAAAGTGATTTTCTCGATGCCCTTTCCAGGCTATAACAGCACATTCAGGATGCAACCCTTGGTGGAGCAGCCAATATCATGTAATTTGGGTTGGCTCATGTGGGACCCACCTGGGCTGGTCCGTGTGGGATCCACACAGGAATGCCCATGTGAAACCCACCTGGGATGGCCCATGTGAGACCTACCTGGGATATGCATTCAGCTTTTAGCTCCACAATATTTACTACAATGCAAGTACAATATAAGTTTTGTGATTCACTGGCATAATGTTGACAGATGAGGTACTTAAAATCACTTCATGATCATTTGTTTGCATTGTGTGTTGCATAATGTGTAGCAGTAAGCCATAAAGAAGGATACCAGACACAAATCACCACAGGAAAAAGATGACCACATTTATTAATACTTTTTGAGCACTGCTTAGGTTCTCTTAAGTAAATATATTTAAATGTCAGCATTCCGTCTTATTCACTGAAGTTGGCACTGATTTAAGCAACCGTAAAACTTGCATGTTAGATACATTTCCAAGCTACCATTGAGAATGCCTGTAGCAACACAGCAAACATCCATCGTTCTGAACACATTAAGTAATATAAACACAGTACTGTAGCTTTTGTGTTAGCAAAGATGAACCGAAGTAGGAATTCAACTGAACTTGCGTGAACTAAATACTGAACTGAAAACTGGGTGACACGGTGGCTCTGTGGTCACCTCAGCAAGAAGGTCGCCGGTTCGAGTCGTGGTTAGGTCAGTTGGCATTTCTGTGTGAAGTTTGCATGTTCTCCCCGTGTTAGAGTGGGTTTCCTCCGGGTGCTCTGTTTTCCCCCACAGTCCAAAGACATGCACTATAGGTGAATTGGATAAACTAAATTGGCCGTAGTGTATGTGTGTGAATAAGTGTGCATAAATGTTTCCCAGTACTGGGTTGCAGCTGGAAGGGCATCCGCTGTGTATAACATATGCTAGATAAGTTGGCGGTTCATTCCACTGTGCCGACCCCTGATGAATAAAGGGACTAAGCCAAAGGAAAATGAACGAATGATTGAAAGGTTGACAACTGGTAACCATTAACTTTCATAGTATTTGTTTTTTCTATGGATGTTGATGGTTTCAGGTTTGCCTGTATCTACTCCCACAATAGAATCTTAAACATTTGACTGCAACTCTGTGACCCTATAGTCCCAATGCATTGCATTGATGCCACATTCATCTCCAAGACTATAAAACTGGCAATGTGAAAACACATTTAAAAATAAATCCCTTTTCTTTGCAAGAACATTTGACGCTGCTGTATATTATATTGAACATTACAAGCATTTCTTTCAAAATGAATACGAGACTCTCAGATAAGTGTTGCATTCTTTTCACTTCCTAGCAACAACGTCAGAGTCCTTCAAATAAAAATCTGTCTATAGCCATTAGACAAGTTAAAAAGTCGAAAAACACTTTGTTTAAGTCTTGTGCTATAGCTTTGGCAATAAGAACAGCAAATAATGCATGAAAATCTGAACATTTAGTCCCTACATACAGTAGGTTGTTTTTGAAAGTGCGACTTTTTAATTTGAAATAAATCCAGCATATCAAATCCAGCAAGCATGAAAAGGAAATGGACAGTAAAAGCAAATAAACAGCAAATCATCGAATCAGTTGTTGAGAGGCATCAATCATACCATTATTCTCTTAACCCCGCACTTCTCCTCCCCTGCTGCAATTTTCCCTGATGTTTCTCCAAGGATGAGACAACACGAGCATCTCAGTAAGAGCAATTACAGAGAGGCGTGTCGCTGAGAGTTTTTCATTTTCCCCCATGCCTCAGATAAAATTACTTTTATTGCTGTTTTCCTTCTCCCTCTGAAACCCATAATCAAAGAATATTATCTAAGGGTGGAAGCACTAGGCTGGGTTTTACATTTGTAAACTTCATTAAACAAATAAAATGTCTGTCTTTTATTGCCTCATATTGCAGAGATATACAAGAAACAATTAAAGGGCAGCAAATGACAGTCATTTTAAGTCAAATAGAGAAATGATTCTCAAATCATTTGAGATTTCTCGTATTAGGAGATGATTAAGAAATTTCTGAAGAAAATGTTGTTTCTTTATATGAAATGATCTGTAATGACATTCACATGGATCTTTATGAGGTTCTGGGGGAGGATCACATGAATCCAGTTGCGGCAGAATGATTTATTTGTGTTGAACGTTTTCAGATTATTGCATGTACACGTGGGAAGCAACTTTATATTATGCATTTCTCTTTTCAGTTTCAAATGTGGCAGAAAGAAACGAATCAAAAGTTTTCTTGCTGTGAAGCCGTTAAACACTTTTATGTTTCAAAGAGAAAATCACCTTGACTTTTTAAAAAGTTGATCTTTTTCCCATAAAGACACTCAAAAAATGATGTTTGCCATTTGTTCAAACTAGTTATTTAAAATAAGCTAAAACTACACAATTATTGAGTTTTTAGGGGGACAACTTAATTGTTTTATGTTCAATCCACTTAAATTTGTAAAAACTAATAAGCTAACTGGCACTGTGGCTCTGTGGTTAGCACTGACGCCTCACAGGTTACTGGTTTGTGCCCCGGCTGGGTCAGATGGTGTTTCTGTGTGGAGTTTGCATGTTCTTCCTAAAGAATCAAACTTGTTTATATTAATTTATTCTTCATTTAATTATTTAATTTAATCGTAAGATCATTAGTCATTTACATAATTATCATTATATAATTTTATTGATCATTAGTTAATGATTTATTATTATTCTTGATTATTATTTCTCTTTTTATTATGCTTTTATATTTTATTTTTTCTATTTTCCTATAATTAGAATATAATTATTGCTTTATTATTAAATTTTTTCCATGTTGTTTTAATGTAATAAGTGTGAATTCAAGTGACACTTATTTTCATGAGTAAGAGATAAGAGAAAGTTTCCATTTCAAGGTCATATTCTCTTTGGACAATGTTGTGAACAATAATTTTCCATTGCTGTTGCTTGTGTTATAATAACACTTGTTGGATTTATCCTGGTCAGACAAAGTCTGAGCATTGAATCATACGCAACTAAGATTATTCAATAAACTCTGCGCTTTATCATCATTACTTCTCCTGCTTCTGCTCCTCACTAGCTTTCTCAGTCAACACCTATATTGATAGGAGACTGCTAATTTAGTTGAATAACCGGTTTGGGTATTGGGCGGCTCTGCTGGCTTGTTGTCTGGATACCCAGAAAAACAGACATTTTCTGACAGGATCTAGTGTCCGGGACTAGATCTTATTTATCTGACATGAAGAGTGTGATCTAACATCCCTGTATTCATGTAGGTTTCTTCTAGGTGCTCTGATTTTCTCCACAGTCCAAAGACTTGAGGTACAGGTGAATTGTATAAACTAAATTGGCAGTAGTGTTTGTGTGTGAATGCCTGAGTGTATGGTTGTTTCCCAGTACTGGGTTGCAGCTGAAAGTGCATCCGCTGTGTAAAATATATGCTGGATAAGTTGGTGGTTCATTTCACTGTGGTGACCCCTGATAAGTCAGGAACTAAGCCAAAAGAGAAAGAATGAATGAATAAGCTAACTTCTATCATGTTGCCCCAACACATATCAATTGTGTGGGACACAACATTTTTTTACAGTGTACCTCAAATCTGAAAATTCATCATCATGGCTGAATTCAATATACTTACAGAAGTAATATGGTGGTGTTCACTACTTTTTCTGCACTTTAAAATAACTCTGGATCATTCTAAACCCTGAGTAATCAAAATCCTTGGTTATTTTCCTTCACGTTTCACACTGGTTGTAATTTACTTGGAGTTAACAGTTAATCCAATTGTAAACTGTAGTTTCGCTATACAATCCTAAACACTGGATTAGTGTCCCTATTTCTATATGTGCAGTGTAGGAGTTATTGATTGGACAAACTCAATACGAGACGTGTACATAAAGACTCTATATTGCTTCATATTGCTGACTGCCAGCAGAATTTCCTGAATGGATATTTGGGATTATAAATGGAAGACTATGACTTTCTTCTTCACTCCAATTAATGTTTTTTCCAGTAAAACGTTCTTTTCAAAAACAATTTTTTTTATCTGTCCAACGCACATACCCACTGTAAAAAATATCTGTTCATTTTCAGTTTTCATATTTTGGGATTCATTTTACATTTATTTATGGTTGTGTATTGTTTTATGGGACCTTGATCTCTGCTCTGTCGACATTTGGTGTTCAAAATTTTATTTTATAGTTTAACAAAGACACTTTTATCAAC
>CAIGQZ010001336.1:20565763-20581372 GCA_903798205.1 Danio tinwini | reverse complement strand
TAACTCTGCAGAATAAAATAACATCATTAGATAAAAACAATGATTTAAACAATAACTATTGAGTGAGTTGAAAGTGGAGTAACTGAACAAGTGTTTTTAGAAGAGTCCCATTGTACCAACCATTGTGATTACAAATATGTACATAAATGTTCAAACATATTTGCTAGATTAAATAGGTTCTAATTGTTACTACGCCTAATATTAATATAGTTCTTGTAGGTCCAAAGTTAACTGTAAAAATTTATTTTCTTTATCTTTTAAATGAATTATTTCAAAGATTTTTCCCCACACTAAAATGGTATTTGTTTTAAATACTGCTAAACAGTGATGTGTTCTTGCAGCAATTAAAACATCACATTGTTAAGAAAAAACAGGGTAAAAAGTACAAGATACTAAGTTTCATTTGGTCCATACTGTATGTGGAAGTCATAAGGTTTATAATGCTCATTAGTTTAAACAAGAGTGTCCTGTTCATTAAAACTCCAAAACAACCACAAAGTTTTTTTTTTTTTTTTTTGGGTTGGATAAAGTATGGACAAATTCAGTAATTGGGTTGAATGTTTAACCCTTATGTACTGTTGGAAATGTTTTCATCCACTCTGTAGTGGTTTTGAGTTATAATTTGGCCATAACATTTTCTGTGTTTCAGCCAACAGAATGATTTTTGGTAACAAATCTTATGTTGACACATATTTTGAGAAAATGCTTAGAATTAAAAAAAAAAACCTCAACAATAAACTCTGAGCAAATTGACTACCCTTTTGTTAAGTTAGGGATTAAAACATGCACTGAATTAAACTGCTGTAAAATGCATCAGATAAGTATTTTTTCACATTTTTTTGCATAAATCTGTTAATTAACCTCAGTCCTGATCAAAACTACTAAGTTGCTTAGAAAATTACAGGATTTTTAACTCTTTAATATTTTTTCTGCATAATTTACTGTTGGTTGCTGTTTTTGCCCCATTAACATCCATCATAACTAATTGTTTTTTTACTACAAAACCATGACACCATGTAATCATGCATTTTTGATTGTTGGTGGTTTTCCCTGTTGGGAAGAGGTAAAATGTGCAGTTTTTACAGTTGATCACCAGTTTGCACCATTAACCCTTTAGAAAGGCCTGTGCCAAAAAGCTTACTTTCTGGATTTGAGTATAACAGCACATTAAAGTGTGTGTGTCTGTGAGTGTGTGAGAGTGACCTTTGCGCACTTACAGTACCATAATTTATCTGAGAAAATCTAAATGTGCATCTCGGCTTTCAGAACTACAAGGAGTAAACAAAAACAAAGACCGTGTATTTATGCCCCAGCAAATGGAGTTTATAATATAAGTCAATGGGGCAAAAACAGCCAACAACAGTAAATTAGAAAAAAAATGAAAATCTAACAATGCATCAAAGCCAATGTTGCTACTAATCAGTCACATGTCTGAGACTGTGATAAAAGCTAAAAAATGCAGTCCACAATTTATTTTTATATTTAAATTTTGTGAGGGTTTTTTTCAACAAATTAGTGACATCATTTCTGAACTTGGCAATTAAAAAGTTAAAATCCTGTAATTTTCTAAAACTTTTTGTAGTTTTGATCAGGACTGAGATTGATTAAATTATTATATGCAAAGAAATGCAAAATAAATATTTATCTGATGCATTTTTACAGCAGTTTAATTCAGTGGATATTTTCATCCCTAACATAACATAAAGGTAGTAAATTTGAACAGTACACAAAGGTTAAAATGCAAAAAATTATAATTATAAAAATGTAAACTTCCAAAAAAGAATTTTAACACAGTAGCTGGATTTGTCCATATTTCACCCAAATCAAATTTGGATAGAACAACTGAACATTGTTTATAATCATGTTAAAAATAACTTATTTTCAATTGTATAGTTCCTTCAATTTCAGTATTGATAAGAAGTTAAATAGCCTCTTTTGCTTCCTCTCAGTCAAGATGTTGTCTGAACTAATGGCCTTAGAGGAAGTTAATTTTATTTATTTATTTTTTCAGCAAGATGTTATGGTTTTCAATACAGTTTTTAAGACAAGCAGGATATCCACTCTTTTTCTTGCTGCATCATTAAGCGCTTCTATAGAACTGACAAATACACCCATATATCAAAATATTAACAGGTTTTATTCAAGAATCAACTGAGATACAGTACAATGCACTCAAAACTAAAGATCATTGTGTTACTGTTACAAATGTTTTATATGCTTATTTATTGTACAGTGATAACAATAAATTATGCATTCATACATGCAAATAAATCAAACTTTAATCATAATCCTAACATGTTACATGTAGTTAGTTAATATTACTCAACAGTTCAATGTTAAACTGTAACAAGGTCACCATGACATCATAAAATAAAGTGCAATTTAATTACCTTTATGTTGTTCCAAACCAGTATGACCTTCAGTATTCAGAGGAGCACACAACACATTATCTTTTGAATTATTTCAAGAAACAACTTGTAAATCGTTTGCTTGATTTCCAAACAGGGATTAAAAGTTTTATAATGTTGAAATTTCATCTTGGTTTGGTTCGCTTTTGCAAGACAGTATCATTAAGTATAGAGCAAAATTTGTCTCATGTAGGTCAACTCTCATCTCTTTGGTGTGAGCGCACATTTTTATGTTCCTGGATTCTGCTCATATTCATCATGGATATGTATAGACAGCAGGTCTGTGTGCTTAATGTGGCTTTCTTTGTAACTGTTGTTAAATTACATTATCATTTTGAGAAGCCTTGGGAATTTTCATGTTTCTTTTTCTGAAATATGTTCTTCCGAGTCAGTGTTTCAGAGAGTCTTTGCTTCAGGTTAATCCACTTTTCATTTTAAGTAGCATTAGCTACAAAACAGTTTGTGTTATAACTCATACATAGTTAAAAAGCCTTGTGTGTTGGTCTGTTGATTCAGATTGCTTTCTTACCACAAGCAAGCCGCTCCATACATTGTTTTGTAGAGGGCCAAGACCACCTTGTGCAGATGATCTCAGACTGATTGTTTTAGTGCAGATCCGAAAGAGATTGCCAGGTTTACATTTTCCCAAACAAACTGAGCTTCCAAAACAGTGTATCAGGATTACAACCAGGCATGGGCCGGTATGGTATGATAACCTTGGATAAAAATATCACGGTTTCACGGTATTACAGTATTGTGATTACTGCTCTAAAATATATTCTTTTTAAATGTCTGGGTAAAAAACTAAAAGTTTTTTCACCTTTGAAATTGAAATTTGATATTTTGGAACAGTAAACATGTCGGGCTAAATAATCCAAATGAATCATTGACTTCTGCTGTCTTCATTAGTTTCTAAAACACAGATTTCTTTACATCTTAAAACGACATCTATAGATTTTTTTTTTCTGCTGGAGGTACTGTTGTCTTAAAAAACTAAACAAAAAAATTAAATAAAAAATATTACACATACCTTTGAAACGGTATTACAGAAAATTTTGACGGTTTTAAAACCTTGACTTTTCAAAACTACGGTATACCTTGAAAACGGTTATCATCCCATGCCTAATCACAACCAGGATTTCAACATTGGATATTTTAATGTATGTATGTATGTGAGAACAGGGAATAAAGAAAAAAAATATAGATACCTCATTTTAAAAGTTAATGTTTTAGACAGAAATGTATTTTTGCTGTGGTTCTAACTCAGAGGGGTCTATCAATATTTGCAGGTGGTATTTTTGATGAAAGTATAACAACAGATTATTTAAGATTTAAATCCAAATTAAATCTAATAATTTGACCCCATCAATAGAGACAAAATAACTCATGGGTGGTTCAAAAGTAACAAAACAATATATTGCAGAATTACTGGCTTATTTCTGTTTATATTAAATATACTGGACTGTGACCTTGTTAATATGTTAACTGCAAACATATTTTGTCTTCTATTATTTCAAAAATATATTAATATGTATTTTCATTTTCAGTTCCATCATATGTTGTAGTAACATTCATTCATTCAATTTTCTTTGGCTTAGTCCCTTCATTCATCAGGGGTCGTCAAGGCGGAATGAACCGCCAACTTATCCAGCATATGTTTTACACAGCAGATGCCCTTCCAGCTTCAACCCAGTACTGGGAAACACCCATTCACACACAAGCATTACAGACAATTTAGTTTATTCAGTTCACCTATAGCACATGTCTTTGGACTGTAGAAGAAACTGAAGCACGAAGGCGAACACGGGGAGAACATGCAAACACAGTCGGGGCTCGAACGGTGAGGGGTCTGGATGCAGACCTGGTGCAGATGCAATCTGAGCTGCATGCAATACATTTTAAAAGACTCACCTAACCCCACATCTAACCCTACCCCTCATAGTGATGTCACTCGCTCCACTGAGTGCATTGTGTCTGACATTGCATCATTAAGAGATGCAATCTCAGCTTGCATTATAAAGGCTGCCTCCAGGTACTATTGCTCGAACCAGTGATCTTGCTGCGAAGCAACAGTGCTAACCACTGAGCCACCATGTCAACCTAGTAGTAACATAACAATATAATTAAAAATATATATATATTTTTTGTAATATGCATTGTTTATAAAACATCAAAATAGAAACACTACAAACTTCCAAATGTGGAAGTAAAAAACAAGATATGGATATTAGCAGTGGGACAAAAATAACATCCTGACAGGAACTCTTTACTGTTTATACCCAATTGACTTTTAAACTGAAAAACGCAGACAAAAATTTAAGGATGTGTTATAGCAGTAAATAACCTGTAGATTTAACATTACTGTGACACATGAAAAAGGAAACGCAACTTGAAATTAGGAAAAAGTACAGCTATACAATGATTTACTCTTTGCATTTGAAAACTGCAATCTGGACCTAACTGTGGGACTCAGTGATGAAATCCCTTTTTATTTGGCAGCTCCTTCAAGGATGCATGCGCTGAATGCGCTGATTTAGTTTGGAAATGAAATGTTGTCAGGGCTTTGAGAAAATTGCTTTGTTACTTTTGTCCCGCATTACTTTCATCCCTGCTCTCCCCTAAATTTGAGACATGCAATCACTCAAAAATATTTTTGCTGCTTGTTCAAACTCTTATTTAAAATCAAACTGAATTATTGAGTTTTTTTGGGGGCGGACAAATTAATTGTTTTATGTTCAAATACATATGAATCTGTAAAAAAGATTTAGTAACTTAATCGATTTGTGTTGGAAAAACATAAATATATTATGTAAAACCCTACCTTTTTTTCACAGTCGTGAATGTCATTTCACAGTACAAATAAAAAAATTCCACTTAAAAGTGGTGCTGAGTCCTCTTTTAAATTACAAGTGTGAAACCTTTCTTTAGCAGGGATTAATAAAGCAGTATTCAAAACACAGATATCCCAGTGTTATGCACATTGTGAAAAGTTCTGAGATAATCTGCATACAAAATATATGAATAATCATTGCATGGCATTGTGGCTCAGTGGTTAGCACAGAAAGAAGTTTGCTGGTTTTAGTCCCGGCTGGGTCATTTGGCATTTCTGTGTGGAATTTGCATGTTCTCTTTGTGTTTGTGTGGGTTTTCTCCGGATCTCCACAGTCCAAAGACATTCAAATAGTTGAAGAATTGGGTAAACAAAATTGGCCATAGTGTATGAGTGTGTGTGTGAATGTGAGAGTGTATGGGTGTTTCCCAGGACTGGGTTGAGACTGGAAGGGCATCCGCTGCGTAAAACATGTGCTGGAATAGTTGGCTGTTCATTACACTGTGGTGTAATAAATAAGAGACTAAGCTAAAGGAAAATGAATGAATGAATAAATGAATGAATAAGCATTTAAATGAAACCCAAGCAGCCTCATTGACTCATGAACACACCAAACCTTTACCCTGCCGAATCAAATCTTTGTGAGTAAATCTAGAGATTTACTCTCAATTTACAACACCTAACAGTGATCAATATTAGCCTGTTCTCAGTAAACATTGGCAATAGCTTGTGGCGTTACAATTTCTCTGTGCTTGAAGATGAAGATCCACTCTAGAGAGCAGTAATTGATGTACTTCCTCATGCCACACCTGCTCATAACTTTTCCTCCCTCATCTGTCTATTCTGCTCAAGGGTTACCATGGAAACCGCTCCAGGCTGCATCATATTCAAACCTCATCTCTAAAACTAGTATTTTTGGTTTACCAAGTAAACAAGGCATCAAAGATTAATATTTGCATGGCATTCACAGAAAGGACAGCAGACACCGAGGTGAAATAGTACATTTTCTTAGGTGGAATATATATAGGCACATTACCTCTTAAGGTCATCTCATTGGTAGGAAGAAACTTCGTGAGTTAATAATACATAACTGAAAACGTGTACATGATACATATTATGACTATTGTATCATTAGGCTATTTAGGTGCACCACAGAAAATGTGTGTGTGTGTTTGTATTTAATTACTTATTTGCATGATTTATGGCATCAGGAAATTACATAAATAGAGCCGTGTGAAATACATTGTTGTTTGAGTGAATATCAGTGGTTGTTTCTTGGTGAGCATCTCAGTGTATTTATTAAGGCACTTTGAGGCATCACAAGCTAATTAATCTCATTGTTTGAATTTTTATAGTCTCTCTGCTTTAAAGGTACAGGTGATCTACCTAAATGCTATCTGTTAGCGTAATATATTTGAAACACAATCCCTCCCCTGTCATCCAAAGCCACACCTCCCGAAATCACAAATGCGCATGTTAAAGATAACAGAGACCCATTAGTTTGTCATTCGCCAGTTAGAAAACTACAGTACTACAATTCTGAACGAAAAACTGTATTATATCTAGAACGTTTAGTTGTGTAGTTAGCAAGCAAAACTTGTTATAATGTGCATTATTTCATGCATGCAAGGTCTCACTCTCTCATGCGCTTTGTCCTAAGCGACTACTGTATGCTTAGTGGTTGACCAGCAGGGTGCAGGAATTACACTTATTACTAAGCCATACTTACACGCTATTTCAGACCGAATATTCAAAGTAGCATAGTAAACAATATAGGGAGCACGGTTGTCATTGTTCAAAAATAAATTGATGTGAATAGAAAACCAACTTCACTTCAGTAAAGCAGGATAGGCGGAATAGCTTCTTAAATTTACTTCTGTTTTGTTGTTAAACAAAAAAAATCTACATTATCAATGCTGTAAAAGGAACCTTATCAAACTAAAAATAGCCACATCAATCTTTCACCGGAAGATTTCAGTGGCTGAACAACACTTCTGTGCATATAACCCATTCATTACAACAAAGTCTACATAAGCTTTGTGTGACTAAACTACTTTTAAAACATAACATAACCTGTCTAAAAGAAACGCTTCAGCCATGGTGTCATCCTTACTCCAGTGTGCTAAACTAACTCCAATATTGATCCAGGATTTGAAAAACAGATTCAGCATTTGTTTTTACCGCTCTCTCTTTCATGTGCAGGTCAATATGGCACGTGTGCACACGCAAACGGCGGATCTGTGTAAAACGGCTGTGCAGATGTACAAATCTACATTTATTGACAGACAGTTTGGGCTACTTATCAGAATTATGGCAATTGTCGGTCCAACAAATTGTAATTGGATGAACATTTTTTTTGTTTTATGCCTTACCCAAAATATAAAAATACATATGTGAAGAGACTTTCAACCAGCAAAATAAAAAAATATATATATATATATCACCTACTGCACCTTTAACTTTAGAATAATGCCTGTTCACACAGAAGTTATAACCACCACAGCAAAGAGAAACTGTATTGTTGGAATCCGTTCAAGTTGATAAAGATAAAAACAATGACAGCCAATCGGACTCTGTCTGCTTTAAAGAGCTTGAGCATTTAAAACGGCAGATGACAAAACTGTGTATTGGTTAAAATAAATATTTTTTGGGGGGTAAAACATATTTGTGCATATGCATACAATATAAAAAGAGTATAAATATTTTAATATATTATAACATTATCAATAAATACTGCAATATTGGAATTATGCTGATTTAGATTAAATAAATAAATTAACAATAATATAAATGGTAACACTTTAAAATAATTGTCCATTAGTTAATGTATTTACTAAGATGAACAAACAATTAGTAATACATTTATTAGGCAAGGCAAGGCAAGTTTATTTATATAGCACATTTCATACACAATGGTAATTCAAAGTGCTTTACATAATATAGAGAATAAAAGAGACAAGTATAAGAAAATAAAAACAACAAAGAATAACAATTATTAAAACAGATTAAAGTATGTTAAAACAGGTTTTAAAAGAATGAAAAAGAAATGAAAGACATGATAGTGTGATCTGTCGGACGAAGCACAGTGCTCATTTCGTAAATGTACAGCTAAACAGATGTGTCATGATTTGAACATGCCTAATTTGCACGTCTGATCATTTCTAGAAGCAGGGGGCGCAGTAATTATAGTATTTATTCATTTATTCATTCATCAAGTTGATATTAGTTAATGTTAACTCACTTTGCATTACCTAATGTTAACAAGAGCAACTTTGGATTTTAATAATGCATTAGTTAATGTTGAACTATAAAAAATGCTGTACAAGATTATTCATACTTTGCATTAACTAACATTAACTAATAGACCATTATTCTAAAGTGTTACTAAATAAAATAAGATTAGTTGATGATAATATGAACATTAATAAAATGTATAACATTTTCAAATAAAACATTTAATTAATAAAAATTGTAACTTGAACTAATATTGTTTTTATTAACTGGCATAAAAATAAGTACATTGTTAGTTAATAACTAATGCAATAATATAATAAAAATAATAATAATAATAATAATAATAATAATAATAATAATAATAATGTGAACTAATGGAACCACTGCAATGTGTTATAAAACACATGTGGCCATATACATGTATATGAACTATGTTGCTTATGTGTTTGGACTGTTTAAATGTCATAGTATTTTCATCATACGTATATCAGGTCAGACATTTAATATTCAAAGTGAGCTGTTATTTGAGATGCAAATAATAGAGAAAAGATGATGTGTAAGAAACAGGAAAGAACAGAGTGAAAAAAAATTGAAACTGGACATTAAGACAATTGTGTTGGACAGATTGAGTCAAATTTAATTTCTCTCAACCGCAGGGTTTTGTCATTGTCGGTCAAGTGGCTGTATTAACAAAATAAGCCCGTCTGCAGATGTGACCCCTACTGTCACACGCAGCACCGAGGTACAGATCTGCGACAAAGGGAGTGCTGTGAGTGGCAGGCAGCGTTTGGGCGAGACATGCGGCGCCTCAGCAGCGCCCTGTGAACAGTCATATGGGACGAGTGGATGGGGCTGTTCATCATGTCATCAGACAGGATGACGAATTGGCTGACACTGCTCTGAGGGGTGCTGTCATATTCGTCATCTTTATTGAGCCAGACTTTAAGCAGCTCTTGCTCTCTATCCAAAATAGTTTGACCACAAATACTCCATGGTGACGTCACACGTAATCTATTTATCAAAGTTTTTTCATCTGAAAACATTTTAGAGAAGACCGACCTTAATTACCTCTCCGAGAAGTCCATAGACAGTTCAATGATCGATCGTCGACTGAAGCGGACAGTCAGGCTGACGTATTCGAAGAAAAGGAAGTGATTGCGTTCGCTCTCACTGCCCACCCTAAAAACAGCAAGCCTAAAATTAGCACCCAGGGTGATGCTGATGTCCAAACCTGAAGGGTGAACATCCCTGAGGATCATAGCCTTTCAGGTTGACTGCTCCATATAATCACCTGCAGGAGAAAATCTCATTATTCCTGGCCCTGATCTCTGTGTGAAGGGCAGAATAGCAACTATGGCTCAGGCTGAATTAAAACATTGACCCGTGCCTTAATCAAGCTCAACTGAGCTGGAGTCAATGGTGCCGCAGACCCCACTGGGACCTCTTGAAAAGACCTGACAAATCCCAAACCAGCGGCTGAGCCAGTTAAGGGCCAGGGACCAGATCACCATCCTGCAGGTCAGGAAGCTGATTAACTATCTGCACTTCAAACCATAGCATTACACCCGGCTCTGAGTGTGATCTGCTTCATGTGCATGCATCTGAGGAACACTAATTGTGAAGCGTCATTATCTTTCCACATTTTTAAATCATGTATGTGCTTCGTCAATCTAAAGGCCGTCACACACCGGATGCGCAGCTCAGCGCCGCGACACTGCTCGCACATGACAGTTGAAAGTATCGGACACCAGACGCGCACATTTGCAGGCTATTTAAAACGAAACTAATCAGATGGCGCTCTGTGGCAGAAATATGAACAGTGTCCTGAGTCGTGGCTGGGCGCCGCAGACAGCCGTTGACTTGTGGCGCCTGTGTGTGTACTCTGATTAAAACCTATTTTTAGAATTCTGAAATGCGTGGCGCTTAAAGGTCAGTCCATCAGCAAAAGATTCATAATATCAATGAATTGAAATGCAATCTGAGAATAATAAAACTTTTTTTTTCTGAAAGCTTAAAAAAAATTTTAAGTTTAAGTCAAAGTTTTAAATACATTTAAGGCACAATATGTAGTTTTCCCAGTGCTTATTCACAACAAACAAAGGCATAGTCTGAGTGTGGAATCATGGAAGTTGTCATCTTTATTACATCTAATGGGATTCTTGCAGAAGTAATGTTCATTCATTCAATCATTTTTTTTTTCAGCTTAGTCCCTTTATTGATCAGGGGTCGCCACAGCGGAATGAACCGCCAACTAATCCAGCATATGTTTTACACAGTGGATGCCCTTCCAGCTGCAACCCAGTATTGGGAAACACCCATACACACTCTTTTACACACATACACTACAGCCAATTTAGTTTATTCAACTCACCTATAGTGCATGTCTTTGGAATGTGGGGGAAACTAGAGCACCTGGAGGAAACCCATGCAAACACTGGGAGAACATGCAAACTCCACACAGAAATGCCAACTGACCCAGCTGGGACTCGAACCAGAAACCTTCTGTATAAAGTCAGCAAAAATATATAAAACTCTTTAAGTGGTTTTTGGATATTTTTATAAAATAAATCCTACGTATTGGCTCTTTAAAGACAGATGGATTCAATCTGATATTTGAGGGTAAACAAATGCTCTTCTGCTCTAGTAAATCAGCTCTATTGTAGGCATCTGCCTTTACAGTATCTCTGTTATAGAAACTTATTCTTGATGATCACATAGGCCCAATCAAAAATATTGTGTAAAGCAGATATGCCCAAACTAGGACCCATGGGCCAAAATTGTCAATTCAAGTTTAATGTAACCCTTTTGTTTGTTTGTTTGTTTGTTTGTTTTATTGGTAAAAGCTGATTTAATTAAATGGTGTAAATTAATCAGATTTGGTTTAAATGTACATACTGTCACCCGATAAAGCAGAAACTTTGGTGAGCAAATCAAGTCAAAGGACGATTCTGCTTGACTACACTGTAAAAAAAAATCTTAAATGCCTTAAATTTTAAAGTTGAACCAAATTAAGCTCAACTGAACTAATGTTACATTAAACTGACTAAAATTGCTTGCATATCTTAAAAAAAATTAAGTTAAAACTTGATTAACTTAGTTTAATAAGTTACAATAAACAAAAAACATACAGTATGTAGTCATTACTAATTGATCATACAATTTTTTACAATGTAGTGTATTCAGTGTTGAATGCCACTGTGTTATAAATGTGATTGTTTATTTTTTATTGCAATAAGTTATAATTTTACAACTATAATGCATTAGATAATACAATTTAAAGAGCCCCTATTATACATTAAAAAGGGTCATATTTTGGTTTTAAGGGTCTCCAACAACAGGCTGATATGCATGCAAGGTCAAAAAACACTTTCATGGTCTTATAATATGCATTTATTATTACCTAATTATCGACTCCCATATGAATCCTTCAGTGATTTATTTGTTCCCAAACCCCTCGTTAGCGCGAAGCTAATTTGCGCTGATTGGACCGATGACAGCCTGTTGCGATTGGTCAACAGCATTCAGCACGAGACCGAGTGAAATGCCGATTGCAGTGGCCGCCCAAAACATGCTTCATAGTAGTTACTAACACCATAGTACACAGTACCCGGTTCTCAACAGTGCTATCAATGCCGGCACGTTCATAGCGACGACCTAGGCGGCCGCCTTGAGCAGCAGAATAGTGAGGGCAGCGTCTGCGAAACCCCCGGTCCTCACTTTCATCCGCTACACCCACCCCTCCCTCCCAGTCCTCACTTTCATCCGTGAACAAGTCACTTTCTTTTTCACTTTCAGGTTGAGGGCGGCGTGATCGCGGTTCACTTAGAGCACTAGTTCAGCTTGCTCCGGCCCTTCATGTTATTCAGACACCTCACCCCGTTTTGAACCTTGACTGCTGCACGTGTGTGAGAACAGCTGACGGTGGCCATAGCAACGACAAACGGCAGTGGACCGCGAGCTCACAATCGCATTTAAATCCGTAAACAAATCGGCACGCATCGCGATTTCAACTTGGCATTAGACGTGATATGAGAATGTAAAGACTTAACCAGATACAGTGCATGTGGTTACAAGTAACAAAACTCAATTAAATAGATAATTTGCAAGCTAGAGAAAACAAGGAGGCAGCCATGGTAATGCACTTACTTAAACTTGTGAAATGGAGGAAGAAACTAATCCTTGATCCACTGATCCATTATTGACAAAGTCCCTTACATCAATAGTCTTTTCTAATCCTTTCTTTAACAAACGGCCGACGAATGCCCCGTTGTAAACGTGTAGATTCCAGAAGCACTCGACTGCACAAGGCTGGGCTATAATGTTGAGTTTTTTGGCAAAAATAAACCTCAACCACTGACTCTTCACAGTTTCATCTTTGGGTAAAGAAAATAACACTAACTTTCAATCACATTTCCAATAGTATCCAGCTGAGCACAGCATCTTCATGACTTGGTTCAACTGGGATCTGTTTATCTTCCTCTTCTTTCCTACTGCTTCTTAGCTACTGTGTTAGTGGGCGGGACCGCAGGTTTAAAGTTTCCCGGGTTTGCGCATGCAACAAATGGGCGGGGCTTATGTTTTGATTCCACGTCATGCCGAAACATCTAAAGACTTATCACAATGATTCATTCGCACCACTATGAGTCGAGTCTTTTATAGATGAATCAATAGTTTTAAACACTGTCCACTTTCAGATTTAAGCCTTAGCTGGATATTTCACTTCACTTAGAGTTGAGTTACACACTACATGAAAGGTCATTTCCAAAAACCCATAATAGGGGCTCTTTAAAGTAATGTTTTCTATTTATTTTTAAATATTATTAAATAAATTATGAAATATCCATGGCAATTTTAATGTAATATAGTTTGATATATTTACCTTCAGTTCCCGGCTCTCAGTAATATTTGGTTTTTGGCCTTTTATACGAAAAAGTATTGACACCACTGGTCTAAAGCAACACAAATGCGTTTTAGTCTATTTGCTTGCAGAGTTGAAGAAACAATTTACAAGATCATTCTCATTGCTATGTGTGCACAACAATCATTTTAAATCATTAATAAATATGCATATGGATGGATTGACAGACAGACAGACAGACGGATGGATGGATGGATGGATGGATGGATGGAAGGATGAATGGACAGATAGATGGACAGATGAATGGATGGATGAATAGATACTTTAGAAATTATAGAGAGTAAGAGGCAGATGAGTTTTGATCGGGCTGGAGGTGGTTAAACTCTGCAGAGAAGTAGACCTTAAGGGCCAGAGTTGAGAATCCCTGATCTAAGGATTATCTCTGCTGGATTTCAATGCAATCTGAACCCCAGAGAGACATCTGTGAGAAGAGAGGATGTTCAGGTATGAAGCGAATGTACTGTACCTTTCAAGTTTTAGATTAAAGAGATAACAGTACAGTGTTAGAAAATAAAGACCATAGGTTTTTGAAGCACTCTGATAACGTCATTAATGTAATTCAATGGATCACATGACTCATTATCCAGAACCAAATGCAAAGTTATTATTACTATGTATTCAGTTCCTCTTTGAGGTGATACATAGATTAATTAAACACAATCATCCAAGCAAAAGTGCTGCCGAACTGAAGATCATGTGTTCAGTCAATCAGATTACATATATAATTGGAATATGCACATATTTTCTTTTAGTTTTTATGGGAAATCTTTTATTCATCTGGGAATTATAAATCCAACTAAGTGTGTAACATGAATCTTTTCGAATCTGTTGAAAAATAGATGACGAGTGATTATTTCAGTCAGAGGCAGCGTGATCAAAATACCACTCACATCATTAAAAATTTATTAATGTTACCTCACAGGAATGCTATCGATTTTAGATTAAATATTTCAAGGTCTAAAAAAGCATTTTAAAATCAGATTTCTTAGGGTAGTTTGTCTTTATGCCATCATTCCAGTAGACCAGGAAATGTCAGTCTTGACAGTGTTATCAATCAAACAAATCAAATAAATACAATGTACTCATTAAATATGTTTTCTCTAATGCCTTTTATGGCAGCAAAAAACAAATAGCAATGACACAAGAACACCAACTAAAGTTTGGATGTAATGTACTAACAATCTTGGTCTGAAAGAATGACACTGCAGCAGATTAAAAAGAAAATAAAAATGTCTTACCAATTAATTTCATGTGCAGTATTTTCAATATTCATGCAGGTTTTTGTAGTATTGTTTTCGGAGATAGATTTGATTGATTCAGTTCTTCTAAAGTGAAATCAAAAGATCATGCTGACATTCAGATTTTACATTTAAGAAAACTATGCAGAAAAAAATATGCCTTGACATTTAACCTTCCACTGTGATTGATTTCCCTTGAGAAATTTACAAAAGATGTTGCAGTCATGGTGATGAAAGGCCCTTTACAGCGCTCAAATACTCTGTGTGACTGACAACATTAAAAGTTACAGTGATGGAAACAGAAAACACTGTGAAAAAAACCCCTGACTTTCCTGATCCTTTAACTTATCACAAAAATGTTTTGTGGTCAGTGACAGCCAGGTGCATATAAAGACACAAAAATGTAATTCTGTTATTAATTACTCATCCTTAGCTCCAGTCCCCTAAAACTTTTGTTCATCTTCTGAACAGTAATGTAAACATTTTAGATGTAATCTGAGAGCTCTCATCCTTATAAACAGCAACGGTCCTGAAATGTTTAGAATCCAAAAAAGGAACCAAAAACATTGTCAAATAATCCCATGTGACTTCAACTGTAATCATATGAAGATCAAAACAGTTTTGTATGCCAAAAAAAGTATTTGCTAATGTCTTCTGTATCAGGGTTTGTGTTTACTGCGTGCAATACATTGTTTGCGTGTTGTGCAGCTGACTTTAATGGCAATAAGTTACACTGCCCAAAGTAAATGTGCACCATGATGACCTGAGGCAGGAGGGACGACAAAGGCAAGTTGTA
The DNA here is from genome assembly GCA_903798205.1 of Danio tinwini. Lineage (NCBI taxonomy): Eukaryota > Metazoa > Chordata > Actinopteri > Cypriniformes > Danionidae > Danio > Danio tinwini. Next base: position 20,565,948 of record CAIGQZ010001336.1, on the reverse strand, counting down.
TATACTTACTCCCAGGGCTGTTTTTATTTCAAAGTTGATATTTAGCCACACCATATTGGTGTTTTGTAACATCTCATTTTTACGAGGTGGGTCGTTAGCCCAATGCTCAACCCCCAACCTGGAGGACCAGGACATACACTCATACACTATGGACAATTTAGGTTACCCAATTCACCTATACCGCA
>CAIGQZ010001336.1:20552558-20564111 GCA_903798205.1 Danio tinwini | reverse complement strand
GTGTGTGTGTGTGTGTGTGTGTGTGTGTGTGTGTGTGTGTACGTATATTTATATTATATAGTGTACATATGTGCTGTTACATATAATGTTAAAAGAGTGTGAAACTTATTTCTGTATAACAGCTCAAGCATTTGTTGTAGGAACAAGAACTAACTGTGGCTCCTCGGTTTTAAAGAAAGCCATGAGTCCCTTGTGCACATGCAGTTTTCATGGAATGTGCTTCAAATGAAAACAAATCAACAGGACGTACCGACTCCAAACAGGATGTACCCAGGTCCTGGCGTAGTGTTTTCTCAATCTGATCTGCAAACAGGAAAAAGAAAAACAATAATGGATCATCACATGCTTTTCCAAAAGCTTAGTCATTACACAAGCTGTCGAAATCCACTATGCCAGAACTCCATTAGGTTGCCGGGTAGAAAAATAATCACCTTCTAACCAATAGGAGTCATGCTCGTGAACAGTGATTAGTTTGTTTTTCAATTATGCTACAATGACAGGAATGTGCGGTTTCTGAAGTAATACATTAGCCGAGAGCAGAGCGTCCTCCTTTTCCTGCCTCAAAACCCACAGCAAATCAGAGTCAGAATTGTACCTTAAATGACTTTGACCAGAAGTCACGAAATAAATGACAAGGCATTTCCCACTCATGCCACTCTCAACAGTGCATAATAAGAGAGCCGTATCTGCGCACTCACCCTGGAGAATAACAGGCTTTTGATGGTCAGTGGTTTGATAAGATTCAGTGCAGTCACATTCAAAGATAATCACATTTCCCAGAGACGTGTGAATATCGCCCAGACATATTCACACATTTCTGGAAGATGTGTGAAGATCTCTCATAGTTGTGAGAATATCTGCTCCCCTGCCACCCTTTGCTGACCCACTGCAAACTCCAGCCCGAACGAAACAGACAAAGCTGGGTTGTTTTCGCTGTCTAACCGACATCTTTCCTTATAGCCATCTGCAGCTCCTTCGTTCTCGCTCACATTAATGTCATGAAGGCTATTCCAAAAAAGAAGCTGGTGACATTTTGACTGTCATCGCAAAGAGGGATGGCTTTCATTACATCCCATCCTCCTCCTCCTTTGAGAGGGTTTCATCTGAGCTCCAGCGCGGAGCATAAAACAGCAAGAAATTTACATGGAGGTGTAGCTAGAAGGAAGGCCTCTGGCTTCAGCGGGTCGTCAAAAGCTGGAGAGCAGGGGAATCCCGACATCAATCATAATTGCATTGTTTCTCTTCCCGCCTAGCTCAATCCAGGCCCCTGAGACATGGGCGCTCACTTATCCCCCGTCTGATATAATGATGCAAAGTCTCTGATCCTGATTCTCTACACACCACGGTACACTTCAAAGCCTCATTTACAGAAAACAACCTTCCATCAAAATAAAAAACACAACAAAAGTGATGCTAGCTTGGTCCTTTTGTTCAGCTCATCAGCGCGTACTTGCTTTTCCAATTTAAAACTCGGGAAACATTAGCATTATGTGACAATAACGGATTTGTGAAGTGTTAACACAATTTACAGCATATTTACGATGCAGGTTGCTTTGAATTCATTTCCTTGCAGCTCTTCACACAGGATGTCTGAATCCTATAATTAAATCAGTCTTACCGTTATGACAGCTTGGGTGCTACTATTACGAAATAAAATTCACAAGCTGAGGCCTACTAAACAGGATTGTCATACTTTAAGGAACATTTACAATTCAGTGGAGAACTAAAAACATTTTTTGAAAAGTTTCACACAGATGACAGTGGCTCATGTTCCATTTGTTTGCATTTACATAACTATTGTTCCCTAAATTTTTGAAAAGTGCAGTTCTGCATGGGTGGCCCTTTTGGCCAGTTTCCACTGACTGGTACAGTACGCTATGGGTCGGTATGGGTTACCTTTATCAGTCTTGCATTTTCACTACCAAAAGAGTACCAAGGGTGGTGTACGACAGAAAGTTTGTCAACGTCATTCTCACTTGAGGAAATCTCACTCAAAATAAAACTGTACGGGTCGTTCACATATCATACGAGAAGCACTTCTCACAAAACAGATGCTTTATACACATAAATACTTGTGTATAAATGTTCATTACTAACCTTTCTATGAACATGATTTGATTATAACTGCAGATCAATGACAGTGTGAAATAGCCTACTGTAACGTCTGCAATTATATCAAATAAATAAATCAATGCAACATATATGAACACATACAGACCTTTACAGTCTCCGATATGTTACCAATTACAGAAAAACTACACACAGCATACATTTAGTCCTTATTTAGGTTCAAAAACAACACGCAACATATAGCCCACAGTCAGTGCAAACCTCTCATCTGTATATTTAATCTTCACCAGCACATGTAGCCTCTTATTAGAAAGTAATTCTGTCATTCCGAGTTCATAATAGTCCAAAAGACGATTTATAAACATGGCAGTTTGTTCGTGGTTTAGATTGGTGAAAGAATCATTTGCTGCTTTTGTTTTTTCTGGCTTCGTCTTTGTTTTTTGCACTCCAGCGTTTGTCCATTTCTGAAAGGATCGGATGTCAGAAGCACTTCAATAATCACGCGCATGTTATTATCATCAGCTAAAGAAGTTTGTTATTTCATATATAAATGCACACAAGAGTGATCATTAGCTCCCTGGAGAAAGTGAAACCGCTCGCACTTTTAGACGGCCTCGTAAAACAAAAACAGGACACAGCAGATTTTGTTGTTCTTGGCTTTGTGGCTGTTCATCAAGACAACAAGTTTGTTTGAGCTTGGGTCAACCATGGCTCGTTATTATATGCATATAGTATTATGATGTAATGTTTCGGATGTTTATTTAAAAGTGGTGTTTTTTTTGTTTTCATTCTACGAGTGACGTTTCTCTGTAAACCAATAGCATTCAGCTCTGCGTCTAGCTCCACCTTTTGGCACCCTTTTGCCGTGCTAGGTACCCTTTGCAAAGGGTACCCAAAAAGTGGTACAGTGGAAATGGGCCAATAAAGTCCATTGTGACTTTTTTTTTTGTAAGTTTTTTTTTTTTTTTTTTTTTATTGTGACGCAGTTCCCTGAGAAACGGAATATGAAATGAGAAAATTTAATTTTAGATTACAACCATTTTTCTTTTCTTAATGGCATGCACAGATGAATTGTTCACCACAAAACCAGCAATGTCAGCTAATAAAATCATATGGTTAATTTTGATTATATTTGTACTTTAATGTCATACAGTATAATATCATAGTGGATGACTGAAAGGGAAGGTGGGTTTGTTTATGACCTACATACATGTAAAGGTTTTTTGTTGGCATTGATGGTTCACAAAGAACCGTTAGCATGTAGAAACTTTACATTCCTCTAATGTTTGGAAGAAAGTTTTTTTTAGACTGTTGAAATGTTCTTCATGCTTTGAAAAATGTTATTTGTGGATACTGCAGTCAGACACCAGAGGACAATTTGAATGTTTTGGCTTAATTTTTCAGAACATATGAGACACAATTGATCTGCTCTAATATGTATTATTTTATGGTCTTGTTTTTGGCATTACTTAGTAGATTTTCACTGAACACATATTACAACACATTTAAAATAAAGTATTTTTATAGGTTCAACAAAGACCAAAATTATATATTTTACAAAAATCTGCAATTTCAGGTTGTTGTACGGTGGCTGAGAGAGCTTAACGTGCTGCAATTTAAGATAACACATGCAATTACAAAAAGCACCAGCAAATTAAGAAAAGATTTTCATCGTTTGACAGTTCACCTGCTACAAATTCTTACAACGTGCAGAAAAACATACTGCATTTTCACACAACGCAAACAAATAAGTAAAACAACTGCATTTTCACACAACACCAAAATAATGGAACACAATGGAAACGTTTCAAGGGGACCCAAGTCGTGATGGATGCCGCTGTGCCATGACTATTGCAGAGTTGTAGCTGATCTTTGAAAAGAGTTTTTTTGTTTGTTTATTTTAATATCCTGATTCCCTTGTCTTTAGTATTTATTAGCCTAAATAACCATAACTTTAATAGCTGGGTATGTCACGTTTTAAGGTCTCCTTGAAACATTTTATTGTGTTCCGAGCTATTTGAAAGTGTTGTGAGAAAATGCAGCGTGTTATTAATTTGTTTGCATTGTGTGAAAATGCAGTATGTTTTTTTTTTTTATATGGTTGGCTTGTGTGGATTTGCAGCAGGTGTGCTATCAAATGGATGAAAATCTTTTCTTAAATTGCTGGTGTTTTTTGTAATTGCATGTGTTTTCTTAAATTGCAGCATGTTAAGCGCTCTCGGCCACCGTACTGTTGTCATGTACGTGAGTGGACAAAATAAAGTCTAATTAAAATTAATAATAATAGTAAATTGTCTCTTCCTGTCCTGGTAGCTCAGCCCACATGAAACATCTTTTGTCTGTTTTTAATGCTGAATTTTGTTGCATTGTCATGATATTGACCAGTGAGTGACCAGTGTGTTTTGAATCTTTGACAGTAAATAATTTTGCAAAACAATTGGTTTGAAACTTTGAAAGTCACTACAGTCACCCTTTTGTCCCCAATATACAGTATTACATGTTAAGTTAAAGAACAAACTGGTGTGATGTCATTTCAGACAAACTCAGGCCAAAATTAAAGTGTGTTTGGAGATAAATTCAAATGTTCAAAACAGACTCTTCAAAAAGAAAACAGCACAAAAACGTTTGCTTTGGTTGGAAAAATCTATCTAACGAGCATTGGTCCATTGTGATGATATAATAAGTGTGGCTTTGATACTCTTTATATTTAAAGTTCACATAAACAGGAAACTTTATTTTTTCATATTGTAATGCAGTTCCTAGAAACGGAATATTAAATGACAAAACAGTGAGCATGGCTTGTTTTTTTCTACTGCAAACTGAATGGATAAAGTAAAGTATGCATTTCATTCATTTCATTCATAATAGGGTTTGGGAAGAGTTATTACAACCTAACAGACAACTCATCTCACCATTCCTGTTTGTTGTCAAAACTGACAGTTGGTGCAGCGTGGTTAATAATGTTAGTCACACCCAATTCCTAAGATATTTGTACTCTGATGAATTAACTGAAGAAAAAACAGGAAGCGCATTTTCAAATTTCAATTAGATTAGATTGAAGATTATAAGGACAAACATTTTTTTTTCTTAATGACACACTGAAAAAAATTCAAGTAGTACTTCATCCAATTAAAATTATATCTTTCATTTCAGTTTAGCCCTTTAACTGCCCCACCAAGAAAAAAAAATTGGATTGCATTTCTTAACTCCTAATGTCACTAGTTAACACACTCAATGCATTTTTTTCAACACATCCCATCATTTCTAAAATATCAACCTTCACCTAATGGCATATGTCAGTTTATGGTAAAAGTACAGGGCTTAATATATATATCTGAAAAATCTGAAAACTCTGAATTTTTTTTTAAAGTATGCCAAAAAAAAATCAGATTCTCATTTAACATGTTTTCTTGTTTTTCTTTACTTTTCTTTTTTCACAATAAAACCGAAATCAAACATAGTAGTGCAACCAGATGTTTGTTTGATTTATTTATTTATTTTTTTTGTAAACCTACAATGCTGTGTGTAAGCCATTATTTAAAATGGTCATTCTTTAAATTACTTTAACGGTCATTATTTAAAACAGTAAAAACAAGGTCAACCGTTTTGTAGAGGGGCAGTCAAATGGTTAATATTATTTGTTTTATTTTCAAGATATATATTTTAAGTTGATTTGATTTATTTATTTAGAACAGAAAAAAATATATACACAAAACAATTCTTTAAACAAAATACATTTCAACATGGTCAAAATGGAGCGGGATGGAGTTTATTAAGTTTAAAACATAGTTAAATATAAATGATTTTGATTAAGAGCTAAGAAATATTTGTTTTGACCTATGTTAAATGTTAAGGTTACTCACACAGGCCAGTACATGCCTATTAAACAAACTCAATATCCTTTGTGCTTTCATGGCCTTAAAAAAATAATGTTTAAGGCAAATCATTTATTTTTCATTAGCTCAAATGTTCAGTGATCATTACCCTAATTGGATGAATGAACATTTTATGGGAGTTGTTGTTTTGATTAAAGCTAAAAAAATTGAATTTAAATTAATTGACTTTATTTAAAAAGAGAAATATGCCTTGTACCAGGTTATATAAAATTTTTCTCATTGAGATAATATTGTTCAAGGCAAATGAATTATTTTTCATTGGGTCAAGTGATACAATTTAGATGTGAACCATTACCCTAATGTTTTTATTTGGATGAATGAAGCTTTTTCCAGTGCATGCACAGATGAATTGTTCATCACAAAACTTGCAATGTGAGCTAACAAAATCATATGGTTAGTTTTGATTTCATGGGGACTTTTAATGCAGAACTTCAGTAAAAAAATTAAAAAAAAAAACTCCAAATAGTCAAATAATTATGTCTAATCAGTCCAAATTTGCTCTGTCAAGTGCTTTGTTTATTTTGAAAATAACATTCTTCTGCAAAGCAGATAAAATCGCATAACTATGTGTATTGTCTTTTTTTAAATATGCCTCAAAAGTGCTTCTCTATAAAGGTCAAGACGTGTTTCGTCTCCAAGAAAGAATTTAGCATGCTGTCGTTTATCACAGAAACACAGATTATTATAATTACTGCCAAAAAAACATTAATTGCACCCCTCCTGCCTACAAAAATATGAAATGGTTTTTTAAAAAGCTTCAGGTGAAGATCAAATGCCATTTAATGTCTTGACCCGCATTCTCACAAAAGAGCATTTTAAATAAAGCGCTCTCTTCTTTAAAAAAGCTCGAGCTAAACCTTATTATCTCCATTAAAAGGTCTAATTGAACCCACATCAATCTATTGTAGTTCTTTAGCTGATCAGTATAGCAATTTTGCTCTCTTTTTTTTTCTCCTGCCCTTGTTGGGTAACTGGCAGAAAGTCTGAGATGAGTGCAATGAGTAAGGACAAGCTGTTAGTCGGTCCCAACAGGTGTCTGCATGAGCTAACTGTTCATTTTTAAACTGCCATGTGCTTGTAAATGGCTGATTCATTTCAATTATCACATGCGACTACAGTGGCCCATAATTCTTGATCAAGACGCAGTCACAGCGCTCACGTAGGTATATTAAAGCACTTATGTATTCATATGGCAAAACGGCAGCATGATCTTTTAGAAAGTCAAATTGATAGCTCGCAATTTTATTCTCGTTTTCAGCCAAATGTGTTTGCCCATTTGCGAGGCAATGGCAACGATCATTATATTTGTCTAAATGCATCACTGGTTGCTGGTGAAGGAGACGGGTGGGATGTTGCTGACACCATCATGCTTGTCTGGCTGCCTAGAAAACACTGCACAAATAGATTCGCTTTAATTAGAGCGATCATTAGGCTGGAAGTCTGTGATACCATGAGGCCCGTGGAGCAACAACTTTAACTACAGCTTGTGACAGGAAAGATACACTGCATTGACTGCAGATTAACAATGTGTAATGTTTGATTACATTCATGTTTCTGCCTTGGCAAATTTGCTTCATGCAATTATTGACTATTCCTCTCTGTTATTTGTACAGCTAATATTCCTTATGGAATTTAATGACCTTTAACTATTGTAGCTCCATTGTTAAGATATCTGAATAACGATGATCACTACAAATAGTTCTGCCATAATTTACTCTAAAACTCTGAAAAGCGAGATGGATAAGTAGTGCCTATGCTGGAAAAAATCCAAATTAATACAATTTTGGAGAAGTTTAGATAAAATTATATTACATTTATTTTGAATAAAAAAAATGGTGAATTAAGCTTGTTTTTATTATCAAATCTGGTATTCAGAATGGCTAATAAATGCAAATCCAGACAATATTTGTTGGAGTCAAGTTTGGGTCAACTAAAAGTAGCAATGTGAAAAATATTTTGAAATAATGAACAAAACTAAATAAAATAAAACAATTCTATGAGACACTGACTGTAATATAAAAAAAAACGTTTTAGTGTATTTTTAAAGGTTGCAAGTGTCAGTTCACACTGATGCAATTTGAACTGTAATGGTGTGAGGTCATACTATATGTTAATTGTCGTGTTCATTTTAAATAGAGAGACTCTTACTGATCAAGAGACAAAGTCTTACAAGGTTTACTTCTAAAAAGATTTTATTCTTTGCAATAAATAGATTCAACAGTCATACAGGAGTGTAACACACAGGCTAGCTAGGTACCAGATTTTTATCTCATTTCTTCTGCTTCAAGGCCCACTTTATCACAGTTGACACCCAGCTCTCTTTAGAGCATTAGATTTTAGAGCCAGGATTTACATTTATTGAATGCATATGTTTAAAAGCAGATGACCACCTTCTGAATGACCCTTCTTCTAATATTTGTTTTGTATCATCTTTAGGAAGGCATATGTCAATGTTTTATTATTAATAAAAAAATCATTTCCACCACATTAATATACGCTTATACCTTGTTCAATATAATGCACATTGATATTTATAATATATACTTTTTATAATAAGTAATATTTTACAGTACATTTTCAGTTGCAGTACCTGTATTGAACAATTACCAAAGAAGAAGTAGATTGTGTGGTAGATAGGTAGATAGGTAGGGAGAGAAGTGGTAGATTTAGGGATAGTATTTAGTTATTACCCAGTTTGTAATAACTATGATAAGTGGTATGTAGATGAGAAAGACTGCTTAATTATGTACACTCTTTACTTGAACTGGTTATTGCTCTTCTACCTTATTGGACTGCAAGTCTTAAATGGTATACATTTATATCTTTATATTAATATGTGAAGTTTGTTTGCAAAAACATAACTTTATAAAATTTTTAAATATCATGTTCTTATTTTGTGCATTAAAAAGAGTACAACTGCAAAAAAAAAAAAGAAAAAGATGATTGCTGAAAAATTCTAAGTATATTCTAAGTGTATTTTTTGCAAATTAATTCTTCATATTGCTACTGCATATGCACTTTAGGTTAAATGCTAACTGCATTTTAATGGCTTTATTTGAAATTATGAGTCTAATAATCTAATCTATCTGTAACTGCTTTAAATTGAAATAACCAATATCTTTTAAAAAGTGTTTTCTTTTTGCTTGATTCTTAAATAAAATATGAAGGTAACAAACAAAAAGTGGACAAACAAAAAGTGGATAAGCCATTATTTTCTCACCGTAAAGAAACCATTTAACATTTTACATTTTAAATTTGTAAAAAAGAAAAAAGTGCTGAATAAAATGTTAAAACCCAGAAATGCACTCAGCCTTTGTCATCATTAGGAGTAAAGTAACAGATACTGAGGGTTGATGGCACCATCATTAACAGAATTGACTTACAGTGAGAATCACACTGATCTTCTCCTCTCAGCATCACACCCAGGTTCCATTTAAAATGGAGACTACATTTGCATTGAAATCACATTTACCGTCTCAAATCAATCAGCAATATAAAAAGGAAAAGGAATGTGTGACTGACATAAAATACTTTAAGAAGAGCAGCTTTCTATTCATGGTGCCTGTATTGTCTTTTTTTGTTTTGTGCAGTAGCTCTATTTGGATCAGACTAGATTACCCAGAGGATGCAATTGAATCTGTTTCATCAACATATGTTGTAAATATACTTCTCTATATTTATTTTGACTTTCATTGAAAACTAACTTAATCTATGTTTTTATTTGCACTGGCTGGTGCAGTTTTATTATGAATTGTAGTAAAACAACAGTTAAGAACGGCTGTATCAGTACCGGTTTAAGTATGATTATCACCTTAATTAACTCTTTAATTATATGCCCCAATGCATACCTATTATTTTAATTACAAGCCTATATCACATTCAAACATCTAATTTCCATGGGTTTTGTGATGCTTCACAAAACTCTAGGATAACTCAGAGGTAACTAGCTCAGTTACCCAGTTAATACTTGTGAACAGAGCCTAAAACCTACATTCTAACTTGAGAAAATGTACCAATCAAAAATCTTTGAATTAATATTAATAATCATTGTTTTTATATTTAGATTTGATATTTCAACAGGTTGTTTTGCTTGTAGTCTTCGAACTTTAAACTATGGACCTTTAATTTACTGGAAAGCTGCATTTCTTTGCAGTTCTTCTCTTTTGTTAACAACAGATTAAGAAATAATTTTTGCTTGTTGCATGTTGCAGTGTTTACAGTGGAATAAAGTTTATTGTAAACGAAGCCGCTCTGAAACATTGAAAACACTGTGATCATGAGCTGCTTGTGTCAAGAATACACATATGTTACAAAGCAGCTATATATATATGATCTATTTGATATATTTGCAATTTGATAATCAAGCTAAACTGCTTTATGTTGTTTTTGCAGGCAATTATAGTATTTAAAGTGACCAGACAAGTGTCAAATGACTTTGTTTCATACAGTACACTGTAAACATCTTTTAATTAACATTTTCTTGTAGCTTATGATTCATTAGGGTTTTCTTTTTGTTTTTGAATCAAACTTGATCCCTGCTTTAGCTGCTTTAGATTTTCCCCAATGACCTCTATTGTTTAAAAGAGTGACTTTTAGTGACATTTCTATAACATTTCTATCGCATTAAAAATATGTTTGCATTTTTTTTACAGTACATGTACTTACTGTGAAAATATCTAAGAAAGTGCTTGATTGTATAAGGTAACTACGTGGGTTGATGTAAGGTTTCATGGTATTAGGGATAGTTATTACCCAGTTTATGTAATTATTGCGATAGTTACATTGTATATACTTACAATAAAGAACTGTAGAATAAACTCATACTGAAATATAGATATAAATCTGTACAATAACAGAAAAAGTCCTGTCAGCTCTTTTTTTTCTATAAATTACACACTGTAAAAAAACCATCCGTAAAATTGACAGTAAAAAAAAGCTGTGGTTGCCACTAGTTTAAAAAAAAAATTAATTTCTCATTTTTACAGTAAACTACCGTATTTCAATTATTTATAGAGGTAATATGTCTGTATTTTGAATTACCAACATTACAACACATCTTTTGTTACACAGATGGCACTACAGTGAAGACACTTTAATACAGCCATATGCAGGTGGTCTTGAGAAAGTTACATAATGATCCAATGCTCATCACAAGCAACTTTTCTCACAAGCAGAAAAGTGTATCAGTGTATAGAAGGTGGTCAGTGTCATTCACACAGCTACTAAACACCGGTATGGTAACACACATAAATTTATAGTCATGAAATAAACATTGTTTATCAACATTAGATGTTACATAAATCTCTAACTGATGGGGAAACAACTAAAAAGATCCATAGTAATGTCAACAAAAAGTCTAAAAAGTGATGTGCCATGCAGGGAATTCTGGGAAAGTCAATTTATGGTTATTTGCCGTATTTATTAAGGAAACATACTGTTAACCAGGTTACGGATTTTTACAGTAGCATTTAGAACGCAGATAGAACCTTATAATTACTAGGTGACGAATTGAGAAAAAAAATATATTATTATTAAATAATAATAATAATAATAATAATAATAATAATAATAATAATAATAATAATAA
>CAIGQZ010001336.1:20521045-20552548 GCA_903798205.1 Danio tinwini | reverse complement strand
AATAATAATAATAATAATAATAATAATAATAATAATAATAATAATAAACCATTTGTTAAATAACTGATTTGAGTTTTTAAGCTGTACTCATGAACACAGATTTTTACTCATGACTGCCACTTTGTCAATGTTAATATTCGACCCTGACTGTAAATCAAGTTTAATAAACTCCTTAAGACTAAAAGTAAACTGCTGTTGGATTTTCTGTAAACATTTTAATTGCCACAACAACAAAAACATGCTTAGAAATGGCAGGTCGAATTTAATGTGAAATATTTTAAGTAGAAAGACTGATATGGCATCAGTTTTGTAAAACAAATATAGTCCGATAACAGTTTATAAAAACCAAGAGTTAGTTTTTTGTCTGTGTCTGCTTGTGCATGTGGGTGTATAAATGGTCATGTCTCACACAGGCGGTGAGGATAACAGGCTGTGGCTGTAATGGTCATCCATCAATCACACAGACAGCAGTGAGGTTCAGACTTTGAGCTGGCATCTCTCTTACATGCTGTGCTGGCCATTACCTGCCTTATAACCAGACATGACTCTCTGTATAATGGCTCCCTCACAAAGCATTAAACTGAACAGAGAAACACACCGTGTTCTCACTTTATAAGGCAGATCTGAAAACACGCATTTAGAGTGAGTTTGTTTGATAATCATTTCAGCTCTCGCTCCCACTCACACCGATTTAGCTGTTAATAAAATTTGATTACTCTCTTTCAATGTGTCAATGTTATTGACTTGTTTAGTCAAGCCAGTGAGAGATGGGAAAACAGGCAATCCTACTCTCTAATCTGTTCAAATTGTCTTTTTCAATGAAAGTCACTTTCTATGGGAGACTGTATCAAAGTAAAAAAAAAAGTATTGTGAGAAATTTAAAAATGAAATGAAATCTCATTTTGAGATAAAGTCATACTGCTGCAAAATAGTCATTAAAGGAAAGTTGCAGTATTAGATTGAAATGAATTGTGAGATCAAATCACAAGTTATATGAAAAATGTCACCATTTGAGATGGAGCCATCAAGTTATGAAGTCACAATAAATGAGAAAATAGCGCTATTTATTCACATTGTAAAATATGAACTCATAAAGTATGAGATAATAAATTATATTAAATTGAAACAGTTACAATATATGAAATATAAAGCCACAATTATCATGATCACAATATAATACCACAATTATCATGGTCACTTCAAATAAGTAATTAATTACTAATTACATCAATAACATTTTATTTAAATGATTTTTGTAATGACTTTGTCTAAAGAATATTAGATTTACTCAGTAAGTAATTTAATTACTTGACTCAGTACATAAAATCCCTATACATTAAATCTTACTGCAACAGGCAATAAACAAGAAAGCCATTTAATCCTTTAAATCTGAGACAAACTGGCCTTTTAGCTTTATTAAAAATAACACTTAAGAAAAGTTAAACAATATATTCATCAAAACACAAAATGTTTCAAAGTATTTAACATTCATTGTTTCTTAAGCATGTGCAATTATGAGTCAAAATTAACCTTCTTTAGTTGAAAAATCACAAAATATGTATATATATAATATAAATGCAACACAATCTGCTTCTCAGATTTTTTACCACATAGTTGAAGTCAGAATTATTAGCCCCCATTTATTTTTTTCCCCAATTTCTGTTTAATGGAGAACAGATTTTTTTCAACACATTTCTAAACATAATAGTTTTAATAACTCATTTCTAATAACTGATTTATTTTATAATTGCCATGATGATAGTAAATAATATTTAATAGTTATTTTTCAAGACACTGGTATTCAGCTTAAAGTGACATTTGAAGGCTTAACTACAGTAGGTTAATTAGGTTAACTGGGCAGGTTAGGGTAATTAGGGTTTGTTCTGTAGACTACAATATTATACTTGTGCGTATACATTACATGAAAAAAAAATTTATTGTGACATATTGTAGGGTTTTTTGTGCAATATTTTGCTTAAGTTTAATTGTGTTATTTTTAAATTTCTAAATATGTTTGGTGAATAAAATAATATTTTAATAAATATATCTGTTTATTAAATCTGTTTTGTTTAAATGCACCAAAATACATTGCCTATATTCACTGAGAAATGAATAAAAATATCCATTTTCAAAATGAGGTGTACTTAATTATGCTGAGCACTGTACACTTGCAATTACAGTAAACATACTCATAATATTATATAAAGTGACACTGGAAAGCATAAGGTTGTAATTACAATAAAGTTGTTATATAAGATATAACATCATATTGCAGGTATAAGAGAAACAAGGTTGTATTATGAAATATTAAATCACTGTGAAACAAAGTTACAGTATATAAGAGAGTCTCAATATCAGACATAAAGTCAGTCGCACTGTAAGATATGAAGTCACAGTTTTGACAAACAAGTTTCAATTTGAGATCTAAAATCAGATTATGCCAAACAGTCACAATATTAGCTATAAAGTCAACTTGCGAGATAAATAGCTGCAATCACTATAAACAAAGTTTCGTTATGCTCCCAAGTTGCACTGTGAGAAATCATGTTGAAAACGCAGGAAGTAAAATCACAATTTAAGACACTGTAAAGTCATACACAGCTTTAAGGCATGCATTTGTAAGAATGGGTTTCGAACTATAGTGGTTCGAACTGTAGATCTGTCTAATAACTAAAAAGTTATAAGTATGATGGTGAAAATGTACATTTCTGGTCAAACCATCCTTCTGCAATCTTATACCAAAAACGGAAATAAGGACAGTTATAATAGCTAGAAATGTGGGAGAGCATTGCTATTATGTGATTGTATTGTATTGCAATACAGAGCAATTAAGTGTTGATGTTAAATCAAACGTAATTCACAAATATTTGAAAATGAAATTATTTAATGACAATAATTTCCTATGGTTACAACTGAATTAGTTAGAAAACAACTGCATAAAATGATAAAAACATGAAATTTTATTAATTGTATCCAGCTTAAATGTAAACTAAGGTTACCTGAGAGAGAGGGAGAGACAGGTGAGAGAAAGAAAGAGACAAAGAACAGAGATTAGGACCCAAAGAGAGCCTGATAGCAGTAGAGTCAGAGAAGAGAAGAGAGAAGCCAGAGCAAAGTTTACCACCTATTTTGTTTCTTTCTTGACCATGTGACTAAATCCCAAATACTGAGACATACAAACTGACCAATCAACCTGTGACCACATCATAAAAGTCCTCACACACAATAACCAGGCCCTGATCTAATCAGTATCTGCTTTTGGAATCTGTATGGACCTTCTTGGTGAAAAATACATGTTTTGCCATAAAAACAAATGCATATGATGATTTGCGAAATTGAATAAATTAAACTCTTAATTGCAAAAAAAAGAGAAACAATCGTAAACTATAAAGCAAACATTGAGGAAACAAATATGCAATTTGTGCGATAAACTACACAAAATCACTGTTTTTATTTTCAGATTATTGCAAGGTCAGTCTTACAAAGCAGACTGATATACTGTACATATATCACCCTCTTTGTAAACAGCTCACGCTCTGTAGGGGGTTTTGGCAGTATACTTTGTTTGGACTCGGTGCCTCTTGTCACTTGTTATTGTGAACGTGAGAGCCATTTTCTTCTCTTCTTTCTTGCGGAGCTGCTGAGGTGAGCTAGGAGTGGGACTTCAGAGCATACCGTGAGATTTTATGGCTTCTCCACTGAGGGATGCCTTAGTCGAGTTTCATCAGAAGCCCGCGCTGGCATCGTCTCTTTATCCTCCTCCTCTCTGCTTCTATGTGCACCAAAGGAAGCTCTGAGCATCTCAGTCTGCCACTAAACAGGTAGAGATCTCCCCGAGCAAGCTTCCCCAGAAATAGCTCCCGTATACAAGCCTTTTATAATCGCACGACTTTGATCACAGAAGTCTGTAACGCAAGCATCGCCTCCTTTTTGCGGTTTTGAGCATTTTGTATTTGCATGCATAGTTCTGTGGGCAGTATGCTTGTAATACATGCGATACATTGGAATTTTGAATTCTCTACCATCATTTACTAACTCTTCACTTGTTTAAAACCTATTTGAGTTTCTTTCTTCTGTTGAACACAGAAAAAGTTATTTTGAAGGATGCTGGTTGATGGTACAATGACTTTCATAGTAATGTTTTTTTTTATTGCACTCAAAAAACGATTACTGCTGCTTGTTCAAACTACCTGTTTAAAATGAGCTGAAACAACACAATTCTTGTAATTTCTTTGGCCAATTTGTTTGTTTTATGTTCAGGCCCCTTAAATCTGTAAACCAATAAGTTAACTCAAGTGTTTTGTGTTGGGACAACATGAAGGAACTGTGTTGATCCAACTATTTGGTTAGGGCTTAGTTCCCAGCTTGCTTTTTGTGGGATTGAATAACTGTCCTATACAGTTATTATAACGGTCAATAACTGTCCTAAAATTAGTTCTGAGATCATTCTCAATCAACTGTTTATGTAACTCATGAAATATGCCTAAAATGGCTCTTTTAGTTAGTTCATTTAAGATAACCTCAAATAAAACTAAGAGACTTTCGACAACACATACTGTAATAGACATACATGATACGATCAGATCTTTAAGTTTCAGTTAAATAAAATTACAAAACTTTAAACTTTTATTTGATAAAATCATGTTGGACCAACTCGATTGCATTTAATTATGTAAATAGTTTTTTTATTTTTACATCCTGCCCTCTTCCAATGAGTTTATCCAATGAGTTATTTTTTGAGTGTACAACGGAAGTCAGTGGGTAAAATCAACCAGCCTTTTTCAAAATATATTCTTTGTGTTCAACAGAAGAAAGAAAATCAAAAACGTTTTAAAGTCACATGTATGAGAGTAAATGGTAAGGTAATTTTCATTTTGGGGTGAACTATCAGTTTAAATTGGTGCAGTAATTTCTCTTTTTTCTGGTCTATGAACATATTCTTTTCCCAAAAAAAGGAAAGAAAGAAAGAGAGAAAGAAAGAAAGAAATTATTGCATATCCCAAAATTTGCATAAATTTGCATACTTTAAGCAATATATAAAAATGTGGAATATAAACATAATTAAACCTGGAAAATACAATTAAAGAGACTGAAACTGCAAAACACAATCATTTTCATAGGTTTCAGTGTTGATGTGTGTTGCACGTTAAGTTAACCTACATGCCTGTGTGTGTAATGTTTTTTCTTACTATGTAAGTCAATGGGTACAATCAAACATCATTTTTTTAAATATATTTTGTGTTCGACAGAAGAAAGAAACTCAAAAAAAAATTAAAATCACATGAATGAGAGTAAATGGTAAGGTAATTTTCATTTTTGGGTGAACTATGTTGGTGCAGTGATTTCATTTTTTTCTGGTTTATGAACATATTTTTTTTCAAAGAAAGAAAGAAAAAAAGAGAAAGAAAAAAAGAAAGAAAGAAAGGTGTTCGTCCCTCTGTATTTTTATGATAGCTTTAAGCATTTTCATTTTTATTTTTCCATCAAGCATATTTTATTGCAATATCCTAAAATTGACATAAAAATATGCTGATGTACTTTAAGCAATATATAATAATGTGGAATATGAACATAATTAAACCTGGAAAATACAATTAAAGAGACTGCAAAGCACTATCATTTTCATTGGTTTCAGTCATGATATGTGTTGCACATTAAGTTAACTTATTACGTGCCTGTGTGTGAAAAGGAGAGAAAGTGTGTGGGTTTGTGTACACATGTGTCTTGGTCTTTTACTAGGAATCGACAGTGACCTTAAAAACTGATGGATGGCTCGCGCGGCGGCAGAATACAAAGGCAGACATGACTCCCCTTTGGCTTAGCTTAAGGTCGCCACCGATGGCTCTTGTCTGGGCGTAAAAGACAATTCATTTCCACCGGCCTTAATTTCAGGAACCCAAGCATCCCCTGTCTCCACCTCGTCATTGCTAAAGACGTCAAGAGGAATTAGAGGGACTGCGAGTTTAATTAATTTCTAGGAAGGGCAGAGAGTGGCATTAGGAGAGGTGATGGCGCTCTGCGAGATTGACAAATCTGGATCTTTATTTGGGTCTCAGTCATCTAACCTCATCCAGCATCGTTCTGATATTTGGCAAAAATGTCACCTGAGTGTTTTCGACCATCATTGTGCGACAACAGTGAACGGCATTTCAAAAATAGATACAAGGAATGAGACGGCTTAATCTAATGAACCTGTATTATGGCTTTCTGTATTGGACAGAATCGTCTTATTGTATGCAGTGCATCAAACGACCTGAAAGCTCACATCCTGTTTTTTCTTTTTGCCAGCTTGCCCTAGGCTTTTTTTCACTTGTCATATTTGGAAACTCCTTAAAATATATGTGAGGATTCAACATAATTTAGTTTTCAATGAAGCATGTTACTAAAGCAGCCGAAGGGGTAAGACAGGATTCATATGCTATAGCTATGAATATACAATACCTCGCAGACTGCCTCTGAGAAAACATATGTGAAGTTCAAACCTGTCACTGACTTTTACACCAATCATAAACCTTCTTATAACAGATGTTTCAACTCAGTGTGTTAATGAAGATGAAAATGGAAAAACCCGGTAAAGCACTTTTGTCGTCTTTGTGTTTCACCTTGTGACATTATTTTTGGCATCATTCATTGACATCTGTTTTTGGTTAATTTAAATGTATTTTCTGTCCATATTTCAGGTGAACTGCAAAACAGTTCATATGGAAGGTCATCTTTTCAGTTCATCTTTTCAGAGGTCTCAGTCCACTTATTTGGTGTGTATACCAAGGTTTGCACACTTATTCAAATGAACTGCAAAAAACAAAGCAATCACAAAATCTGCAATGAACAGCCAATTATCACCTGTACACAGTAACTTAATATATTCATGTTTCAATAATTGTAGTTCACCCTAAAATATAAAGTTTGTCATAAGTTTGGGAGTCCTCAACAACAGGCATGCAAGGTCAAAACAGTACATTCATTGTCTAATAATATTTATTTTTACTGAATTATATCAACAACTCTGATATGATTTGTTCAGCAATTCATTACTCAAAATTCCCTGCAGACTGTGATAACCCTGCTGTTGTGATTGGTCTACTGCATGCATCGCGTGTCGAATGCCCACCTTGGCTTATCAACCATTGCACTAAGGTGTTGCAGCAGTCATGGTAGAGATTATATGTGTGAGGCCAGAACATGAACGTTTGATAAAGGACTGCAGTTTGTACACCAGCATATTGCTCTATTCTTCCTCATAATTTTAATCTTCCGTCAAGTAATGCATTCATTTATTTTCTTTCGGCTTAGTCCCTTTATTTATCAGGGTTCGTTATTGATCATAGTTCACCCAAAACATATCCAGCATTTTTTTTTGCAGCAGCAGCAGCAGATGCCCTTCCAGCTGCAACCAAGCACTGGGAAACATACACTCATTTACACACATACACTACTGCAAATTTAGCCTTTTCATTTCCATAGATAATTACATTAGATGTTGCCTACGTTATTGTTGTCTATTGGAAGGAATGCGTCAATAGAGCTGCCATTTTAGTACAGAGTAGCGCTGCTTTAAAATGACTATAGGACCAAGGTGCAGTGGAGGACTGGCCATTCAAAGCCAGAGATATATAAACATATATCTATGATTGAGAGTTTTCCCGGTGGTCAGTATGCAAATATATATATTTTTTTATTATGAAAATTATAATTTTACATCACTTTTCTACATCGATGGATAAGTGACTGTACGGGCATTGCTGACAAAAAGAGTGTATTAGTGTCATTGTTAAATTTGATCTAATCCGTGTCCTGATACAGCGCCCTTTCCTGCTTTCACTTCTCATTCTAACAGAGGGAGCGATTAGTTTGTGAATGAATCTCCATTGAACGACTCGTTTACTTAGCTGACAATAATACAAGTTTCTAGCACCGCAGCATCTTGTTGTCATATTTCATTTAACTTGTTTGCTTATTTTATTTAACTAAACTAGCATAAGCCTTGTATTTGGTGCGAGTTGGTTCTACTTTGCCTTATGGTCAATGCAATGCAGTAAGAGACTTTATTATCATCAATCACGGTACTTGTTGAGCACAAAAGTTTGTAACATACAAATTGTAAAAAACAAAATCTTACCAATGAAATGTTCTGCCTTTGTGCTTTGTTTTCTTTGTTTGCTCGTTACTACACCCGTACACAGCGCTTAAGTCCAGCAACTTCAGATTGGCTTTAGTCTTGACTAGTGCAGTTGATAACCTTTTGTCCTGGGAGCACTGCACAAATGTGGCTGTGTTATTGACAAATGCTCAGGGTCAAAATTTGTAGGTACTAATATATATACTTTTGAGGTACCAATATGGACCCTTCAAGTACAAATGTGTACCTTTTGAAAAGGTACCACCCCAGTGACAGCTCGCGTTCCTTTATTTCTGAGAGTGTACAGGTACGTAGGTTGCTGTAGCTGCAAAATGACATTAACAAATAAAAAACCTGAGTGCAATCTTTGCAACATGGTAATCTGCTACAGTGTTTGAAGGTGGTACAAGTTTTACTGGGTCTGCCCATACTACAATGGGGTAGGCAATGTTTCACTGAGACAAACTGGCTCAAAGATCCATTTGAAAAGCAACTTGCTTAAATTACTTTTTTTTTTTTTTTTTTTTTTTTTTTTTTTTGAGAGGCGGTAACTTTATACATAGTGCGCAATTAGATTTAAAACTTAGCTGGATGTTTTCATTAACTTAGAGCTGTTACACACTCTATGAAATGTCCTTTGCATAAATCCATAAAAGGGGCAATTTAACAAATTTTCAACTTCAGATGACACCGATTATATGGAAAACCTAAGATGTGAAATAAAGGTTCATTGATTCTCATACAGTATTTCATATGATGTTTGTCACCATATTTTATATAATTACATTTGGATTTAACAGTGAATAATTAAAATTAAATATTTAAAGAAATGTAAAATTCAGTGCATCACGTCACCTACGTTATTGTTGTTTATTGGTTGGAATGTATCGATGGAGCCGCCATTTTGGTACAGGGTAGAGCTCATTTGAAATGAATGTGGGACCAAGGTGCAGTGGAGGACTGGCCATCTGGAGCCATAGATATATAGACATATATCTATGATCGGGAGTTTTCTCGATGGTCAGTATGCAAATATTTATTTCCATCACTTTTCTACATCGATGGTTAAGTGACCACACGAGAGTTGCCAACAAAGAGCACGTGTTTGAGAGCAGGGAAATGTATTATCCTTCCTCTCTGTTAAATTTGATCTAATCCATGTCCTGAACAACACTTTCACATCGCTTTCACTTCTAATTCTAATAGAGGGAGCGATTCGTTTGTGAATGAATCTCTGTTATAAACGACTCATGTGGACCATCGATATCCCTGTGTCTCAATGTGCATATCCACCTTTTTTATCTAAATGGTATATAACATTTAGAATATTCAATAATTTAGGGTGGAAAGTATGCACATTGAGACGCAGGCACTGTTATCAGGAACACTCATCAGTTACTTCAAAAGCTAGCTGTTACATCACTAAGTTGACAATAATTTAAGCTTCTGATATCGCAGCATCTTGTTGTCCTATTTCCTTTACATTGTTTGCTGATTTTATTCAACAAAACTAGCATAAGCCTAGAATTCAGTGCAAGCTGGTGCTACTTTACCTTATGGTCAATGCAGTATGTGACTGTATTATCATCAATAACATTACTTGTTGAGCACAAAAGTTCGTATCATGCAAAATCGTAAAAAACAAAATCTTATCTATGAAATGTTATGCCTTCGTGCTTTTTTTTGTTTGTTTGCTTGTTACTACACCCGTTAAAAGTCCAGCATCTTTAGATTGGCTTTAGTCTTGACTAAGTGCAGTTGATGACTTGTCCTGGGAGCACTGTATAAATATGGTGGCAGTATGCTCAGGGTCCAAATGCGATATCTAGTATATATATTTATGGTTGAGTCATATGGATTACTTCACACTGCAGTATCATTGTTGCAGTTTGAAACATCATCTTTTTTGTTTTGCAGAAGAAAGTGATGTTTGAAGGAGGGAACAATTACACACCGTCTTAAAGAGCATTTATAAGATCTATTTTTGCCTCTTACTAATACACTCACAGACATCAAACAACTTCATTTGCATCCTACATTTACATTCGCTTAATTCATGCATGCATTTTAGGGATTTGTAAGCATCATCACTTCCTTGAAAGGCACTTACTATTTTTACCAACTCTAGCCTTTTCTTACCAGAACAAACATCATTATGCACTCCCATGGGAATCGACTGCTCCATGAATATTCCGAAATGAATGGATCGTCCCCCGTACTTATTTACAAATCATCCGGTCTGGATTGGAGCTAAATAATCATTAGTGTGGATGAGAGTGGGAGGCTGTGTAAGAGAATTGGCCTGCAGCTCTAAAGCTCAGGAGGCTGATGAGGCCGGTGTCAATGCACAAGATCAATAAACGACAGGGACGTATTTAATATCGTTTCTCAGCCCTCTTTTCCCCATAGACTGGATCTCTCTGGCTGGAACTTTCCTTCGCCTCAGTCTCTCATTTCAGCCGCTTCACCCCGTGAGAATGAAGGGGGCGGTAGATTTCAAAGCTAATCCTTTCCCAGAGCCTCAAACCTGTGCACATGTGGGAGTATGTCCAGTTTAAGGCATGGGAGGGTTACTTTTAAGATATATTGTACTACTTACTACTTAAGAAATACATTCTGTAAGATATCATAATGCATTCCATTCAACAGCATAACTGAATTACACTGGATTGATTCAGCACATAACGCATTTGTTTAAAAACATGAAAACCAAGTTAAGAAAAAATCTTCCAGTATGGTACATTAGTTTAATTCACGGAAAACAAGTCTAAAGCTCTAAAGCTGTTACTTTTTAAATAAATCTTGTTTTAAGGATTTTTTTTTTCAAGACATTAATCTTTGTGAGCATCTTTTGTTCTGTGAAAATTTTTGCTATTTAAATTATATGGAATTGCTGATATGGAAGTCTTGCTTGATATGTAATTATGCTTGCACTTCAAAACAAAATAATGATTTCCTAATGAGTTTTTAATTAGCTTTATTTGTTTTCCTGTAAAAATACCTTAATGTACATTAATTAAAACAAGAAAAGTACTTTCACAAGACATTATAGGCTGCTTTATGGACTGTTTTTTTACATACATGTGTATTTTATTTTATGTCACAAGTGTCCATTTTTTTTAGTACAAGTGTACATTTAAAGGTTTTATTAGTTGTTTGTATTTACACAGTTTTATTTTTTTGTTTAGCAGATACTTTTATCCAAAGTGACTTACATGGGGCAATTACCCTTATAGACACGGAAGGAATGCAGGTCTCTCTAAATAATTTGAAATATCTCCCAAGTGGACACTGAGGCTGTCAGATTATTATGGTCAATTATAGCTGTGCTTCTAAGTGGACCAACAGTGTTTGTCGATGTCAATAATACTGAAGAATAGGGTTGGGTATCGTTTGGGGTTATTTCGATACCGGTGCTAAATTGATACTTTTAAAATGGTACCAGTGCCTGAACCAATACTTTTAAGCCACAAAATCATTTGACAAAAAATATTTTAATCATTTTAATTGAACAGTATAATTAAAGTTTAAAGTATACATAAATTCATATTTAATATATTTGAATTGCATTAATAAATTTATTTTGATAATTTGATTGTTTGCATTAAATCCAAAATTTGCATTATGCAATTAACATTACATTAGCTTACTACTAACCTGTGGAAAGGCTGTCATCAAAATCAGGCAACACTTTTTTTAGGGTTGGGGCTTGTGACTACGTTTACATGGACATCAGTAATCTAATTATTTGCATTAATCTGAATAAGACAATAATGGAGAAGAAGGCCAAAAAGAAAATCCAGATCTTCACAAATATCAAAAATAAATAGTTTAATATAAAAGGTAGCTAAATATTTACTGTTTTATCAGCTGTTTTATGGTATAAATGTTGATCAACTGACAATAATATACTGATGAAAACATGTCAAACTTATCCCTTTGCATGATTCATTTTATACATTATTGCAGGACAAGACATACAGTAGTTTATATTTTGCAGTTTTTCATTTTTAAAAAGGCCTCCTGACTATTCATATAAGAACTGCTTTTTTTGTAAATCATTTCTCTTGTAAACACCTATATAGAAGAGCTAATAATGCTTTGATACTTGATGACTTTTTATGTAAAGCACCTTTCAAGAAACCCAAGGTCACTGTACAGCACACACACACACACACATATTATATATATATATATATATATATATATATATATATATATATATATATATATACACACACACACAATTCAATAATTAAAAAATAAACCGACAGTATAAAAAATAGAGAAGAAGAAAAAATACAAGGACATGATACAGAATGTAGTATGCAGTTATAAAGAGTAAGTTATTTTGAAAAGATAAGTTTTAAGTCTGGATTTTAACAGAGGGAGAGAGTCAATGTTGCAGATGTCAGGAGGAAGATAATTCCAGAGTTTGGGAGCAGAGCACCTGAAAGCTCTCCTCCCCAGTGTGCTGAGACGGGCAGAGGGAACAAAGAGGTAAATGGAGGAAGAGGATCTAAGGGAGTAGGAATGAGTGGTGATATGGAAGAGATCAGACAAATAAGGTGGGGCGAGGTTATGGATGGCCTTAAATGTATGCAGGAGGATTTTATATTCAACTCTGGGTTGGATTGGAAGCCAGTGCAGGTCTTGTAAAATGGGGGTGATGTGGTAAAAAGGAGTTTTGGTGATGATGCGGGCAGCTGAGTTCTGGATCAGTTAAAGCTTATGGAGGGATTTCTGTTGAAGATCATAAAGTAAAGTATAGAAAATAATCTATAAGTACAAATGCTAATTAATTATTTATTAAAAAATATTTTTATTGCAATTATAATGTAATACATCCACATTTTATGTTTTATAATAAATTGTATTTAGTAATTTTATATTATGCTGTTTTACTAGTTCTGAATCTTGAATCCTGTCTACTGTACATGTTACTGCTCTTTACAATTGTATGTAAAAATGGGAAAGAGATTAGAGAAAGAGTCCAAGTACTGGAGAGTGGATCCGTCATGGTCTGTGCACACTCCTAGTGATGACTCATCTGCTTGTCTTGTCTGTTATATATGATAGTGAGAAACTTCATTATGACTGCAGCGAGATACAGATACAGTAGATGCTGGAAAACATTTTGCAACATTTCCGTAATGGGCTTGATGCTTTCCTGATTGACATTATTGCCAACTGCTGTTCTGCAATTGAGCTCTATGGCAGCTAACAGGAATGATGAGATAAGCTCTCTAAATATGTTAAGTCATCTAATTTGCTCCTTTATTGCCTGTCAAAGATAATTACCCAGTCAACATGTCTCAGCGTCCTTCCATAGCTTAATTGATGCAAATTGTTGCACCAATAAAATGGTAATTGTTTAAAAACACCTTAAAATAACTTCTTCCACTCAAGTAGCCCATTTTAAGCACTTTACACTTACAGCCCGTCGACAGCAAGTTACACGCTCTCTTTATCAGGAGGTCACTAATAATGGGAAGAAAGTGATAACATGTCTCACCCATTTCACACTAACAGTAATTTGCTGGTGAGTCAAATGAGACCACTGCGACTCTCCATTGCAGATGGGTTTTAGGGCCCAATCGTGATCTTGTCTGACCCCGTCTAACTGGCAGGGGAGGGGCTGTCCATGAACTCTTATGACCCATGAGCAGCTGGGTTACTGAATGAGTGACTGATGGGAAATGAACTGATGACAGATGCCGACTTTTCCAGTGACTCCTGCACCACTGTCACAACCATTTTGGGATTACGACAGTTCTCACCTCTGTCCCCTGAGGCAGCGCTTCTCAACATGCCGGAGGCAAGTAAATTTCAGGGCTGAAGGGTCTGACATCGAGGCAGAGGCGGTCCTGGGTCGAGAGGAAGATGGCATCGTTAATAATGCTTTCCTATAGCCATGGGTCAAAAATTGTGTGTGTGTGTGTGTAAGTGTATACCGTATGATGTAAATATATATATTACAGTTTTTCTCAGTTGCTTTGGTGTATTTCTCAAAATTTTGTGCACATTTGAATTTGTGCACATCATAGTAGCAGTTTCTCATTCCTTCCAGCAAATTGCAAATGCTTTTGGACATGCATCAATTGCTTTCATACAACTCTCTGCTGTGTGTTACATTATCATTTGCTTATGTCATTTCCGTCAAAATTTACTAAACTTGTGGATGCTGAATAGTCATTCCATATAAAACTAATAGTCCCCATTTCATTACTTTCATTACATACAAAAATGTTGAATTAGTTGTCCAAATCTGTAAAGCTCATTTTATCAACGCAATCTCACAGCAATTCGTAACTTTTTGATTTAGTGGCTAATTTGTATGATCTAATTCGTAAAAATAGTTACGATTTGCTCATCACCCAATGACGGTTGGGGTTAGTGGTGGGGTGGTTGGGGTTAGTGGTGGGGTTAGGTGCCACGCCTCCTTTTTAAAGTCGTACATTTTTGTACGACTAAACTCGTACGACATTGTACAAATTAGCCACTAAACTGACAAAATAACGTAAAATACTTACGTTTCCTCGTAAGATTAGGCTGAATTTTATTTAAAAACTTTAAATCTTTTTTTTTCTGAAAATGTCTTCTAAATTGAACAATTAATTAATGATTTACAGACCTGTGTATGTTGTAGGTTCAATATGTACTGCAATATTGTTTACAGTTGTGAACAGCTCTACCCAAAGGAAGTTTATGTGTGTTGTAAATAAGGGTGTATTTATTCTTTTGCACAATGCTGTGAATAAATTAGAATTGTAAAGAGCATCTGCAGTAAAAATGTAAAACATACATATTCAGTGTCTTGTACTCAGATACCTCACTAAATGCAGTGAGGTCTAACTTTACTGTAGTTTTCAAATGGCTGTGCAAATAGTATATAGTGCGGTCTTGAGCATTTTCGAGGACGTGTCACCAAAATCAGACTTTTTTGGAAAAATGTACAGAGTAAACTGTCATGATGAAAACATGACAAAGCCATATGACTATCTTGTTCATAAACAATGGTGGCAGGACTTTGCATTTTTATGACACTGACACTTTCATTAGCATGAATACTTGCTTTTGAGGAATGAGCTATCCATTTTGAGCAAGTGACACGCTTTTGCAGGTTATCCACTAGGTTTTTGCACTAATTGTTTTGAGAAATGCATTGTGCAATTAACTGTTGCATTACATTAACTGTTGTGCAAATGTAAAAAGTGTTGTGAGAAATGCACCAAAGCGACTGAGAAAAACTGTAACACATTTACTCACACCCATGCATGTGCGATAGACAGACAGAGATGGATGGATGGATGGATAGATAGATAGATAGATAGATAGATAGATAGATAGATAGATAGATAGATAGATAGATAGATAGATAGAGTTGAAGTCAGAATTATTAGCCCCACTTTGAATTTTTTTTTCTTTTTTAAATATTTCCCAAATTATGTTTAACAGAGCAAGGAAATTTTCACAATATGTCTGATAATACTTTTACTTTCTGAAAAAGTCTTATTTGTTTTATTTCGGCTAGAATAAAAGCAGTTTTTAATTTTTGAAAAACCATTGTAAGATCAAAATTATTAGCCTCTTTACGCTAATTTTTTTTCCGATATGGTTAACAAACCATCATTATACAAAAACTTGCCTAATTACCCTAACCTGCCTAGTTAACTTAGTTAAGCCTTTAAATTTCACTTTAATCTGTATAGAAGTGTCTTGAAAAATATCTTGTAAAATATTATTTACTGTCATCATGGCAGAGATAAAATAAATCAGAAATGAGTTATTAAAACTATTATGTTTAGAAATGTGTTGAAAAAAATCTTTTCTCCGTTAAACAGAAACTGGGGAAAAAGTAAACAGGGGGGCTAATAATTCATAGGGGCTAATAATTCTGACTTCAACTGTAGATAGATAGATTTTTGTTTCTTTGTGAACAATTGGCTGACATCAAAAATAGTACACATAGCATAACCACAGTACATTAGAATGACAGAAACATTGCTCACATGAAAAGTGCTTATGACATCACACTCCTACATCAAGAAGAGCAATGGTTTTGGGAAACTGAAGCATGATGTCAGCTTTTCATTTATTATTTATTCTCAATCCCATCAACTCTTTTCAGCCCCTTTTTGAAAACCACCTTTTGGCTTTTTCCCCGTCAAATGAGTGACATGCAGATACGTACGAATCTTACATGAGAGGAAATACCCCTCAGTGAAATCAAGTTACCTGTGGTGCTCCAAACAGTTCTTAAGGAGGATTTGGAGGTTTAGGATAATCTTAGGGCAAATCCCCAGAGGAAAGGGGTGTACTGAACTACTCTCGTGGGTTTGGCATCTCTTGAGTTCTGATTTGAGTTCAAGTGATTCAGATGAGTTTAAGGCTCTAGTATAAAACATGACTGCCTTCTGCTGTGTTGTTGTATCAGCAATGGCTGTGAACAATAGACAGTTCATGCCTCTGACACTCAATAGAGTTGAGCAACAGTAGGTTTGAGCCACATTATTTGTGTGATCTATTGTCAGGCTGCTTAATTATTGCTTTTAATACTTGGCGCCAGCATTAATTATTTTGCAACTGCACCTTGGTGAAGGGATTTGAGGACGGCTTTTGTGCTTGTTGTACTTGCACAAAAGACCTTTGTGCTTAATTAATTCAGATAAAGAAGGGAAAAAAATCACAAGCGTTAGATATTTTTTGAAGTCGTATCTTATTCATAATTGTCCTGGGTGACACTGTAAAGAGTGGATGATATATACGATTCAACAAGCATTTAATAGCCTTTATATTCCCTTGTCAGGCGGATCACTTGACAATGCAGTCAGCCCCCCTACCAGCCTCTGCCATTTCTAGGTGTTTCTCGCTACTGGAGGTCTATGGAGAATAATGGCTTTACTATGGGGAGGCTGCATGCAGCAATATGACGACAACTTCTCCAAGAAAATAATCCTACGAGGTTTGAGTGTTTGTGATTACATAGGCACATAAATATGAGAAAAATATATATTGAGGATTCACCCCTGTATATTAATATTACTGATTTAGACAGGCATCATCCTGTGCAGTCAGCGCACTCTGGAAGATGAAACCCCTCATTAGCTTAAATGTTAACCGACATTAACTTTCATATCCTGAGAGATATGAAAAATCATGTCTTTTTCTTACGTCACGCTTTCAGAGTTATTAATAACAAAGAAGCGGTTATTTTTAAAAGCCTGGGTCCTTTAATTATTTCACTGTGATTTAATATTAATACTGGAAGACTGCAAATCTGGATCTGATCTTATTTTTCTGAAGTAAAAAGTAAAACAATATATTTTGTTGGCACAGCATATGTGTTTGGAATTCATAAATGCTGCTCATGAATCCTCATATTGAAACTCTAAAGGCTTCCAGATGTTTAGAATGCAGTCTCATCAGGATTTCTCAATATAATACACAATTAGAGCTTTATTAGCTGCTTATACGCTGTGATCCCCCTTTCACACTATTCCTCCTGGCATCGTAAATGAATTTCGCTCATTAGCAACCCGTTCCCCCTTCAATGAAACTTGCTTTATGAAGAAATGATACATGATAGTCCTGCTGCCATCGCTCTGTCATGAAATGAAAACCTTTATTGTACAGAATGCCAGGGAGTTAATGGCAATTTTTGTTACTATAGTAACATAGGAATAGTGTAGTACCTGTGTGTAATGTAATGTGTTGTAGATATACCAATTATAGCATTACACACCATTCCAGAAATAATAATGACTCTTTTAAAGTGGCGCGAGCATGTTTTGAATGAGACCCCTAACTGTGTTCAAAAAGCAAGAATGAAATCTCGCAGTGAAAAATTCCCAAGTTAGATCTCACATTCTCTCAAGAAAAACATCAAGCTGATTCAGACGAAGGAGTTGGTGTTTCACGGCAGTGCCACTAGAGTTCACTCTAAATCAAAAGTAAAATGAGGCAAGATAACAGATGCATACTCATCCAGGAATATAGAAACACAAAGAGGCAAAAATCCATCTTTTTCATACTTTACCAACACTGTTTTGTTTCTAGGAACTGTCGGTTTCCTTGCAGTAATTGAGATTCCAAAACACTCAAGTGGCAGAATGCCAATTAGACAAGCTATTTTGTGGCCGGTCATAACTTTCTTGAACTCAACATTATTCCTTTCTTTTAGACTGTCAATATTTGCAAGAAAAGCCAGATTAGAAGCCAATGTCTGTATTTAACATTGATGAAAATTGCTGTGAAAATCGTATTCGATTAGACCTGAACATCTATATTCCTTTGCGAACAACGATGGCTCATTGAGGCGCAGAGTAAGAGTTCATGTTGCCTGAGGTCCAAACGTGACAAATATTCATTATAAGGCATTAATAATTGAAAGCCCACTCCCACAGACGCAGGAGCTGACACACACACATTGCGCTGGCACCAGAGCTCTTGTTTTATTTGAATTTGAGAAATATTAACTAGAACTGACTTGATCTTTTAGGCTGCAGCTCCAATTATCACCTCGCATGGCACTGAGACGTTTTCATGTCTGCCAATTAAACACAAGCAACATTTAATAGGACAGAAGGAGAATGCTTGAAGCCACCCGCCACATTTTACTGCAGTGTGAACCTTTATTCTCAGCCTCACACCTGTGTGATAAAAACATACGCATATTTGTTGTAGATGAATTAAAAGCACCTTTAAGAGGGCTATGCTTGTTCTGTTTTTTTTGTTCCAATACAGTACAACAGGGCGTTCGTATACTCAAACTGGTGACCGGTTCTTAAAACAGCTCTTTATATTCTGCTCGTTCAAACACTTCTATTTGGTTTTAACAGAGAGCTGTGGTTGTTTTGGACAGAGCGCTAAGAGGAGAGTGTCACCTCTGGGCTCTGAAGAGACACTCAATCAGAGACCTGGTGTAGGATGTTTTCAGTCCAATCAAGAAAGGACAAAAAGAAGCCCAAAAACTCCTGCCTGTTAAGATGAACTGACAGGCCCAGAGGTGCAAGAGGGAGATCACTGAGCAAGGGGCTTATGAGTCAACTTAAGACCGAGTCAATTAAGTCCATGCCCTGACCAACACTGGTGACTTTAATAAACTGCCAAGCACATAGAATCCAATAACTCATGGGATGAAACGGACATAATTTTGACAGAAAGGTGAGCCTGGAGATGAATAGATTCCAGCGCTGTTCCTCCACACTACTGAGGGTGGGCTAAGAAAGCAAACAAATGCTATGAAGTAGTTTACTCACTTTAGATGTTATAATAAGACAGGCTCAGGTGGAAAGCTTGATACTGGAGCGCAGGCTCTCGTTAAGATGAGGAAAATCCTGTTTCACAAGCCTCCATTTCCACTTCTTGCAGTCACTGGTCTGTAATGGGAGAAAAATACACAAGGTTCTAGGGTTTTTAAACAGAATTATATTCACAAAATGTTACATTTGCTATTTACTTAAGACCCATGAATACTGGGATCACTTTGATTCTCATAAATCACTGCTAAATATTAATTCAAGGAACACAAAGCCAATATTGCATTATTTTCTGCCTTGGTTATTCATGTTAATCAAAGGAAGAGGAGAAGCTGAATAATTTCCCTTGTTGACAAAGCCCTCATCTGACTCTTTTTCAAAATCATAAGGCACATGACTCATCTCCAAGTAAACAGCCCTTGAGGTGTTGCATTCAGTGGAGGAGAAATAACATCAGGCGTTTATCAAAGCAAAAACAATTTCGGATTAGATATGTCACCGCGAGAGATGCGGGTGTCTGACGATGACCCGCTCCGTTCTTCCTCAGTGGCCTTTATACCACTTTGATTCCTGACCTACTGCCACAAGGCCAGCTCCACATGGATCATCTGTCATGGCTTCTGGCTTCCTCCATGACTATTTTATTACACCATTCCTAAATTACTCATGAAGAGTCTCCGCTTTTTCTACCAGATATTGGTTTACTACGTATGCACAGAGAATTAAACTAATTTTAAACAGAAATGTATTAGAATCCATCTTTCTGTCAAGTGAATTACATTCAGGCCTAGGATTTATCGCTGTGGTTAGAGGGCAGCTCTAGGTATCCAACTCTATCATAGATCATATTTTTTAATAGTACTGTTGCCAGGTTTGTTTTGGCAGCTATTGATAATTAATGAGACCCTACGGCTAGACTTAGCAGGCAAAGCCAACTCTTACAACTATTCTTTTGATTATTTTGAGTGGAGAGTGTTTGATGTGTGGGACAAAAATGATCTTTGAAATCTTTGTCAATACAAGACGTGTGTAAAAGTTCCCACGAGACATTTGCTGAAATAAGCTTAACTTAAACCTAAATGAATGATAATGCATTTATAAAATGAACAGAAAAGGTTTAATTGATCTGCTTGGATTGTCGGTTTTGTATTGTTTTAAGCTTTGCTTGATGATGGTGAAGATGACAAGGATTTGATTGAGCATACTGCAGCTTGAGGTGAAAATGTTGCATATATGGAAACCTTCTTGAAATTGCAGTAATAATATTTTATATTTACACTTTCTTAAAATGACAACAAATACATAACCAGCTGTATGAGAAAAGCCTTTTAGTTTTTGCATGAAAGACCTACTACTATAATTCAACGCTTCACATATCCCTGATGTCCTCTGTATATATCCCAAAAGTTCATGAGTCTGTGTTCAGAGCAGAGCTTAAGTTAGTATTTACTGTAGATTTGTACTGTGTGCAAATTCAACTTAATTTAGATGGAATGATTCAGATTTAATATTTACTTAATACAAAATATGTTAATTGCTATCCCCTGAAGATTTCTATATATTTTATTTATTTATATAGGCTACATATTTAGCATGTGAAATGGGGATTAATAAAAAGTATTTTTTTTCTGCCAATTTGAATAAACTTTGAAATTTTGAACATATGAAATTTGTCCAAGCATGTCCCATTAAAATGCTCTTACATATAAAGCATAGTTTAGTGAACTGTCCTATTTATATAGTGTGTTATTTGATCTGCTAATTTTGTAAATTACTCGAATTGACACGTTTGAAGCTAGATTCAATTCAAGTATTACAATCTCTAGTTAATTTGGAAATTGTATAAAGGCTTATTGGAAGGATACATTTTGTAAGAAGGTTTGTTTGAAGACTCGGCGAGTCATTTGAGTTAGGAATCGATTCGCTGAAACGATTCGAATTAAAAGAGCGCCAAACGGACAGCGTTATTTTAAATTAAGGAGGACTAACGAGCGCCAAGCGGACAACGTTAATTCGAAGAAGGAACAACGAGCGCCAAACTGACGTCGTTAATTTGAATAAGAAACAATGTACGCCTAGTCGTAACGGTAGTAATTTAATTGCGTTTTTGCTTTTTTAAGTCATCGTAGGCACTAAGGCATGTGCTGCTCGTAAATCACTTACTGGTTGAACTGAAATATTTACGCCGCCGAGATAACCCGCAGTCAGGAACACGAGGTTTGCGAATCTTTACTTATTTTACTCATATAATATTAAGATTTTATGTGCTTATATATAGGACATTGTCTATCCTATTTCTAAATTGTGTTCCCAATAACTTAATTCTTTGACTGGGCGGCCCAATTTCTGGAACAAGCAGGCTTTGCATATGTTTGTCATCAGAAATTTGAAAAAGCCGTTATAGCCGCTTAACAGTTAGTTCCAAGTACCAACAGTTTTTTTAAACCGGAGCTAAAGCGAGTTCGTAAGTTTTATGTACTTAAGATTAGTTTTTAATCTATTTCGTTCTATTTTACTCTTTGAACGATCAACTAATGATAACAGGCCAAGGAAAACAATTAGCCTACCACATTTTAAATTTTTTTTTTCAGACCTGGACAATGCATGCAGCTATATGTGAATACGGAATAGATGCTCTCATGATTTTGCTGTAAAATATTTAATCTGCTTGCTCGTATTTTGTGTTGCAAGATTTGCCTTTCTTTTTATGTCTAACATTAATTGTTCTTTGACTGAGTTTTTTTTTCAATGAATAAGTCAAATATACCGTTATGAATGACTAAATAGTTAGTGGATTGCTCTGAAACCAATGAAAACCCTTGTCCAGGAACAACAAATGATTGGAAAGATCAGGATTGGAATATCTTGGAAATTAATTTATTTAAATATTGCTGACAAATCATGATAAAATGATCTTTACAGCTTGTGCACAATATCTAAATTTTCTGAATACAATATATATGAAAAGTTGTAAATGCTATAGTGTCCAAACAGCTTAACTAGAATGCAATTACTGTTCTTTCTCTTAGAAGCTGGAGATTGTGTTAACTTGATTGTGTTAAATTATAAACTAATTTGATATGTTTAGAGCTGCATGCAGCAATCCTTCTAGTTGGAGCTTAAAGAATATACAGTGCTATGCTTATTTATGATCATGAAGTGCTGTTTTCAAGGCTGCAGAGTTTGTCTTATGTAAAAAACATTAATACTGATCATGAATGTTGTTGTAATATTGCTTTTTAGGTTTTCATGCTTTCATTCATGGATCGAAACATTCCTGTGAGGCATAGAATCAAAAAATGAGCGAAATCCAGGGCAGAAGAAGGGCAGAGAGTAACATATACCAGAGGGAACAAAATACCACTGCAATCTTGTAAGTCTACTGGTAGCAGATATTGAACTTCTTGGTAGAGCACACATAACTACAATGCTTTTGTTATTAGATCATACAAAAAAGATTTTTGGAGTACAGATTCAGTGTTACAGGACTTGTGCACATGACATATGTATATTAATGATACAATTTGGTCTTTTTTGAAGCAAAATAACCATTCATTTATGCAGTGTATACATGCATAATGTTTACAACATGACACACAGTTTGTAAATAATGATCTGCCAGTTTAGACAAAAAAAATATATATTTTTCACATTTTAATGACTACTACTGAGCCAAAGAATGTACATTTAGGGCTGGGTGATTAATCAAAATGAAATCACAAATGTGATTAAGCAAAGCTGCCACTGTCATGCACTTCTTGTCAGGGAAGCATAGATGTGTGATCAGTAGTAACACCAGAGGGTGCTCTCATGTTCGTATACAAAAGATTTAGCTACTTTCATTGAGGGCGTACTCACACTATGCTATCCGAATTGTGCCTAGGCCTGTTTCCTGGATCGTCTGAGAAGTGTGAGTGCAATGAATCTGTCTGGTTGGAAGAGGTGGGCCAGAGCGCGGTTCACTTGGGCTCTTGTAGTTTGAGTGCAAAGCGCGCCTGAGCCCGAATCTGAAAACGAGATTCTTACTCTTAATCATTCTTACTGTTCAATGAACGCAAACTGTCATAGATTATTAAAGACGCAAAACCCTCACTGCACGACAGCTGCACCTTTAGCAAACTGCCTAATTCCTGCTGCACGAGGACTTTATGATTGTTTATGACCGTCAAAAAGTGGCTGATCTGTTTGGCGAAATATTTGACTGCATGTCACTGCATCCCAGACAACTAAAACAATATAAAGAAATCTCTGTGCTGAGCGAGAGCGCTTACTGAACAGTAGGGATGCACTGATACCATTTTTTTGAAACTGATCCGATCTCTATACCAAAATTCTGAGTATCGACCGATCCGATCCCGATACTGCGTCGTTTTTATTTTTTTGTTGATGTTATTTTTTTTACCTAATGCAGTTTCTATAGTTCTGGTGCTCAAATAATATATCTTCTTTAGTAAAAATAACAGACCTATAGGCCTACATTTATATGACAGACGACACAACTAAAAACATAATGCTTGCTATTAGACATGCTTATTTCGGTTTATTTTACCAGCCGACAACCGCAGCTCGTTAACCGAATATTAACTGTTAACAGATAAAAATGTAAGTATTATTTAATAAAAAAAAACATAATTGAGGTTTCTACTTTGTGACACATTAATTATTTTAAAATACTGATTTGTTTGATCATGCGAACAGCTGCATACAGAACATAACAGAACATCTTCACGCACCTGCAGTGTTACAGCATAGAAAAAAAGAATAAACTAAATAAAAATAATAAAATAACAGGCCTGCCCCAGATATTTTTTACTTAAATGACAAATTACAAAATGAAAACACTGACTGAATCCTTTTTAAGAACCGGCATTTGCTGTTTTTTTCCAATCATGTTTTTTTCGTCCATCAAATAAAAATATCAGGCAATATCGATCGCTCCACTGAAAATATGCATTTGATTAATGCTTCGTTGTTATTATGTCACAAAGCCCCTTTTAACATTTATAATAGAAGTCATTAGTTTAAAGATTATATCATAATGACTTATTTCCTCCGTCTCACTCGCAATCAGCTTCAGCGCTGGTTTGTGTCAATTCGTCTGTCAAACTGCAACTAGAAATATTCTTCCTTCATTTTCCTTCTTTGACAAAATACATCTGTAGGCACGTGTTACCATGCTGCAAGTTAACAAATATTTGTTGCACATCAGGGGCCGTTCACAGCGAATGCGATTTTCCGTAGCAAAAATGCGAGGTGCACCGCACCACACTGCCTTTTATGTTGACAAGAAAAAAGAAGTGCGGTGCTCTTTTTTTATGTCAGGAAACGACTGAATCAGCTGGTCTATTGTGCGTGAGTGTTGCTGTCCATGTTGTAATAATTGCAATATACAGAATAACATTGTGATACTGCAGGCACTTAAACAGAAACCCTGCTCTGCTTTTATTTGATTGAAGAATGAAAAAAGGCGACTGAAGTAATGCACTATTCCGCTCAGGGTTGTAATTTTATTTAAAGAGCCCCTATTATGGGTTTTTGAAAATGACCTTCCATGTAGTGTGTAACAGCTCTTAGTGAAGTGAAATATCCAGCTAAAGCTTAAATCTGAAAGTGGACAGCTTTTAAAACTATTGATTCATCTATAAAAGAGTCGACTCATAGTGGTTTAAATGAATCGTCTTGATAACGAATCTTCAGCCGTTTCGGCGTGACATCGTTACGAAACATAATGGTTGCGCGCGCAGACCTGGCAAAATTCAAACCTGCGGCCCCGCCCACTAACACAGCAGCAAGACGCTCATGAAGAAGATGTTTACCTGGATATTATTGGAAGTGTGAGGGAAAGGAGTTGTCAGAAATCTGCACGCTTACAATGGGGGATCTATCACTACACAGCTCATGCATTAGTTTCTGCCTCCATCTTGCAATGGACAGACAAGACACCAGGGGTGCGGGCAAAATGAGGACAAAATAATAGGTACACCGGTAGGCTGCTGAACGCTGGGCTTCGGG
This sequence comes from Danio tinwini, assembly GCA_903798205.1. Lineage (NCBI taxonomy): Eukaryota > Metazoa > Chordata > Actinopteri > Cypriniformes > Danionidae > Danio > Danio tinwini. The sequence continues at coordinate 20,527,156 of CAIGQZ010001336.1, read as the reverse complement.
CTGGTGAACAGCACTGAAAAGGCTTGCGAATGGAGAGTGGGAGCCCGCAGAGATAGCTTGTCAGAGGACAGAGGATGCTACAACCTCCCGGCTGGGGATGTGATCATTTAGAAAAGCAGAGTACAGGTAAGCACTTAGAACATATAGCAGTTCACTGACGAGGTGCCACAGCAATGATTGCAAATAGAAATGATCTACATGTTTTGTTACTAGTAACCGCGTGTACTGTATCAGGTTAACTCTTTATATTCTCATATCGCGTCTAATGCAACGTTGTAAACGCAACGCGTGCTGCTTTGTTTACAGATTTAAATGCTTTCGTGAGCTCGTTCCACTGCCATTTGTCGTTGCTATGGCCACCGTTAGCTGATCCTGCACACGTGCAGCGGTCAAGGTTCAGAATAGTTTAGCTTTTGCTGCTGTGTGGATAAAAACTGAATATGTCATACATATGCTAGTGTTTAACTGCATTGCTTTTGGCGCTGAGGTGTCTGAATAACACTGTTGAGAACCGGGTACTGTTTACTGTGGTGTTAGTAAGTTTACTTTGAACCGTGTTTCGGGCATCCGCTGCGATCGGATCCTATACCAATGTTGGCGACCCGCGGGCTTAATAAACCACGCGGGCCATTTTACTGTCTCGCGCTGAACGCTGTCGACCAGTGGCAACTGGCTGTCATCGGTCCAATCAGCGCAGATTAGCTTTGCGCTAAGCAGGGGTTTGGGAACAAATAAATCGCTGAACGATTCATATGGGAGTCGCTGGGATAATTAGGTAAAAATAAATGCATATTATAAGACCATGAACATGTTTTTTTTGACCTTGCATACATATCAGTATGTTGTTAAAGACCCATAAAACCGAAATATGACCCTTTTCAATGTGTAATAGGGGCTCTAAACCAAGATCACACAGGCGCAACAGCATAACATGAGGCACGCAGGGCGCATAAGCAGCAAAAAAACATTTAAAAAATGCCCTTCTCAATGCAAAAAGTGCGTTCGGTGATCAGCCCATTAATCGGTTACAAATGCACCATTTCAGTTAATGGTTAATCAGTTATTTTGAGCATCCCTGCTTGCTATAAACTATGGGCTACATTATTTGAGCATTCATTATGACATTGATCTGATCTGTTGGGGTTTAGCTTATGTTTCCTTTTTTAATATTAGGATTCTTCTTTAAAATCTGTACTAGGCTACCACTAGTCGTTGGTAAAATAACCTGCCTTTTAGCAAAGCCAAATATTTTCCTGCAGGTTTGAAGCAGACTAAACTAAACTGTCTGGGGCCAGTTTTACTTAATAAACATTCCCTCGCCTAAACTCGTCGCGGGTGAGACGGAGAAACTGAAAGCATGTCTAAAAAATGTTTTTTTGTCTGAAAAATTTTCTTTTTGACACACATTTTGTTTGGTATAATTTGTTGGTTATTTAATGTATTTTTTGTTAGTCAGTTATCCACAAAATAAATAAGAATATTTGAGGTAAAGTTAAAAACAAGGTCCGCTTATGCTTCAGTGCACAAACTGACAAACAGGTCTGTTAAATAAAATATTTATATAAATAAAATGACAGTACATTGACAGAGTAGCCTATATTAGGCTAAATAATTTTCTGTTAATGACAATTCATATGCGCCCATCAGTTTCATTTTTATTAATTCAACTACATTGGCCACAATGAGTCAGGCTTTACAAGCAGCACTTAACGTATTCACCTCGAAAGAATAAACTTAGTCAGGAGAATATAGTACAAAAACTCTTTATGTGAATAATTTTACGGAGCGGCGCATGACCCTTCTGCGCAGATGGTGCGCTTGATGAAGCGCTTGATGCATGCGCGCAGCCCTCTGGTATCTGTGGACACTTTTTAAAACATCAGCACAAAGGGAAGAAATCAGTGCGTTGAGGATCTGTCCAATGTATTATTCAGCCTTTTCTAATTTAACCTTTCAGCTAGGCCTACTTTGTGTGTGAAGAGCAGGTAATAGGTCTATCCCTCTTTTCTGATTGCGATCTGCTGGTCTAACAGACACAGCGTAGCAAGATTCAAAAACAGCAATAAACTCCATGTTACGGGTCAAAATGAACCCATTTAATGCTAAACTAAATGCATTTCTCCACTGATTATTAAAACTAACGGGAACAATTAGTCTGGGAGAGTTTTTTGTGTTGTCATGAACGCGACACGCAGTTTGAATTGTGAATGAATGGAGAATGATTGACAGGCGCAGCGGCGGAAAGCGCTGAGCTAAACATGAATTTAACCACGTGAATATTCATCAGTACTTCACATTAAACTATAAAATGGCTTCAGAACATTTGGGATATAGAAGGCCTACATGACAACTTTCTAGTGTCTTACAATAGGCTACCTTCGTGGCTTTTGTTGGCTTATAAATTACACAGAATATAGCGCACACGCGCAAGATCGGATTTAGATCTATTCTAAAACAAACCACTTACAAAAAGCTAACAGAAATAAAAAACAATCATACTTAATAATAATAATATTAATAATAATAGATATTGTTATTATTGTTAAGTAGGATATTGTTTTTTTTTGAAAGTCTACTTTTACAATTTGACACAATCAAACCACTGCAGAAATGTTCTAACCAATAGGCTCATGTCATATACAGTACAATCACATTTCTTAATAAATTACCTACTATAAATTAAAACCATTAACATATGCTATATATTTTTGTTTTTACAAGCTTTTAAATTACACTTTTAAATTATAGGTGACCGATAGGTGCTGCATTCAAAATGGCATAAAAATTTTTAAGGTGCACTACAAAGGCAGCGGAATTGTTAATATGAAGATTGCTAAAACGAAACTGTAAAAATAATTTGAATGCAAATTACACATAAGAGAGATGACTTAAGTCTTTTATTTCTAAATCATTCCAAGTTTAAATGTTGGAACATTTGAACGGAATAGGGCATAAGGGAGATAATTTGGAATAGAACACAGCTAGGAACTATGCTTCTAAATGCAGCTCTAGAGGTGTGGATGCAAACGTACAAGCTTGCAATGCAGTTTGCGAATTTTTGCTGGAATGATGGATTTGGGAAATGCCAAGTTACAGGGCTAGGCAATTAATTGAAAAGTAATCAAAATATATTCATAACCTATAATCGATCTAATTTTTCTAGGTAAATTGTTTCATTTATTAGTGACCTCGCTCGGTTAAGGCTAATTTATACTTCTGCGTCGGGTGCACGTGTATGGTCTGGCGCAGGCTTTTTGCGGTTGCATACTTTCACACCTTTTAAAAATGTAACTACACGTTGCACATTTGCACTATATTGACAATGATTTAAAGCTATGCCAGAGGTGCTTTGAGAGGGCATATTTGTGTCCATTACAATAAAATTGTTATTTACATTACGGATTTCTGTATTTTCCGAGCTCAATGGGGCGACCCCTGTGATTTGCGTATTTGGTCATAGTAAGGTTCATCGTCATCAAAGCAGAAAGCACCTGATGTGTTCATTGTGCACAAGAAGAGGCAGTAACTGCTTCATTCTGGACGTCATTCAGGGATGTAATTGTAGACCTACCTAGGCTCGTGTAGTCCTATAATGTGTGTTGCAAGAAAGCCGCTGATCATGAAATTGTATTAAATGCGTGCGCTATATGCACACTTCGATGGTGCTCCCGTGTTAACAAGCTTGGCACCCCCATCTGGCCCTCCTAAATTTGGATGCATAGTTTTGTGTCAAAACGTCTCGGAGAAGCGAGAGGTGAATGATGGAGGAGAAACTTGTGGTCGCTGTTTCAAGCTATCCAGAGCTGTATTACTTTACAGATCTTGAATATTCAATCAGGGATGTAATTGTAGACCTACCAGATCACAATATTATAAAAAATACAAATATAACATCGACAGTTTTCCCAGAGATGGGTTGCGGCTGGAAGGGCATCCGCTGCGTAAAATCATGCTGGATAAGTTGGCGGTTCATTCCGCTGTGGCGACCCTGGATTAATAAGGGACTAAGCCGACAAGAAAATAAATGAATGACATCGACAGCAACACGACTCGTGCACAATACGGGTCAGCTGATTCTGTGGTTTGTTAGTGACATACAAAAGAGCACATTGCTTCTTTGCCGCTGGAGAGCACCTTCAATAATAATCTGAACTTTTGTAAAGAGTGGCTAGCTACATGTGGTGAATTTAAAAAAATCTGCTTTAAATTAGTGTCCGTTAATTAGTGTTTTTCCATAAGATACACCTTTGTGAATGTTTTATTTTGTGTATAGTCTTTATTGTGCTTTTTAATAATTTTATTCTATTCAAAGCAGCACTCAGACGCAAATTTATCCTTGAAAACGTGCCATGCGAGCTATGTGTTGGATGAGTGCTTTTTTTGTGCGCGCGATCAATTCCTGATCCTTTGAATAAATGGTTTAATCAAAAGACAGGTCATTTAATTACTTTCGATGTGCTAAAATATTTGTTAAACTAATGTTATTTAAAAAAACATATATACATATTAAAACTGTAAAACAGAATAAAGTGCATGGTCTAATCGGAAATAAAGGAAATTAATTATATATTTCATTATTTAATGCATCAAATAGGCTAGTCTTTTTATGAATTGAGTTTAATTGATCTGAAACTTTTAATTACATTTTCTTTTGTTGTAAATAAAAGTTGCATCAGATTGATAAAAAACAAACCTGAATATCCGCGTTAACAGGTAAAACAAGATAAAAACAAATGTCTGGTTTAGTAATGTTAGTATTGTATAGAAAAATGCAAAGCAGACTTCTCCTGAGCTCATTAACCCACTGATGACAGCCACGTTGTGATGGCTTTTGAGGTGGTTAATGAGGTTTGTTGTGTTACCTTGGGAAGTTTGGACTGAACAGGAGCAAAGGCTACCTGATCAACATTGCATTCTTCAAAAAAAAACACTTGCAATCTAGATGCAGTCACATCATGCTTGTGATGCCATACAATCTGTAAACTCCACCCATTAAAATAACGGCTTGGTCTTTATACTGTAAAATCGCGACAATATTTAATTATTGATTGTGAGCCACAAATATCATTATAGTGATAATAATACGATTAATCATGCAGCCCTATTTCCTGTGGAGCGATTGATTTGAGGTAGCTTGATATTTTTATTTGACGGAAGAAAAAAAACATGATTGGACAAACAGCAGACCCTCAGGAGGCTGTACCAGCTCCATCTTCTGGTCCAAATGTCTTAAAAAGAAAGAGTTTGCAGGACTTTGCTTACAACCCAGAAAAAATAAGTGATAATGGCTTTGATTTCACTTCTAATCTTCAGGTAAGTAAGGCGATTGTGCTACCCACTGCACCACAGTGACACCTACAAATAAATAAATATACAGTGTATATATATATATATATATGTATGTATATATGTATGTTAGGGCTGTCAATTGATTAAAAAAATTAACTAATTAATCACACCTTTTTTTGTGATTAATCATGATTAATCACGAATAAAAAAAAATCCAAAATGCAGGCATTGCAAATATGGAAATTGGAAAATAATAATAATAATAAAGTATTAATTACAAACAATTGTATTCATTGTAAAGTTGTATTGCCAGTTGAGAACATTAATTATAAAGTAGAAACAATTTTGCTCAGTCTTTCTTAACATTTAGCCAGTTGCTAAGACAGTCCAGAGAGAGAGAGAGAAAGAGAGAGAGAGAGCACAGTACAGCGCACTCCCTTCAGGTGATGCAACTTTAGTTGTTTTATACTGAAACTTTCCTTCTACAAGCGCTTCCTTGGTTTTATACATATTTCTTTGCACATTAAACACACGCAGAGCTGGAGCAAGCTGAACTGGCTCTCTAGGTGAACGGCAATCATGCCACCCGCCCTCAACTCGAAAGTGAAATAAAAAGTGACTGGTTCGCGGATGAAAGGTAGGACCGGGAGGGAGGGGGTGGGTGTCGCGGATGAAAGTAAGAACCTGGGGGGTTCGCTCACTATTCTACGGCCGCCTAGGTCGCCTCTACGGACGCGCCGGCCCTGAACACACGTCGGCCACAACAGGAAAAAAAAAAAAACTGCAACTGCGTTAAATGCGTTAATTTTTTTAACGCGTTAA